>JAZDUH010000540.1:7500-326465 GCA_036419115.1 Scarus forsteni
CGTCGGGCACTTGTTTTTATTTGGATTTTTTTACTTTTTAAAGCAAAAAGGCTTTTTTAGTTTACATTTCTTTATTATTTTTTTACATTTTTTGAAATTCAAAGCCTAATTTAAGTTTTTCCTTTTTAGTTTAATTATATTTTAATTTTACATTTTCTTATAAAACAAAAAATACAAAAAAATACACAAAACAAAAAAATACAAAAAAATATATACATTTTAAAACGATAAATATCGTTGTCCCACAATGATGGGACCGGACTTCGGTTGGACCTTGGTCCAACGAGGCCGTAGGCGCCAACAACAGCGCCCACAACAACGACGGCAACCCAGCCGTTACCCCAATAGGGATGGGTCCTCCGGCTGGAGGGCCAGAGCCAATCCTGCCCCTCCTCGGAGGAGACAGGCCCTTTTTCCTTCCCCTAACCCTAACCCTTACCCTAACCCTAACCCTAATAAATAAAAACAAATCTTATTACGGGCTGTCAGAACCCCACAGTCCTAGGCCCGTGCATCTCCTGGATCCCTAGCGGACCCAGGTTCCTAACCCAAAACCTAACCGGCCAGTGCCAGGTTGTGGGGACCTGGCAGCCTCTCTAACCCCAAGTCTGGGAACCCTAACCCTAACCCTAGTTCTGGGACCTTTAACTATAAAACCTACCCCAAGTGATTAACCCTAACCCTAACCCTAGGTAAATTAAAACCAATTGTTAAACTAAACTAAGTTAACCCCAATATTTTTTATTTAAACTACACTAAGTAATAACCTTACCCTAAGTACTTAACCCTAAACCTACCCCTTTAAACTAAACTAAGTTAATTAAAACCCAAATACATTAAACTAAACTAAGTTGATACTAAAACCCAAGATAATTTATTAAAACTAAACTAAGTTAACTAAACCAACCTTAAACCAATGATAACCTCACCCTAAGTACTTAACCCTAACCCTACCCTTTTAAACTAAATTAAGTTAAACCTAAACCCAAATATGAATATTAAGCTAAACTAAATTAAAACTAAACCCAAGTATATTATATAAACTAAATCAAGTCAAGATATAAATCCAAATATATTAACCTAAACTAAACCAAAGTTAGACCCAATATAATTATTTAAACTAAACTAAGTTAAACTAAATACAATATGTAAACTAAACTATGCCCCAATGTAATTTATTTAAACTAAATTAAGTTAAACTAAAACCCTAACTATTAAACTAAATCAAGTTAAAACTAAACCCCAATACTATTTATTTAAACTAAATCTAGTTAAACTAAAAACCCAATTCTCTAACCTAATCCCAGGACACAATTAGAACTACAAACTAAGCCCCACCCACTCACTATATAATCAGTACACACACATTTTCACTCAGTTGGACGACGGACGCGGGCCAGTAAAGGAAAGCACGAGAAAGTAAGGGCAGAAAGCAACAGAAAACTAGAAAAGCAACAAAGAGAAGAACAAGCAAAGACAGAAAAGCCAAGGGGGTGCCATAAAACAAAGAAGTAACAACGGGGGAACAAAGAAACAAGAAGACAAAGATAAGGTCAAAGAAATAAAGAAACAGAATAGGCTCAGGACCGCCTGATGAAGACCCAGTACAGTCGAAACGTCCGCGAATCTAATCCTGCAGCCGAAAACCTAAGAAAGAGGGACAGAAAAGACAAAGAATGATAGAAAAGACAAAACAAAGACAAAGGACGCCACGGTTACCTGAAAAGCAAAAGAAAGACAAACGGCAAACGAGACACAGTAAAGACAGAGTCCAACTAAGTGGAGTTCCACTAATTTTTTAGGCCCACTCACGGCGGACCACAAATAAACAAAAATAAATAAAAACAAATCTTATTACGGGCTGTCAGAACCCCACAGTCCTAGGCCGTGCATCTCCTGGATCCCTAGCGGACCCAGGTTCCTAACCCAAAACCTAACGCCAGTGCCAGGTGGGGACCTGGCAGCCTCTAACCCCAAGTCTGGGAACCCTAACCCTAACCCTAGTTCTGGGACCTTTAACTATAAAACCTACCCCAAGTTATTAACCCTAACCCTAACCCTAGGTAAATTAAAACCAATTGTTAAACTAAACTAAGTTAACCCCAAGATTTTTTATTTAAACTACACTAAGTAATAACCTTACCCTAAGTACCTAACCCTAAACCTACCCCTTTAAACTAAACTAAGTTAATTAAAACCCAAATACGTTAAACTAAACTAAGTTGATACTAAAACCCAAGATAATTTATTAAAATTAAACTAAGTTAACTAAACTAACCTTAAACCAATGATAACCTCACCCTAAGTACTTAACCCTAACCCTACCCTTTTAAACTAAATTAAGTTAAACCTAAACCCAAATATGAATATTAAGCTAAACTAAATTAAAACTAAACCCAAGTATATTATATAAACTAAATCAAGTCAAGATATAAATCTAAATATATTAACCTAAACTAAACCAAAGTTAGACCCAATATAATTATTTAAACTAAACTAAGTTAAACTAAATACAATATGTAAACTAAACTATGCCCCAATGTAATTTATTTAAACTAAATTAAGTTAAACTAAAACCCTAACTATTAAACTAAATCAAGTTAAAACTAAACCCCAATACTATTTATTTAAACTAAATCTAGTTAAACTAAAAACCCAATTCTCTAACCTAATCCCAGGACACAATTAGAACTACAAACTAAGCCCCACCCACTCACTATATAATCAGTACACACACATTTTCACTCAGTTGGACGACGGACGGGCCAGTAAAGGAAAGCACGAGAAAGTAAGGGCAGAAAGCAACAGAAAACTAGAAAAGCAACAAAGAGAAGAACAAGCAAAGACAGAAAAGCCAAGGGGGTGCCATAAAACAAAGAAGTAACAAAGGGGGAACAAAGAAACAAGAAGACAAAGATAAAGACAAAGAAATAAAGAAACAGAAAAGGCTCAGGACCGCCTGATGAAGACCCAGTAAAGTCAAACGTCATGAATCTAATCCTGCAGCCGAAAAACCTAAGAAAGAGGGACAGAAAAGACAAAGAATGATAGAAAAGACAAAACAAAAGACAAAGGACGTCACGGTTACCTGAAAAGCAAAAGAAAGACAAACGGCAAACGAGACACAGTAAAGACAGAGTCCAACTAAGTGGAGTTCCACTAATTTTTTAGGCCCACTCACGGCGGACCACAAATAAACAAAAATAAATAAAAACAAATCTTATTACGGGCTGTCAGAACCCCACAGTCCTAGGCCCGTGCATCTCCTGGATCCCTAGCGGACCCAGGTTCCTAACCCAAAACCTACCCTAACCCTAACCCTAACCCTAACCCTAACCCTAACCCCCTTACCCTTACCCTTACCCTAACCCTAACCCTACCCTAACCCTAACCCTAACCCTACCCTAACCCTAACCCTAACCCTAACCCTGCCCTAACCCTAACCCTAACCCTAGCCTCTACCCAAGCTCTAAAACCCTAACCCTAAGGTCACTGTTCTTCTGGCCTGAACCTAACCCATTTAGGGAGGGCGTGCCTAATCCGAACCTATTCTGGGGACTTATGCCTGACCCTAACCAGACAGTGAACACCTGAATAAACATCCTGATAATTGCCTCAACCGAACCAGGGATGCTCTGTTCTACTTCAGTCTGTTGTGAGAACTGCAGGCTAATAAAAATCTTCTTTGAATGTAATTTCTCCTCTTTCCCGCCCCTAGCAACTAGGTAACCGGAGTCTACTCCTGCCTACCTGACAAGAAGTTTCTGGGACTTTTTTCCCCCGAAGCCTTGGGGGCCTCCATTCTTCCTTCCTCCCTGAAGTTGACTGTTGAATTCGCTAAAAACACATAAAAATATTAATAAATTTGCAACAGCAGAACTCTTGAGGTCCCCTGCTCGCGTTTTTGTGCCTTCTTTATTTCATAACTCATGTTTACACCTCTCTGAATAACAAACATTGGACTCCCTCTTCCAGACCCAAAATTCTGATGTAAAATAAAAACATTTCATTCATATATTCCCCACTTGTTTTGGCTTCAGGCCATTTTATAATTTTCCTCAAACCCAATTCCAATATCTAAAAGGGCTGCCACTCAGATTATTGTGATCTATCTTATTAATTCTCCTACTTCATAATTTTTAGATGCATTTTGTTTATTTTGGTCCCCTTTCTTTGTTGTTAACCTTACCTGTATTATTTTAATTTTTTGGATGAGGTTTTCTTTTGTTCATACAGTCTCCTGAGAAAATATAAAAAGAACCAAATTCACCTCAGGGACTGTGATTTGTAGGGTCACCCAGCAGAGTCAGCTATAATCCAAGCTTAAGAGCCACCCGATTGGAGAAAAAAAGCTAACCTAATAGAATGCTTGTGCCCGTGCACAGATGCTGCCTTCCAGGCAGCATCTAACCTTTTCTCAACCTAACCCTTCCTAACCTGACCCTGGGACCCTAGTCTAAACCTAACCCTAGTGGTTTCAAACTAACCCTAATCAGTTGGAGTTTCTAAAAACTAAAGTACAGTTCTTATTTGGCTCCGCCCCCCCCCTCCCCCCTATATAATTCGACCGCTGGCCTGGAAGCCTCATTCTGAAGCTGACCAGTGAACAGATTACAACAAACAGACTAGAGCCTTAGCTAAGGAATAGAAGAAAGACAAGCAGAAGAAAGGGAAAGAAGGGCAAGGAAGCTAGAAAGGGAAGATGAATAGAGCCTTAGAAGAAGGAAAGAAAGAAAGAAAGACAGGAGGTATAGTAAGAAAGAACAGAAAGACAAAGATAGAAAAAAATGAAGCTTAAAAAGAAGCGACTCAAGAGTCAAATGCCTGATGAAGACCGAGTTAAGTCGAAACGTTGCAACAGACCTTGAAGCCGGCATTAAAGAAATTAAACAACAAACAAACAAACAACAATTACAGTTTAAACCAAAGTAAAGAAGAATAGAAAAGAAAAGAAGAAGGAAAGAAGAAGAATACTTACCTGGAAGACAAGAAGATACCTACCTGGAAGGAAAGAAGAAAAGAAGAAAAAAGAAGATACTTACCCTGAAGACAAGAAGAAAAGAAAGGAAGATACCTATCTGAAAAAAGAGAGAAGAAAAGAAGAAGACACTTACCTGGAAGAAAAGAAGGGAAAGAAAAGAATACTTACCTCAAGAAAGAGAAGGAAAAAAGGAAAGATACTTACCTGAAAAAAGATACCTACCTAAGGCTCCAAATAATTTTTTAGGCCTGCTCTTCAGTGGGCCACACTAAAAAACAAAAAAACAAAATATAAATATATAAAAAACCACTATTGAAGACAAATTAGTCTTTACTTATAAACATTTTAATCTCAGTTTGAAGACAAGAAAGACAGAAAGAACAGAAGGCTGAAAAGGAAGAGGATTAGAAAGAAAAGAAACAGAAAAGACAGAAAAGCACAGGGGGTGCCAAAACAAAAGATAAAGGACATTAAAGGAACGCAGACCGAAAGAGTCAAAATAAAAGCGTAAATCCGAGAAAGTCCACATAAAGAAAACACAAGAAAGAAGGCTGAGTAAAGTAAAAGGAAGATGAACAGCACATAGAAAGACAAGAAAGTTTGAAAAGAAAGCAATAGAAATATAGCTCAAGAAGACAGTCAACAAACAGAGACTAAAATATAATAACAATACATACAAAGGACAACACAGTCACACACAAAACAAATGAAAAAACAAATATAAAACTAAAAACGCAAATTAATGCCCAATCCCAAAATTAAACCTAATCTTTATAATAATAAATAAACTAATTACAGTTTTACATATTGTCACTAGCCTGGAGTAGGGTCAGTGCATTCCTCCCCTCGGAGTAGTCCGGGGGGTTCCTACTTAAACCCCTAACCCTAATTCTATTTAATAGATATTAAAAACATTTAATAAATTAATACCTAATCATTAAAAACAATCTCATATATATTATATATTACTTTAAATAGTTCATAAATACATAAATAAATAAATAAATAAATATAAATATAAATACTTAAAAATAGTCAATATGTATAGTTACAATTCATTTCAGTTCATAGGGAATTGGGGATGACAAACTAAAAAAGATTATTGCATCTTTTACTAAGAAGGGGGCGGGATATAAAAGCAGGAGCTCGGGGGACAGAGCTCATTTTGAACTCGACCAGCAATACATACAGTGCTCCAGCCAGCTGTAGCAGCGCCTTCATTTCACAGTGCCCGAGACCTGAGGAAGGCCCAGTAAGGGCCGAAACGTTGTCGGGCACCTTTTTCTTTTTGATTTTTTCATTAAAAACAATTTGATTTTTATTTAAAAACAATTTAATTTAGTTTAAAAACATTTAATTTATAATAATTTTATTTCATTTACATTTATTTTTATTTCATTTTTTTAAAAAAACAACAAAATAAACAAAAAAACATTTCATTTCATTTTAATTATATAAATACTTAAAAACAAAAAAACAAAAAAACAACTATTTACACCCATATGATGGGTCCATCTGAAGATGGTTGGACTACGGTCCATTATGGCCGGCGACGCCGCCAACGCCAGCCACAGTGGCGCGAGGCCGACTGGGGCCCTTATGGGCAGCAGTCCACGGGTTGGAGGGCCCGTGCCTTTCCTGCTGCCTCTGGGAGGGGTCAGCCTCAGGCTTGGGGCCCTTACCCTCCCAGAGGGCGGCAGGGCCAGCCCTTTTACCCTACCCTACCCTTACCCTAACCCTAGGGACTAGCCCTAACCCTAACCCTGGGAACTAACCCTAATCCTAGTGGCTTATACAAATTCTAAGCTAAATTACAGTTATGATTTGGCTCCGCCCCCAACCTATAAATTGGATCGCTGGCCGAGAAGCTTCAGTCTGAAGCCGACCAGCCAAGAGAAAGGGCAAGTCAGCCACAAACAGAAAAACAAACAGTTACTATAGAGCCTTAGAAAAGGAAAAGATGAAAGACAAGCAAGTTCAAAAAGAAAGAGGCAAAGTATAGAAAGAAGAGAAGAAGAAGTCTAAGAAAAGAAAAAGAAGTCAAAGTAAAGAAAAAGAAGTCTAAGAAAAGAAAAAGAAGTGGCTCAAGATCTAAAGCCTGATGAAGACCAAACTACGTCGAAACGTTGCAACAGATCTTGAAGCCAAATTAAACAATAACAAGGGAAGAATAAGCTAAAGAAAGCAAAGAGAAGCCAAAGAAACAATGGAAGAATAAAGCTAAAGAAAGCAAAGACAAGCCAAAGAGAGAAAAAAAGAATACTTACCCCAAGAAAGAACAATAAAGCTAAAGAAAGCAAAGACAAGCCAAAGTAATGCAAGAGGAAAAGACAGAAAGAACAATAAAGCTAAAGAAAGCGAAGAGAAGCCAAAGAAATGGAAGAAGAAAAGATAGAAAGAAAAAGAAGATACTTACCTGAAAAGAAAGGAAGAAAAGAAAATAATACTTACCTCAAGAAAAAGTACAAAAAGAAGACAGATACTCACCTAAGGCTCTTCTAATTTTTCAGGCCTGCTCTTTAGCAGGCCGCACTAAAAAACAAAAACAAATAAATGTTAAAAAACAATTACTATTGAAGACAAATTTGTCTTTACATATACACAAGGACAACACAGTCACATACAAAAAAACAACAAATAACAAACAAATTACCATATTAAAAGCTAAATTATGCCCAACCCTAAAACTAATTTAAACCTATAATAATAAATAAGCTAATTAGAGTTACACTATTGTTACTAGCCTGGAGTAGGGCCAGTGCCCCCCCTCCCCCTGGAGTAGTCCGGGGGGTTTCTTACTTTAATCCTAACCCTAGTTGCTTTAAGTTAAAACCCATTTTTTTACTAAGCTAAACTCAGCCCCACCTATTGAGACCAATCCCCTCGAATTCTAAAAACCCAAACTATTCTAAAGTTTTGGCCCCGCCCACCCACTATTAATATGAACGCATGATGTTTAAGCCTCAGTCTTGGACCACCTGGCATAGAGGACAGACAAAAAGAAGTTGCAGATAGAAAAGCCAAGAAAAGTGGAGAATATGAAGGCAAAGAAAGACGAAAAGCCAAGAAAAGGAAAAGAAAGAAGAGAAGCTAAAGAAAGCAAAAGAGGATGAGAGAAAAGAACAAAGGGGGTGCCAATAGATAAAGACAAAGAACAAAGACAAAGAACCAAGAAGAAAAAGCAGCCAAGAAGAGCTAGCAAAAGTAAACAAAGGCACGAGAAACGCCTGAAGAAGACAAAACAAAGGTCGAAACGTTGCGCAAAAGAATTCTCGTAGCCACAGAAAGAAAAGCTGAGCAAAGCATAAGATTAAAGCAAGGGAAAGCAAAAAGAAAGACTAAGTAAAGTAAGGGCAAGACAGAAGACAAAAGGATGAAGGACAGATAACATCAAAGACAGAAGGAAAAGGCAAAATAACTGCAACAACAAAAAACAATTTTTCAGGCCCATCTTTTGATGGACCATAAATAAACTAAATTATATTAAAATAATTACATGGCTGATTGGGCCCAGCCAGGAGTAAGGCCAGTGCACGACCGGGTCCTCACAAAGGACCCAGGTCTCAGTCCCCTGACCCTACCCTAACCCTAACCTCTGTGGTGTAGTCTGGTAGCCCTAACCCTAACCCTAGTCTTTGTTCTATGTTTGAGTTATAGTTGGGATTAAAAATCTAAAATCTTTATAATTATTAATAGATTGGGATATAAATTATTATATTGGGGTTAAATTCATCATAAATATTATAAATAAATAGATTACGGGGGTAATAAATTCATAATTCATAGAAAAACTGATTAAAAAGTCAAAAACATACAGCATTTATGGGGTTAAAAACCAAGTGAACGGGTAAAATTGGGTTAATGCATTATGCGCAGGAAATTCATTGGGGGCGGGTATAAAAGGAAACGCACAGCTCAGGAGTTCATTTCTTCTCTAACCTCCAACCTGAGAACACCTACTCACACAGCCAGCCAGCTAGCTTAAATTTGATTTTGCTTAGCCGTGCCCAGCCTGAAGAAGGCCCGGATAGGGCCGAAACGTCGCGCGTGGGCACGTGTATTTGATTTAGGGAGTTCCTTTTGATTTAAATCCAGTTGATTTCATTTTATTTCATTAAAAACAATTGTTATTTCATTTTATTTTACTTCATTTCATTTTTTTTGAATAATTTAAAAACAATTTAATTCATTTTATTTTTTTATTTATTTGAAAAAAACAAAAAAACATAAAAAAACATTAAAAATACATAAAAAATACAAAAAAATAAATACTTTAAAACAAGGATGAGTGGACCCGTTACCAGGATAGACCGCAGACCCGTATGGGGTCTTGGGAGGGGGGGAGAGGGGGACGCGATGGGATGGCCCGTGCCTTTCCGGTCTTCGCAAGAAGGCCGGTTCGCTATCAGTCCCCTAACCCTCATGAAAATGGACACGCCAGGACAGAACACCAAAGGACTCATGCCCCCCCCCACACACACACACCTCTTTCTACCCACACTCCTTTCTCTCCCTCCCTCTCACTCCTGTCTTACCTATTTTTCAAAGAGGGATAAGGTTATTGACAAGGAACCATGGATAGACGATACGCGCCGGCCCGTGCAAGCCCTTGACATACCTACTCAACCGGCCAGTCGATGGATGAACCGGGGGTTGTCACTGTAAAGTTTCCTAACCTAATAACTATATGATTTATTTCAAACCCTAAGCTAATCCCAGCTAACCCACTAAACTAAACTATGCCCCGCCCACTCTTATAAATTTGGAAACCCAACTCAGGAGCCCCAGATGAGTCCAAATCGACGGAGGACAAACATCTAAACATTAATGATAACACGGACATAATAGAAAGAGGATAGATAGAAAGAAGAAGAAAGCAAGAACAGATAAGGGGGTGCCATAAAGAAAGCAAAGCTAAAAGCAAAGAAGGGAAGCAAAGCATAAAGGAAGCAAAGAAATGCACAAAATGAAGCACACAAAAAAGCTCGGGACAGCCCGAAGAAGACAAAAGTCGAAACGTCGCGAAGAGGTCCTAGAGCTAAAGATCTAAGAAAGAAGCTGAGAAAAGCACAACGAAAGACAAAGACAAGTATAAAGCAAGACATTCCGAGTTAGGGAACAATTTTTGGAACGCCCATCCTAACAGAAGGACAAATAAACAAACAAAGACTAAACAGTCAACCAAAATAAAACAAAGACAACACACGAAGACAAAATAGTCACCCTAAACAAAACAAGACAACACAGAAAGACAAAATAGTCACCCTAAACTAAACAAAGATAACACACACATAGACAACACATAAAGACAAAACAGTCACCCTAAATAAAACAAAGACAACATATAAAGACAAAACACAAACTCAATTAATTTTTGTTCCAGGGACGGAGGCAGGAAATTGGGCCTACCTGGGGAGAACCTGATGATGGCCCGTGCCACAAATTTTGACACCGCTTCGCGGCGCCAAAATTCATTTACTTACCCTACCTCACTATTGGACACATCTAAACCTAACCCTAAGCAAACCCTAGCAAATTGAAACCTAACTAAAGGATAACAGAAATTACAGATAACACTTGTTTAAGCCCCGCCCACCCTTATAAATTACAGAGCCCATGCTTGGAGCCCTAGAACAGTTTGGACCAGCAATGGAGAAACATCTAGAAAGAATAGCTTAAGGAAAGCAACGGAAGAGGACAGAAAGAAAGGAAAAAGGAAAGAAAGAAAGATAAGGGGGTGCCATAAAGAAAATAAAGAACAGAAGAAGCAAAGACATGCAGAATAAAGAAGCAAATACATGCAAAGAAAGCAAAGAAATGCAAGAACATGAAACAAAGATAAAGCAAAGAAATGCAAGTAAAAGAAACAAAGATAAAGAAAAGACATGCAAAGAAAGAAAGAACACAGAGAAGCTAAGAAAAAGCACAATGTATAACAAAGGGAAAGATGGCTCAAGACTGAAGCCTGAAGAAGACAAAATTACGTCGAAACGTTGCGAAAGTAAATCTTGAAGCCAAAATAAACAAAAGAAGCTAAATAAAGCTCTAAATAAACCCAAATAAAAAGAAAGGCTAAGAAAAGCAAAAGAAAGAAGGAAGGCAAGCATAAGAAAGAAAAACCTAAGCTAGGAACAATTTTTTGAACAGCCCACTCTAGTAGTGGGCTACTTTATTAATTACAAAACAAATAAGAAAGACAAAACAGTCACTTATACAAAACAACAACAAACAAAGGACAAGACAAACTAGTCACCTACAAAGAAAGAATAACAAACACAAGACAACAAAGAAGACAAGACAGTCTCTAAAAAAAAAAAAAGTTTTTATGGCTGCCAACACGGCCCAAGAGCATGGTGCGTGCACTTACCTGGTCCCTGGTTAGGCTCAGGCTTAGGCCTGAGAGCTCCAGGGACACAGGCTCATTCCCCAAACCTAACCCACCATTGCCTAAACCTGAACCTCAAAATCAACCCAAGTACAGATCTCAACCTAAGCCCAAAACCAAAACAAAACTTTTTCCAAACCCAAAACCCTAACATAACCTATCCTTGGACCCACACCTACTCTTACCTCACCCAAGCTATCTAAACGTCTCCTTACTTATCCTAATTCTGACCCTAACTTCCCTCACCCTTAATTTCTAACTTACCCTATCCTATTCTAATGGACTCCAATGCTGCCCAACCAACCTGGAATATCTCAAAAACAACTTAGCCCTCACCAAAATTGCCACCTTACTCTTAAAGGGATATCGATTGAACCCAAGCACCTTGAAACCCTGGATAGGCATGAACAAATAAGGGAGCTACCTAACACAACATGATCAGAGAGTAATACCTATGTGTGTCGGACAGTGCATTGCCTTTGACTCACCCATTTCAAACAAAAAATCGTCGGACGAGGTGGGGGGAGTCATTGAGAGAGTCTCTCCTATCCTACCCTAACTTGACCCTAACTACAGCGTGGATTCTTAAATATTTCATAACACTTTCCTCTCTTTATTTCCTTAACTTACACTCTGTTAGTGGTTTGGGACTGAGAGGGCCATCATGAGCAAAAGCCATGATGGCGAATCAATTTCTTTTATTTATATATGTATCTTTTTAGTTATTTATTTATTTGTGTATTTATTAATGTATATACTTATATATGTATTTGTTTAGGAAAGTGTGTATTTATATATGTAAACGTTAAATTATTTATTCATTATATATTTATGTATGAAAAGAATAAATAAACTTATCTTTTAATATTTTTAAGTTCAAAGATGTTTATAACAAAAAACAAAATGAAATAAATACATATTAAACTAATGTGTAATACATTTTAAAAGTTACAATTCTGCTCTAGTTTAAATCTGAAATATACATCAAGAACGGGGCTAATCTTTAATACCAACCCCGGGATAGAAATAAAGAAATAAAATTAGGGAAAAAAAGGGACAGATGAGATAATCAGGATAATCTAGCCTATAGCTGGCGATGTTTAGACCCTTTTCGGTGTCTTCTTCAGGCCCTGGCACACAAATACAAAAAAAGGCTGCTGTTGTTAGGCTCCATGGAAGATATTTTTACTTGGAAGTTCAGATTAGAAATGAGCTCTCTGTTGTGGCTCCTGCTTTTCCTCTGACACATGTCTACCACATATCATTGTTGAATTACATATTTTTGCAAGGCAGGTAAGCAAGAGAACCCCGGCCAAAATATTAAGTACAAGAAGGGATAGGCTGTGCACACAGAATACGGTCAGGCTGCAACTCCATCACACCGTTTTGTTTGGACTCTTTGGTTTTGCTAGTGTGGACACAGGCACTGTCCATGTTGCCTTGGGTGACTGTAGTATATCTGTGATACTATGCACATGGTCATGCTGCACTTGACCGAGGCAAAACAGACAGTGCCAGTGTCCACACAAGCACTCAAGCCCTCACGCCACATCAAGGCAGAGTCCATGTGAGAGGTTTTTTTTAATTATTTTTTCATGGTTGTTTATTTATTTATTTATTTATTTATTGTTGTTTATATTTCTTTATTATTCTATGTTTTATATAGGGTCAGGGGTATTTTTTTTATCTAGAAATGTAAATAGAAATATGAAAAAATAGTTATAAATATGAATGCAAATATATTCATATATATATATATATATATATATATATATATATATATATATACATACATATATAAAGATAGATAGATTTAGATACATAGATACTGGTAGCGCATAAACCACATTCCCCTTGAAGAGGGTGCAGCTTCCATAGGCTGCCCTACGTCTGATAAAAGTCCACAGTCTTAGGGTAGGGTTAGGTTGGGGAAAGGATCCCCGGATTACTCCGGGGGAAAGGCACTGGTCTGACTCCAGGCTAGTAACAACGTGACCGCATAACTTAAAATTACTCTGTCAAATTTTCTGGGGTTAGGTTTAGGGTTAGGGCAGGGCTAGGGTTAGCCATGTTGTTTGGTTTTATATTTGTTTTTTCGTTTGTGACTGGTTTGTCCTTTTGTTTGTTTTTGTGTTTAACCCTAACCCTCTGTTTATTGTCCCTTTTGTAGCTGTTTAGCTTTCTTTTCTAACTTTCTTGACCTTCTTTGATCTTTCCATCTTTCTCTCACCTTTTCTCATCCTTCGTTCCTGTGGACTTTATTTTATTTGGATCATATAGGATCAACGCAATATAATGTGACTCTTCGGTCGGCGTGTCCCTCATTTTCCTTTACTTTATTCTTTCTTGGCACCCCCTGAGCTTTTTTATCTTTCTGTTTCTTTTGTTTCTATTCTCTTTCTCTTACTTTCTCTTTTCCTTCCTATACTCTAAACTGAGGCTATAATAGTTATATGTATTGTCCAGAGACTAAGTTGTCTTACATTTTTGTTAAGTAATTGATTGTTGTTTTTATTTTTGTTATTTATGTAGGGCGACCCACTAAAGAGTAGGCCTAAAAAATTGTGAGAGCCTTAACAGGTATCTTTATTTCTTTTTTTCTATTCTTTTTTTTTTTCTTATCTTTCTTTCTTTAGCTTTCTCTTCTCTGCTGTACTTAGCTTTCTTATCCTAATTTTTCTTTAAATATTTAATTCTCTTTCTTTTTGGCTTCAAGATTATGTTGCAAGGTTTTGACAATTTAAGTCTTCATCAGGCAAATCTTCAGCCATTATTTCTTTTTCTTAATTTGCTGTATTTAGCTTAGGACAACGAGAATGTGCCATCCTTTCTTTTCTTTCTTTCTTAATTTGCTGTACTTTAGCTTTTAATTTAGCTTAATTTAGCTTCTGGACAACGAGAATGCGCCTTCCTTTCTGTTCTTCGGGGAACAAGAATGTGCTCCTCCTTTTCTTCATTTTAATCTGTTTTATTTTCCTTCTTTTTCTTCTTTTAGACTTTTAATTTAACTTCTTTAAGCTTTCATTTCTTTCTTTCTGAGCTATTCCTCTTTCATTTCCAACTGACTTGTCTTTCTTTCTATGCTTTCTGCTTGTTCTTTCTTTCTCTCCTTGTGTAAGGCTCTATGATGTTGTCTCGTCGCTGGCCCGCTTGAGACTGAGGCTTGGAAGCCAGCGGGCAAACATTATAAATGGGGGGCGGGGCCAAATTGTCAGTGGAACTGGGTTTTGCAAATGCACCAAACGAATAGGTTTATCATAAACTCCTAAGGTTAGGTTTAGGGTTAGCACCTAGAGTTAGGGTAGGGTTAGGGTTAGGGTAATAGTAATAGTTTTAGATATAAATTAATTCAAATTAGGGCAAGACACTGAAATTACTTTCATTTAAGAAGGGTTAGGTGAAGAAGTTAAAGAATTTTGGAGCCGCGAAGCGGCAACAAAATTCTGGGCACTGGCCATCATCAGATTCTTCGCAGTGATCAGCCTATTTTCTATTCAGGCCCTTGGGACAGACAGTATCTAGCTTATCAATCCAGCTTCTTTCAGCCTGGAGTCTCTGACTTGTCGTCCATGTTCGATTGTGTTGTATGATTGTTGCTGTAAGAGCCAACCAACCGTGCTTCAGGAAGTGGCGAACCAGACCAGACCAGAGGCCTATATCACGAAGCAGGATTAATGTCTTAGCGAGATAACTTCAGGGTTAACCCTGGTTTATCGATAGCATGAAGCCACTTCATTTCTTATCAGAGTAGATCACCATGGTGTCTTGTTCTGAACGGCTTACCTGCTCCGGAGCAGGAGAAGTTGGAGGTTGAATCTGATCCTGCGAGATGACCCTCGCACTAGCCAATCAGCTTCTCCAAATCAATGGCCTGCCCTCTTCTCCTGAACCCGGTAGAAGGAGGCGCACAACTCTTGAGACGAGCATGAAGATGAGAAAGAGTGTCACAATACAGATTTGACCCACGAGATCAACCTGACTACTATGACACATAGTGGTTCTCGCAGCCCGGAATCATCTACCTGTGTGACATATTGGAGCCGTTTATTCCCGTGTGACCCGCAGGAGCGGTGCATTAACTGTCCTGCTGTCATTTTGCATCGCCCTGCAATATAAACTTCACTTGTACAGCCCCTTTCATACATTCAAATGCATGATAAAATGCTTGACAAATAACAGGGCTGTAACTTTAATGTGAAACAGCACATTATTCCATCATGTCATTCCTGCTCTTTATTCATGTGTTTGAGGGATTTTTGTTCTTGCTGATTTTTAAATTGTTAATTTGGGCCAGACTTCAGATCAATGTGTTTTTATGATGTCATTGAGACGACGACTTAAATCTTAAATGCAGCTGATATGACATGAAACAGACCAACCTCCCAGACAGTTAAGTTTTTGTTTTTTTTGTTTTTCTGCTCCCACGACCTCCTCACCACAGAGGGATAACATCAGAGGATGATTATTGTCAGACATGCAACACACTTTCATAGTATTTTGTTTCATGAGATTCATGAGTGTCAGATTTAGCCAGTGAGGAATAATTTGCTCATTTTCACAGTCCACCACAAACTGATTGACAGTTTTTCTCCATTATTCTGGCTTTTTCATCCTCATATTTTAACTCTATCAGACGCTGCTCTTCACATGTTAAAAATAAAGCTCTGTCAGTGCATTACAGGCCAGGGGCCTGTACTACGAAGCTGGATTAGGTCTTAGAGAGATAACTTCCTGGATAAGTTTCTGATTTTCCGCACTACGAATGTAGATCTCTTTTTATCCAGACACGTTGCCCCGGTAACTGATGCTGAACGCCAAACCTGGTCCGGAGCAGGTTATGTTCCAGGATAAGAGCTCACGGGGTGTGACAGACCGCCCGCTGACCAATCGGTTCTCTCGGGCGGGCATAAAAGACCGCACAGTCACCAATTTGCTGTCTTGGAAAATGGCTCGCCCATTTCTGCCAGGACCGGTTAATGTCGGTGCGCGAATTGTAAGAGGAGCGCTTCGTCGGGAGCGTTTTTTTCGAGACAGAAGTAATCCGCTTGATTTACCAGAAGAAATCTTGTACGAGAGGTACAGATTTTCACGGGAGGGACTTCTATACATCTGTGACCTGCTGGAGCCTTACGTGGCAAATAATGCACTAAGGTCATTTTGAAATATGAATGTGATTTTCCTGGTCAAACAAGTTAAAAAAAATTAATTGCGTTTAGACAAATGTAGAGTATTTATTAGTATGTTGACCATGATGTTTTAGCAACAATAATGGACACAGAAAAATCGTTCTTGTCAGTATTTTTATGTTATTTCTGTCATTGGTGTTAACATATTTTAGGTTACAATCACAAGATTCATGAATGCAATAAAATTAATCTAAAGGCACATATCACAACATCTGAAGACTGCTGACAAAACTCCATGAAATAAAACAGTAACTTGTTTAATTCAAACTATTTGACATTATTTCTCAATGTCAGTGATAACGTTTGATCCGAGGATGTTTACTTCTGAGAAAAGACAACACATGATGATAATTGTACTGAACTTTATGATGGATAAAGTTAAGTAACAATAATTTTGGTTTAAAGTTCAATTACAATTAGCCTACATAAGTAATCATCATATCTTAAATGTTGTCTAATGTAATATGATCTCCAAATTTTGGTAGTAACACCATGAAACTGAGGGACATAATTTAGTTTGAAGAAATATTTTTAAATATCTAATTTACGTTTAATTTCATTCATAGATTTATCCCAGTGTTATCAACACTGTCCATTTATTATTTTAATTAACAACAAAGAGGAAATGTTTTACACTGTCCAATAGCGGTGGATCATGACAGTGGGACAAATGTTTTAGATCCAAAGTACACTAAAAGTGAAATTAAATATTATATTTAGGCTAATTATATTACATTTAAAATAAAAAAGATAATTATTCATCACCATTTAAAAGACTATTTAATTACATAATTTTGGTTTAATGTGGACGAGTTCTTTATTACATTTTAAGTGATTTGTGTTTCTGGAAAATGTGGAAAATGTGCCGGCAATCCCTCCGGCTTCTCGCGGCTACAGTCGTGTTGCTCCTGGCCTGGATAATACTGCGGTACTCCTCAGACTTTTGCAGGATTATTTGCTGCTCCTCTGCCCTGAAGTAGGCTGCTTTCTTCTCCATTGTGGAAAATGCTCCGGGGCCGCTAACCACGCCCATTTTATGTGAGCGCGCACAGATCCCAGCCGGATTCACTTATCGAGTTGATAACGAGCCTCGTAGGACAGCAGATCTGGATGACGGAGATCCGGTGAAGTTTAGCGAGATGTTGCAGAGTTATCCTGGATGACTTAATCCAGCTTCGTAGTACAGGCCCCAGCGCTTCTCAGCGTGTTCTCTGCTCATGATTGTGATTGGTCAGCTACCTCTGAGCCCTCCCCTTTATACGTGCGTGTTCACGGCTCTTGATGAGACAATCCTTGATTGACTTACCGTGTTGATAACTTGCCTCGTGCTATCGATTATCCTGATTGTCGTTGTTGTTTGTTACTCAATCCTGGATAGATGTGAGCTACCGAGGAT
The DNA here is from genome assembly GCA_036419115.1 of Scarus forsteni. NCBI lineage: Eukaryota > Metazoa > Chordata > Actinopteri > Labriformes > Labridae > Scarus > Scarus forsteni. Next base: position 25,449 of record JAZDUH010000540.1, read on the forward strand.
AAGTTGACTGCGCTTCGTGATATAGGCCTCAGTCCCTTTACTCTGAACCCTAACCCAATAACAAAATCAACTGTAAACAAAATAAATGACCTTCCCAAAATAATAACGACGACGGACAATCCTCCACCTCAGTCAGGCTGCTGTTGACTGTACTGCCAACACTGAGGCATTCACGTGAAGGGAGCATGCACAACTTATGCACAATTGGCATATGAAATAAGCCCTTCTCCCTTTGCTCTCTCCGTCTGCCAATTCCAAAGCAACCGCTTTTTTTTTTCACTGAGGCACTAACGTGAAGGGAGCGCGCACAACTCATGCGACATTTGCATATGAAATAATCGCTGCTCTCTCTCTCTCTGTCTCACTCAGTGTAGGAGCATGGAGCAGCTTGTGTGAGCTTGTGTGTGGACCATAGATGTGAACTCAAGGACAGAGAGAAAAAGAGAAAAAGGCTCCCTAACAATCGCTACTCGGTTCCCATCGTTCATGCTAATGAGCCGTTCAAAAAGTTCTGTTAGTTCGTGAACATCACAACTCCAGTTTAAAGGGACTGTGAGGAGTTTCTAAATATTTCCAAAAAAGTCTCCCTTTTAGATATATGCCTGATGGAAATACACACTTTAAGATGAGTTTTACAGCATCAAAATAGGTTATCTATAAATGCTATTCCTTAGCTTCACGGTCGGGTCGGACAGGGCTGGACTGGCCTGGATACTCAACTTCAGGAACAAGACAATTAAAACTAGAGCAAATTTATATTATTCAGACACGTCTTAGAGCACAGGGCTGTAAGTAGCCATATATAGCCGGCTACAAAACTACGATACTAAGTTTTCCAAAAATTGCTTGTTGTCAAACATCAAAAACTACCACTACGTAACTAGAAAGAGATACATTACCTCGTGGCTTTGCATTCTGTAAGTTGCAAGGTTATAATAGTTTTGGATTTGACATTATAGTTTAGTTTTAATTAGTATTTGAGCAGGCATTCTAGTTTTTATTTAGTTTTGATTTTTGCAACAAGGCTTAGTTTTATTTTAGTTTTAGTTTATTTTAGATTAGTTGAGTTTAGTTTAGGGTTAGTTTTAGTTTTTTCATACCTTATTTGCCAGGTGCAGGATTTAAAAAGGTCAGAGTAAGTATTTCCAAGTCCAACATAGTGCTCACTGCTCAGTCAATGCTGCTGCTGTACTGTTGGCTGCTGCCTTAAACACAAGAAAATAATACAAAAAATATAAACATAAATTATATAAAAATTCCACATATCTCACCAGTTTTAATTTCCATCAGGCATTTCTTTGTCTCACTGTCCTACTCAAAACAATCCCAAATGGGACACTGTCTCCTCCTCCTAACTTTAACAATTTCATTCAACTTGTTCCAACAACAAATGATGGGTCTTTTTCAAATCAGACCCTACACACTCCCCCTCTGTAATGGAGTCACACTCGCAGCGCAATGTAGTCCACTTCATCACGGTGAAGGGCAGGACTGCAGCAGTAAGCTTTGGGATAAACTTCCCTCCCTCAGGCGGAAACAGGAAGAGTATGTTGCCATGGTTTCGTAGCTGCACTTTGCAGGACCGTCAGTTTTTGCATTGATCCAGCAGTGACTGAAACATGAGCAGATCCTCTAAAAGGTGCAGAGGTTTAAGACGTCTTTTACGTTTGATTACGCAGCAGTGAAATGTGAGCCTGTGTACTTTTGTTGCTAATGCATTCTGTAAAAAATCTCTCTGGATATTGATGTTATTCATCTTTATTAAATAATATGAGATTGAACAAAAAAATTGTCCTTTAATGAATAATTTAATGTAAGGTCAATTTATTACAAGTTTCCCATCATATTAAACCCTGGCATAAAAATATTAATTATTAATATTTTGAGACTGAACTTGAACCCTGATGGTATGTTATGTTTTTTATTTATTTTATTTATTAATTTTTGATATGTTTTAATGTCAGAGAAGCAAAAAGCAGTAGGCTGTTTTTCCTGTAATTTGAGTTTATGAAAAAAAATCACAAGTACATCATAAAAATTAAAAATAGCCTAAATATTATCAGAGAAGCTTTCTTCTATATGATTTTGATCAGCCTGTATGTATCTCAGTGCTGATATTAGCCTAATTAATGTGTCTCAGGTTATTTAAAAAATGTTTTTATCCTAGGATAATAAAATTATTTCACTTATTCTTTATTATTCTTTTTCTTACTGAAGAGCTTTCATTTTTCACTCTCACTGCTATGAATTATTTGTTTTTCGTTACATTCCTTGTAAATATGAAACATTTAATCAGATAAACTGTTTTTTGGACTAATGCAGGGCAGGCTTTAATTTCATAATCAGTGACATGGACAACTTAAGTTGTAAACATCTGGATGACAATCATGAAATAGTTGTGTTAGTTTAACAGAGTTTGTACAGGCACTGAGGTGAACTTACATTTGTTTGTTGGTTCCTCCATGGCTGTGTCCGGACACACTGTAGCGCTGCACGAGTTCAGCGAGTCGGCATCCGTGCAGACTCACTCGTGGAGGGTTTTACAGCACACAACCCCTCCCCACGAATCGGTTTGGGATGGCCCTTAATGTGGCGGACCCTCCGTGAGGACGTGCAAACGGAGGGGTAGTGGGTAGGAAGAGTATGAAGGGGGTGGTTTGAAAAAGACCCCCAGTCAGTGCAGTAAATCAAGCACGTCCAAGTAAGTCGCTATGATGGTGCCATTCGGTGCTGACAACTGCCGAAAACTGTCGTAAAATTTGTTGGAAAAATGTGTCGGATTAAATTCAATCCTACAGGCTATTAAATATAGTCAAAAACGATAACGAAGGATATTTTGTCTATAATTTTAGTTTCAGTTAGATTTGTGAACACAAGATACAGTTTTATTTTACTTATCGTTTTTGTTTTCTTTTCTAGTTTTTATTAGTTTGAGTTAACTGCAATGTGTTTTAAATTTTACTTTTTGTTTTTATTTTCGTTTTAGTTAAAGGGCCCATATTATGCAAAAACCACTTTATTAAGTCTTTTGCTGAAATTCTGAGGTCTGTGGCTTTCCCCCCAGCCCAAAAAATGTGATATTTAGTGACAAATCCTGTGCTGCGTGGTGCTGGTGAATGTAAAATCCCGCCCCCTAATGAGGCATTCTTTCATTTGAGTTGTACCGACGTCACAGGGCAATTTTTTGACCAATCAGGAGCAGACACCCCCACCCCGTCCCCGCCCACTCCTCTCTCCCTGCTGGTGAGATTGCTATGTGCAGAGCAGCCATGATGGATTTACCGGCAGTGAGACATCGGACTTCAGCATGAGTTACTGCTGCAGTGTTGTGGGCTGTAACAAGCCACAAACTTCCTTACACAAGCTGCCTGACTCTGAAGATTTAAAAACTAAGTGGCTGGAGTTCATATATGATGGAAAAGTGCCAGAAAAACAAAGAAAAAATGTGCATGTTTGTGCCAGTCACTTCATGGTTGAGAGCTTCACAAACTTTGGACAGTACACAAAGGGGCTCGCAAATAGACTGGTCCTTAACCCAGGATCAGTGCCAACCATCCGCCAGCAAACCTCGGACCCTGGAAATGTGAGTATTTCAAATGCTGTGTGCTGTTATTTTGCTAATTGCTACGAGCTGCTAACAGCAGAGGGAAGAGGAGCAGATGTAAGAGCTATTCCTGTGTTAGCTTCAGGAGGCTAAGCTTAGCTGCGGTTAGCCTGTTGTTTTAGCCTGTAATGTTACAATAAACGACCTTTGCTGTTTTCTAACCATATTGTGTCTTTTCTAGGCCATAATATTAGTCTGTTGTCTATTACTTTGCTGCTGTGAGATGTACCACTGTGTGAGTAGAAGCCTGCTACTCTCTCTGAGGCATTGTAATTAATAAATTATCTCATAAAGTATCAAAACTCATTCCTTGTCTAAACTGAGGACATGGGAAACGACCAGTGAAGGCTGTGTCTCTGTGTTTTGCAGCACAGCATGTAAATATTGATAACAGGGGAAAGTATATTTCTACGCTAACGTCGGCTCAAAACAGTGTATCTGTAGATGTGTTAACTGACTTTATTGGCCACAGCATCGTCATCACCAACAGGTTTAATCAGATTTAGATATATGAATATTCTCACAGTAGTAGAGGAGTATAACAGCTGGAGGATAATTATTATTATTGCTTGTACAGCCCTCCTCTCCCCGATGCATCTGTGTTAGCTCTCGGGGGCTAAGCTTAGCTGCGGTTAGCCTGTTGTGTTAGCCTGTAATGCTACGAGAAACGAGCTTCGCTGTTTTGTAATACAGGCAATGTAATCGATAAATTATCTCAGAAGGTATCCAAACTCATTTTGTGTCTAAGCTGTGGATGAGGGAAACGATCAGGCTTTGTTCCTCTGTGTGTTACAGCAGATCATGTAAATATTGATAACAACAGGGACTGTATATGACGTGTGACGCTAACGCTGCAGATGTCGTTATCACCAAACTAATTTAATCAGATTTCTGTGAGTTTAAACACTCAGGAATGCCCACAGAATGCTGTCATACGAGCTGTGTGACTGGGGATAAGTTACAATTACTAACAGGTCAGTGATTTATGAAAAACGGAGGGAGGCAAATAAGATGTCTGATTCAATTATCCTCCCGTTTTATTTACTAACAATATATAGGCATAGACATTTTATAATGCATCACATAATGTGACATTTGTAAGTAAAAACTCATTAACCCTTGAAAAGCCTGTTGAATCTTATTTGAGACTTACTTTTGGTATGTGTCTGATCAAAATTATCAAAGAATATCACAAAAACCCCCAAATGAATACAGTCAGATAAATGATAAATATAAAGGTCCTCAGCTGAATTATCACTTGCCAGAAATACCTAATGTATCTATTGAGTAACAGTAACTATTTGTAACATCTCATGTAATTTGTTTAGATTTTAGTACAACATGAAATAAACATTTTATCAACAAAAGAGGTAAAAATGCATGGCTATTATTTGTGTTTTCATGCACTAACAGGTTAAATATTTTTCTTTCTTGTGTCTATGCTGGTCGACCTCAGGCAGCATCTTCTGATGGTGAACCGCTGGTTACAGTCAGCTTCTCAAAATCCAAGGAGGAAGGATGTACAGCAAAGCCAGTGAGAGCAGAGCCAGCTTTCAGTAAGTTAAACAATTCTTTATTAAAATCAACACATTTAAAAACATTGGCAAATAGGCATAGCATGAAAATGAAAAGATAAAGGAAACTGGAATAAAAATGTTATCAAAATGGAATTGAGAATATATAATCAATAAGGATATTGTGTCAATAAAAGACTATGAAAAAAAGAGTACAGCACTGCAGTGAGGTTTTTTGGTTTTGGTGCCATTTCTTGTAAACATATATTTTTGTGTCTTGTATTTCAGATCATGCAGATGCACTGTTGGACCTTGTCTTTGGGAAGGTTTTCCAGGACCCTGCTCCACACCTGAAGGAGCTGCAGAAAATACCAGACCATATGCTCCTTTTCCAAATACCAGGAAGCGCTGACCCTCTCATACTGGTCTTCTGCATCAGGAAACTCTGCAGTACAACACAGGCAGCATCAGCTCACAAAGGCTCTGTAGGCCAGGCATCTGTAAGGGCTGGACATGACAAGATTATGTCAGCAATGAAAATTACTGTCATAGGTGTTTTTATCTATATGTTCATATTTTTATCAATATGGTTCTATGGCTTGTGTTTAAAAATTCCTTTTCTTTCTTCCTGCCTTTTTTTACCTCCTTTATGTAAAAATGTCTACAGTACCAGCCGGTACATTTGATGTTTTTATATGTCAAAATATCTTTCACAATAAAAAGTCTAAATGAACTGTTTTGTGTGTTTTCAGTTTTCCATATGTTACTTGTAATGTTAATAATTAAATAACAAGAAAGACAAAAAATGAGATGGAGGAAACAGTTCTTTTAATCTTTACTATTTTTGTTCAACAGTCATGGAAGTGCTTATATCAAAATACTTATGCATTACTCCTCTTAGATGTAAAGGCTCATAGTCTGATCTATAAATATAGAATGCATGTTGTAGTGAAAAACACACTCAGAGTCAGAGTCCAGGATGGTTGGACTGGGAGTTCCTGCAGTTTTCCTCTGACCTACTTAATTAAAACAGGTAAGTCAGTGACATAGTACAGGAAAGGTAATGTACTAAATTGTTTTTTAGCACTAATTTTTCACAATACCTTTGGTATCTCCATTCAACAAACATTTTCAGGCTGTAGGAATTTTCACACAATTGCCACAGGAGCACCTGTGTAGGAGAAGAGTGAAAACAGGATGTTCAGGAGAATTTTTATCTAAAGGAAATGTTCTGTTATTGTATAAGAATATACACAGAGCTGTCATAACATACAATAATGCAAGTGAAGAGGTTTTTAAGACAGCTACTGTGTGGCATATAGAAAAGAAAATAACCTTTTAAAATAAGGTTCACAGAAAACTGTTGGCTGCTCACAGTTACAGGTAATAAATGTTCTCAGTTACTGTTACTGTCACTAAAGGCTATGGCTCTATTAAATGCTGTATTCTGATGGGTCAGTCACATTACTAATGTTATTTCTGTAAAACACTGTAGAGCTCAGACATTATTTACACATCACAACAACAGAGAAGACCCCTCTCTCTGTCTTATTTCACTGTCAGTAGCAACGGCCCCTTCAGTGTTACTTAGAAGTGAAAGTTATTTCACATCGGGGTTTTAGTTAATTCTCGTCTCTGCAGTAACCCGCTCACTCTACATTAGCTCTTACTAGACTCTATCTAACGCCAGTCTAAGCACTGCACGTCTGCTAACAGACATGCTAACATCGACAACAACAGGGGGAGGGGGAGAGGAATGGCAGAACAACTTTAATCTGTCAACATAATAGCATTGAAGAGACAAAGTTTATATACAGACCACTCAGAAACATCCTGGTTTATCCTTGGTCCTCGACTCTCTCCTGGTTCCTCTTATTTTCGGGTTCTGCGTTCAGTGCTGCGGTCCTCATGTAGCAACACAGACGCTAACCGGAGCTCTGTTGACATAGTCACGCGCATGCGCCGACTGCGCCAACACGGAAGTGCGGGGCGGTTTCAGCGGGGGCTCATTGACATATAGTTACGCCCACAAAAATGGAGTGTTTTACAGAGAGGCTCTAAGAGGGCATAGGGATGATACGGCTGTAACTGTTTCATTGAGTTTTTTGACCAAAGCATGCTACTAAGGCTTCATGAAGACATCAAAGATCAATATTACACTGCAGAAAAAGAGCATAATATGGGATCTTTAACTATTATAACCTTGGTAAGTTGTTGAAAAAAGAAGTTGTAAAGCAATGCAGAGTTCTGATGAAGGTCCGGACTACAACACAACAAACACACACTTTGATTTGTGGTGCGTTCTAGTTGTAGTCAGAAGTAGGAATTTTGAGTTCCGAGTAGGAAACTGCAACTGGAACGTTCCCCAAAGTCTGAATTTCCTCGGGGGAACGAAACCTCACCACCCCCGAGTTGACAATGGAAGATGGATGCCCCCAGTGTGAACAGTTATTTAGCTCCTGTAATAATCCATTTATTGTCACTTCTGACTGGGGTGTGTCGCTCTAGATCAGCTGTATACATAGTATTGTTAGACTTATATTTACAAAAATGCTGCCATAGTGATAATCACATTCTTCATGTGATATTTGTGAACAACAACGCAGGGCGTGCTAACAACAGCTAACAATAGCCTGGTAGATCAGCATGTTTTCTGACTTTGTAACTGGAATGCTGATAACTCCCAGTTCCGTGGTCACTGGAATGCAGCATTACGACAGTCGCCGCGTGTGCTCATGGGTAGCAGAGTCTTTTACATTGCCGGTAATAGATTCTCCTCATAGTCCCTTTAAGTCAAGTACATAACATACTTTGATGATGGCTCCGTTTAAAGGCTGGCTCAGAGCGTAACTGCACGCTGTGGCAATGTGGGTAGATATTATGTGTTCCGAGTTCAGCTAAGTTTGCTGAAGAAAATAATAACCCAAAGTTAAAAGTGCCGTCTAAAAAGTCTGAATTTCATTCATGTCATTAGTGCCATGTGCATCACATCCAACACTATTCCTTTTGGGCAGTGAGTGGAGAAAGCAGGTTTAGAGCATTCCAATGGAAAGGGATGGTGCATTAGCCAGTTATTAGCTAGGCATTAATTGCATTTATGTCATCATATATGTTGCAGCTCCCAGTTAAGCACCACATTGGGAAAATGGATGCCAACCAACAGGCAGACAGCAGCAAGAGGTAAGTGTGTATCAAGCAACCAGTCAAACTTAATTCATATAGCACCTTTCAAACATAAGAAATGGCATCTGGGGGTGGTTCATGAAATCCACTGTTCAATTCATATCACGGTTTGGTGGGCTTGGTTCAGTAAATGTCGACCATTTGGAAAATCAGTAATATTTAGTATTGTCAAGTGAAGCTTGAAAGAATGAGACTATCTGACATTTGTAAATAAAATCTGAGACATCAGCTTTGTGTCTTAGCAAACCAAAAGTAACTCTGTGCCATTGAAAATGAAAAGACAAAGCTTGATCATATTAAATTGCATAAACCAAAGTAATAAACATTTTTAACAACACAGTTCTGCTCACTATATTGACATGGGGCCTATGCTTTGCGGCCAAGTTTTTTGTGTTCTGCATTTTGGTTCTTGTCTAAAACTCAATCCTGACAAAACATCCTCATGGATTTAAAACTGATGAAATTGCTCAAAATGTCCCTTATGGTTCAAATTCAATCCACTCACTTCCCTTTTCTTTTTTTCTCTTTGTGTGTTTAAGGGAGGTGAAGCGCCCAGACAGGCGCATCATATACTGCCTTAAATGCCAAAGACCTTTCCAGATGCTTGTTACGTGTGGCCCTGATCTGCTCCTTTTCTGTCCCTGTGATCTCCCCTTTTTGCTTCTCTCTTGCTCTCTTGATCTCTCTCTCTCCTCAAGGTGGCTCTCTGTCTCTCATGTTTCTCCTCAGTCTCCCTTGCTGCACACCTGAGAGCAATCTGCACTCATGAGGAGAGGAGGAGGGGTATTTGAGGGAGCTGAGAGAGGAACAATTTTCTCTCTGGGGCACACACAGAGAATTGAGGAGCAGGAGGTCCATGCGGTTCCTCCTTTTTGGTTTGGTGCCTGGATTAACAGGTATTTTCTTTTGTGTTTTGTTTCCGCCTCTCATTTATGTCCTTAGCAGCATTAGGTTGTTGGGTTTTGTTGTTTTAGTTTGGGCTGAGGTTGCCAGTAGTCCTGTTTTTCGGTTCTGATTGTTTTTTTTTGTTTGTTTTAGTTAGCTTTAGTCAGGCAGTATAGGGAGAGGTGAGAGGTGCGACGGCCCCTTATGGGTTGGACCTCTCATGCTCTCCTCTTTTGTTCATTTTGGCCGACAACCCCAGCCCCTTTTGGTTTATTGACTTTGTTTTATTTTTCATATGAGCTCCACCTTAAAAATACTTTCAATAAAACGAAACTTGTCTTTTGTGTGGCGTCCTTTTGATATGTTTTGGTCTCCTTTGTGGTCAACTACGAGCCAGTTGTTTTAGGGTTAAAGAGGCCGTAACAATGCTGTCCACTCACCTAAAGAGGACATGTATGAGGGACAGCACCCAGGAGGAGAGGGGCCAGGAGCTCCGGAGGGCAAAGGAGTCCCAAAAAAAATGTGGACCTCGGTTGGCCGGAGGTGGAACTATGAGGAGATGCTCTGTCTACTAAAAGACAGAGCAGCCTGTGACGCTCTGGCCAACCGATTACAAGAATTGGGCTTCTTTGTCCTCCGGGGCCCACCAAAAGTGAAAGGACTGAGGTTGGTTTGCGTTGATTTGAGTGTTGTGTCTGACAAATGACATTTAAGTGGTTTTGTTCAGTGCGTGTGTGACTCTTTCCTGTCTGAATGGTGATGATGATGATGATGAGTTCCCTTGTTTTTCATCCACAGCAGTGAGTACAGGATTGAAGGGCAGCCCCTCCACCCCAGCCTTTGGGAGCACCCTGAGGCAGGGCCCAGTCAACCAGAGCTGTAAGTGTTGTCATTGTATGTGGCTCATGTAGGAACGGATCACAGAGATGTTCTGAGGATGCAAAACCGTGTTGTGTCTGACATTGACACTTGTCTATAGTGGTTTTGTTCAGTGCGTGTGTGACTCTTTCCTGTCTCACTGATGATGATTTCTCTTATGTTTCGTACACAGCTGTGAGAGCATCAGTGAGGGGCTGGCCCCCCTCCTCACTGCTTGGCTCCAGGCAGGGTTTTCGTCCAGTCCAGCAGGCGTGTAAGTGTTGTCATTGTATGTGGTCTATGTAGGAACAGTTTCCTGTTGAAGCATGCATCAGTAGGGGCCTTAAACAAAATTAACCTGAAAACATGTGCTTCTTTCAGTCTGTGCTTGGATCCAGAGGAAGTGGAAAGCTGGACAGACTTTTAAAATTTCTAAATATTGTTTTTGTTTGTTGTAAATGTTGTACATATTTATTTTACAGTTCTGTTTTAAGTTGTGTGTGTGTGTTGTGTTGTTAGTTTTTTTGTGTGTTATTGCATTTATTTTTTATATTTGTTATACATATTTAATGCATTTAGTTTATAGTTCTCTTTTAAGTTCTGTATGTGTGTGTGTCATATTTTCTTAAATTAAAATTGTATTTTTATCAATTATGAAATGGCTTCTGTGTGCATTGGTGTATCCTCTGTTTGAAAAACTGTCCAAGTTTGTCAGATCACATGGACTGATATGGTTCAGACTTTTGAGTCATTTGAATGCAGCAAACAAGTATAATTGGTAACTGTTAAATCCAGATAGGGTAGAACGATGTGATGAGGTTCCTCTTCACTTTGATAGATGCTCAGATAAGTTAGAGTCAGGACTCCTGAACTCACCGGTTACAGGACTGTACGGTTCTCCGTCCTCTACCTCCCCGATGGCCCTGCACCTGCAGCTGAAGTGGACTGTGGAAAGGAAGGCTGGGCAAATGTGCTGTGCTGCTTAGCAGAGGCCCTGCACACTTCCTGTGTAACAATTCCAAGTAAAAAAAAAAGTAAGTCACTTTGGATGAGGGCTTCTGCTAAATGAAATTTCAGAATTGTAGAAAAAGTAGGTGGCAAATAGCCCTTGAAGCCTTTTTCTGATTTAGGGTGTAGTTAGACCTTTCGGCCAATAGATGGGGCCACATATTTGGACATGGGAGAACAATAATACAATAAACTTTATTTGTGTAGCACCTTTGATACAGTGCAGTGCTTCACAGGAAATAGGCACATCAAAAAACCTTAAGAACAGCAAAGACATCGAATAAAACATTAAAGAAAATAAAAGTAATAATTAGAAACCAGAGAGTGAAATGGGAAATTAAAACTAAATAAACAAAACAAAGGGCAGAAAAATTGAAAAAAAACAGGACGGTGTTTGCTTTCTTCTTGACCTTAACAAACACGCTTAATAAACTGACTGCCACCACATCACAGACTCGATCCACGCCTCCACATAATCTGAGTGCTGACAGTTTCTTAGTGAACTGTTTTGCGTGCACACACGGTCTTTGTGCCTGCTTTTTGGCTTCACAGAGACTCACTCCTCACCAGGCTGAGGTCACACAGCTGCTTTGCACATCCACAGACAAAATGCCGCACAGATTGCCTAGAGCGTCTTCATCAAGGTGGAAGGCTCACACACTGCCCCCCAACAGTCGATGAACCAGTTACCCCAACCTCCATTCTACACTGAAGCCATCAATGTTAAGGCAGGCGACAACAGATTCACCAGCAGAAAGTCTATTTTTGACGGATGGCGGGTCAATCTGCGCAGAGGTGATCGAAACAGGCAGGAAGTCCCCGCACGAAAAGCATAGTGAATCCGGTCACATTTCAAAATAAAACATCTCCTGTTGCTGTTCCTGGTGATCGTGTTTCGTCTCATTATGTCTTACCTGTTGACAACAGGCCAGAAGTCACATCTAGTCAATCAGTAGAAGTCACATAACTACATCGACTATTTATGAAATGGTAGAAACACAAACATCAAAGGAAAATGAACCAAAAAGACAAAATCAAGTCAGCAACAGCTCCGCGTCTGAGACACTGCTGGTGTGAACTGGAGTAGCGCATATGTGTGACGGAATGAAACAGCAGTGCAGCCTCATCTGGTGTAAATTCGGGGTTAGCCAGCGTTCTTTGTTGCGAGAAGGGTTCGGAAATACAAAATTGGACTCCACCATCCTATATGAAGGAGGAGGCAGTGCACACTCCATCCAGCGCGCCCACGTAGGGCCCGATTACCCCCCCCCCGGGCAAAAGTATCTATCAAAGGAAAATGAGGTGGAGAGGCTGGGTTTAGGCACAAATTCAGTTCTTTTATTGAGGCAGGGGTTTAGGGTGAGAATTGACAAGCCATGAGCATTTTCATATTGTTAGTAAAATTTATTGTCAATATGATGCCACATTTTCGAAGCGCCATACGTGCCGACCACCCTAACATCTCAGGGCAGCAGTAGCTCAGGCGGTAAAGCGGTCGCTCAATGATCGGAGGGTCGTGGGCTCGACTCCGCTCATCCACAGCCCATCTGTTGTGTCTCCGAGCAGGACACTTCACCCACTCTGTTCCCGGTACATGAAATAAACTCATGAATTCAAACAAGGCAAGGTGACCATGAATTGATCCATTAATGAACTAATTCATTTAATTCTCATTATTATTGTTGTTATTATTCTACCAAAATCCTATTAAAACTTGACTGTGGCTTGATTTAAGATGTCAGTTTGTTGACATTTTTTTTATTATTATCAATACTATTTTGCCAGATAAATACATACATACATCTGTTTCATTTGTATTCAAACTTCACACGTTTGGTATGCTTTTCTTTGCATTTCCATTTGATTAGATGGCAAAATCACTGCTTGTGTGCTTGGTTCTCAAGATGGGTGCAATGCATTCTTTTGTCCAACAGATGGAGACAGATGACCTGACTTTATCTGCATCCAAGTCAACGACAATGTGATACAGATATTCATAACTACATTCATGTTCATCTTCCACTTCCAAATTCAAACTTCCCCTTTCTGCTGCTGCTGCTGAAATGGACCGTGGAGAGCCGGTAGCCGTGCTTCACATATGCTACGGGTCTAGCAGTATCATCTCCACCTCATACTAAAACCCTTACCTGATAACACCTTTGCAATCACACATGTGAGGTCAACTACAGGCGGGTAGCTGTGGCATCTGCAATGTTTTAGAGGTCACATGTATATTCATGAGAGTAATAGAAATGACTTTAACAAAACAATTGGTCAATGAACTACAAAGTCTGCTGAAATGTCACTCTTGATATTATAACCTGTCCATGTCATGGACATCCACGTGCTTAATCATGTCTCATGACGTGTTGGAGCGATTTTAAAGTTTGTACCACTTGTCACACATATTTCATGATAAAGTGAAAACTGATAAAGCATAACCACAAAAACCTTCCTAAAAGTCAAGAAAGGAAGGCCGCTGTGTTTCAACAAACTAGGAATAAATGCTGTCCTTGGTCAGAAAGAGGTGCCATGCTACTGTGCTCACCTGCACGAGGAACATCCCCCAAGCCAAATCCACGTTTAAGACAGCTTTATTAAAACAACTTTATTCAGGATAGTAACACATAATGAAAGAACACGGTAAAGAAGAACTGCAAAAGAAAACACTAAAATAACACACAAATACAATATGAATCCAAATGACTTTTGAGTATATGCTTTTTTCTCACTTTTCCTTCGTTTTGGCCTTTTCTCACATATATAACGCAATGATGTCAATTACCAACAACAACAAAAAACAACAGCAACAAAGAAAAGCAGCAAAAGAAGAAGAATTGAAAGTTAAATCTTATTTTTTAGAGAGCTGGTTTGGAACGTATAAAACAGGTTGTCAAGTTCCTTCCCAGTGTCATCGGAGTCCTCGCTGGTCACAACGGAATCACTGATTTTGGTGTCTTTCTTCATTCTTGACCTCCTTCTCTCTGTCCTTCTGCTGATCTTCACCCTGTCGATGGTGGACCTGGTCCTCTTCTTGGTGGATCTGCCCAAGCTGTCCGCCCTGCTGGCCTTCCTCATTTCCCTCAGATGCTGTCTTCTCCATCCGCCCCTCGTCTGCTCAGCCCTCACTCTTAATTTCCTTCTTTCACTTTGCATCCTCAGTCTCGTCCTCATCACTCTCTGGGAAAAGTTTCCTTTTGAGCATTCTCTTCCCCACCACCACCTGCTCCTCCTCCACCTCCTCGGTGGTGTCCGGTCGATCCACCTGATGGTATTCCCTTACCTCTGGTGGTGGAGCAGCTTCAGACTCCTCCCACACCATCTCCTCTGGAGAGTCCTCAGAGTCCTCGGTCATGCCTGGAGAGACAGACAGCGAACATTTGTTAAACTCACTAATCCCATCATTAATTCATTAACAATTGTGATGATGACTACAAAATTCAATAGGAAACCTGTGGAGAGTGTCTGAGCACTAGATTACAATGCTTCACATCTCTATTTTCCAAATTTTCTAACATTTCTGCTTTACTCATTTTCCTGAGACATAGAAACACTTACTTGTTTGCACTTTCTCAGCCTGGGCTGCCATCACCTTGTGTATATGCTACTCCAGAGATTCGACGAGGTTCAACAACTCTGTGATTTCATTTGACGTCATCAGGCTTTCCTCCTTATGGAATATGTCCACGTGTATGAGAAAACGCATGACATTTTGAAGAATGGCTTGGATGGACGTTACTCGGTACCCTGCTGCCTGCAAAAGCTCAGGCCACCTGGAGAAAGAACAGGACAATTTCAACAACACTTACTCGCCATGCACCCGCCTAAGCTGTTGCAATCGGCAAGTGCAGCATCCATACCACAGCAAATGTTTTCTCAGAGCCATGCTGTCCCACTTTGAGAGTGACCACTAACTTTAAGGACTGTACCCTGCAATGTACATAGTACTCGTGTGTTATGAGCTACAGTAAGAGTACTCACGCCTGCAACTTCTGAGGATTGTACAAGTACTGGAGGCCCAACATCTCATCCTCACCTTCTGCCATATATTTGGCAAAGTGAGAAGCATGGCCCCTTTCCTTGAGAAAGAAAAAATCAAATGAAATACAGCATGTTTTAAAATGCTTCTTCAGAGTTTGAATTAGAAATACAGCATGTTTTCTAACATTAAAATGCTTCTTCAGGGTATAGAGATTTGATTAAAATAATTTTTTGGGCACTCCTGAACTCTCTCACCTGTCCCTGAATGATGCTGAAAGAATCCCCCTCCAAAAACATCCACACCCAGATTAACCCATAGAAATGCAAAATCCTGTTTACATGGCCCAGTATGCTCTCTACTTATCACCTTAAAGGGAATATTCACATTCATGACCAGAGAATTTTATCAGCAATTCAGAGAGGAAGTCACACCCCTTTTCCAAAAAGTATTTAATTATGCCCTTAAGGATAAAGACACCACGAAAACATGGTCAGAAGCCATCATTTCTGTCATACACAAGGAAGGGAAAGACCCAACAAAATGTGTTTCATATAGGCCGATACGTTTACTCTGTACTGATGTAAAAATTCTTAGCATAGTAATGGCTAAATGGATTCAGTGATGCATTAACAAAATCCTAAAAGCTGATCAAACAGGATTTATACCTGGACGACAAGGATTGAACATCAGAAGAACCTTAAATATAATTTCTTTAGTTAGACAGTTGGTTGAAACTTCAATGCTTCTCAGCTTAGATGCGGAGAAAGCTTTTGAGATTAGCTTTTTCTGGAAAAAAAACTTTTTAAGAATGGGATTTCATACAGATTTTCTTACCTTGATCAAAGTTCTTTTTACTACACCAGCTGCAAGAGTCAGGGTTAATGGATGTACATCAGAAAGTTTTACTTTGAAAAGAGGAACCAGACAGGGCTGCCCACTTTCTCCCCTTTTATTTGCTATTTGTATCGAACCTTTAGCTGAATTAATAAGAGAGAACCCAAGAGTACTTGGAATATCAGATGCAGGAGGGACTCATAAAATATCGTTATATGCTGACAATGTTATTTTATATTTGAACAACCCCCTGTGCTCTATCCCAGCCCTTTTAGATAGCTTGCAAGAATTTGGAGAAGTATCCAGGTACAAAGTTGATGAAAATAAATCAGAGGCTAATGATGCTTGTAGGTGAGTGGCCTACTGAGTTGGATAGAAAAGTTTCATTTAACTGGTCTGCAAAAAGTTTTAGATATTTAGGAATTATGATCACTCCTGATACCTCAGGATTATTTAAAGCTAATTATGGAAAATTGATTGACCAGATAAAGTTAGACCTGGCTCGGTGGGAGATTGTCCCGCTCTCACTGTTTGGAAGAGTTGAAACAGTCAGGATGAACATATTGCCCCGACTACTGTATCTCTTTCAGTCTTTGCCTATATGGATTTCAGGAGCTATTTTTAAAACTTTAGACAAAAAAATTTCTACATTTATTTGGCAAGGAGACCCAGGACTCGACAGAAAATGTTATTTTACCCCAAGAAAAAAGGAGGTCTTAACTTACCAAATCTAAAGATATATTACTGGGCAGCACAGCTTCACGGGATGGTTGAATGGGTTATACAAAATACGGAGACAAAATGGCTTGAACTAGAAAAACACACATGCCCACAAGTACCCCTTGAAACAATACCATTCTTAGACCAAAAGGATTGGAAAAAACTTAAAATTAAAAATAAATGGATGAACTGTACTCAAAAGGTCTGGTTTCTGGTGAGGAAATAGATAGGCGCTCCTTTAACAATATCCAGAGTGGTTAAAATTGCAAGAATCATAGACTTCATGCCTAATTAAATAGATACAGGGTTCAGTATATGGGCAGATAAGGGCCTGGCGATTATGAACCAGTTATTTAAAGGAGAAACCATAAAGTCATTTAAACAGCTACAGGACAAACTTTGTTTATCCCCCAAGGAGTTTTACAGATATTTACAATTAAGGATTTATTTATTATCACATAAGGAATGGAACACACTAAAAAAATCACCCACACCAATTGAGGAATTCCTAGTGAGGAACATGAAAGACAAAAAAAAAACCAAAAATAGTCTAAAATATGTACGCGTACTTACAGGCACAATGCTCAGGAAACACTGTGGGTGTAAAAGAACGATGGGAGCTGGAGATGAATGTGGTCCTTGAGGATAAGGACTGGGAGGATGTGTGTGAAATGGGGCATAAAATAACGAACAGCCTGATTTGGAAGGAGTTCAGTTGGAAATTAAAAATGCAATATTTTAAAACATCATTTTTAATTTCAAAATACGATCAGACAAATTTATGCTGGAGGAATTGCAGACAGGTTGGAGACCACACTCATATTTTTTGGGATTGTCCTAAACTGAGATCTTTTTGGGAAGGAATTCAAACAGAAATACGAATTATCCTAGGAGTAGACTTAACACTAACAGCACCATACTTCATCATAGGTTTAATACCAGATGGAGCAACCGATAAACAAAAAGCTCGGCTGCTACACATCCTCCTTCTGGTAGCAAGGAAAATGATAACTGTTTCCTGGCTTAATCCTGAACGCCCCACCATTCTTCAATGGAAGGAGAGACTAAAGAGAGTCTATTTGATGGAGAAGATAACAGCAACACTACGTCTGAAACTGGACTTCTTCATGATTCTGTGGACACCTATTACAAATTACTTTACATTACCAAGAAGATGAGAAATGACTTTATTTATCCACATTTTAGAGGATGGAAGGAAAGGAGAGATGCGAACAAAAAAGTGGAAGGAAAAGGGGAAAGTGAAAAGATGGATGGGAAGAGAGAAAAGGGAGAGAAAGGAGGAGGTGGGAGGGAGAAAAGAGAAGGGGGAAACAAAAAGGAGGAAAGGATAAGAAAAGGAAAAGGAAAGGGAAGAAAAGAGGGAAGAAAAAGAAGGAGGAGGGAAGGGAAAAAAGAGGATAGGAAAAGGAAAGGAAAAGGTGTTTTGGTATTTTTGTTGGTTGACTGTGCGTCAATAGGCATACCCAACTAAATGAGATGTGTGTGTAAGGTTAATGGATGTGCTCTGATGTATTTATAGAAAGACACATTTGATGTCCAGATTAAAGAAACACTCCCCCCCTTTTAATCTTTTTTCTCTCTTTTTTATTATATATATTTTTTTCATAATTCCTCTTTATGTGGGTGAAGATATTGCCATGAATTTTGAATATTGATATTTTTTTTTTTTATATGCTACGTTTGCCAGATTGTAAATATCTCTAATAAAGTTATATCTGTGTTTAAATATTTGAGATGTGGGAATATCATAAACTGAATAAAAATGTTAGAAAAATAAGTGTCTCTACTATTGTCATTATTTTGCATAGCTGTCAAACTTTAGTCCGTGCATGTAGTTACTTTTGCACACAGCTTTGTTTACGCTTACTCAGCCATGCTGTAGTGTCCCAAATATATTATTATATATTATTAATATATATAAGATATCTTATGAGCTGATAGAAGAAATAATCCCTTAAAATGTAAGTAAAAACCCAAAACTTAAGGATGTCCAAAATGTGATTCCAATTTGTTGTCTTTTTCCAAAAAAGGGGAAAAAAAGGCATATTCCACTTTTTGCTCCGTAATTCCAAAAAGGAAAAATAGAAATAATCCAAATAATGATCTGTATCCTCAAAGTAAGAAAAAAATATATGTTCCAGGTCCCAGAACAAGTCCAAGTATCACCAGATTATTAAGCCTGCAAAGCCAACTGTATCATATTTGATACATACTTTTGTAATACCTTTCTACTCAATATGATCAAAAAATTACAAAAAAACATCTGAATACAATCAGATAAATGATAAAAATGTCCTCAAATGGATTATCAGCTGCAAAAAACACCTTATGTATCAAATGAGATATGAAAAATCTATATGTTGAATTTTATGGACATTTTGATTTTTATGGATTTTAGCAGAAAGTAAAACAAACATTTCAGCTCCAAAAAACTAGAACTTTCTGGCTATAATCTATGGTCTTGGGCCTTAAAGGGTTAAAGCTCAAAAGACTCTGTAACAAACTTGTGGGTGGAGTTGAAGCGTTGTACCAAACACCCCAAGAACATCGTGTAGCTGCGACACAGCCTCTTTAACTCTGGGTGGACTCCTCCTCTCCGACTACATGTACCATCCCCACTCATTAATATTTACTTTATGTTAGACATATGTGAATTTCCCTCCCATAACACATCATACCAATCCAGTGATAACACAGTCTCTTCTTTTTATGGCTACAGTTTGGCGTTCTTTTCCTTCCCTATCTCAAAATGGCATGTTAGCTTTCCAAATATGGGCTTTCCTCCTTAAGGCCTCCACAGTGTATTTCATTTCCATAGTTTTCACCTACAAACTGGATCTGAATGAACTGGTCTCTGTGACTCTTTTGGAGCAAAGAGGAGAAGGCTTCATTACCGATGTCCGTGAGTCTAAGCCCATCATTTCATTTTTATTTAAATTATTTTACTTCTGTATTTTGTTCCGTTGCTCGTCTTGGACAAGACACTCTAATAAATGACATCCTCAATCTCGATAACGCTCTGCAACTTAGAAAATTAATAATTCATGTTTATTCAAAACAATTTTAACAATCATTTATTATCACTGATATAAAATAAGAAATCACAAAAACAAACTGAGTCCACAACTTCACGACCAGACCCCAGTAAGACTTTAGGGTCCTTCACAGGGAGGCCTCACTCCTGCTGTGGACTTGCTTCCATCGGAGCACCTGATTGGCCTGGCCATCCAGCTGAGCGACCTGCGACAGTAACTGGGCGAGCGAGGTGTTCTGAGAAAGAGAGAGAGGTTAGTGATCACACAAACTATCAGGACGGAAAGTTCCAGAGACAAGAACAAAGAATTCAATCAGTTTAGGGGTTAGGGCCCGAGCCAGACACTTTGGAAACCGATGACGATATATGGCAGAAAAAAATAATTAATTGATGATTAATTTAAAACATAAATACATAGAATTTTTTTAAATTGTTTTTTGAATTAATGACACAGAATATATCCCTGAAATGTTGGGCTCAGCTTCACAAAGGTACAAGATGACTCGTCTGTTCCTGAGATCAGCGGGCACTGACCTGACCCTTGACCTACTCGGATCAACAAGTCAGACCTGTTCAGCAAGAACTTTAAAACCGACTTGTTGAAGCTGATCTGAAGTCCAACAGGAGAAGAGCTGAGGCTCAAAGACTGACGTGATTGGACAGACTCAGGAAACAGCTGCCAGGAAATGGACCAATCACGCTCACCTGAATTCGGTTTGGGTTGTTTTGATTGGCTGAGGTCATGACCCGATGACAAATGAACAGATTAACCTAACACTCAGTGTGATGTGCTCACTGTCCAGACACTCACCAGCTGATCCAGACGGTCCCTGACCGAAGGACTGCAGCGCACCGAGTCCAGCTTCTCCTCCAGAGACCCAATGAAGTCCAGCAGCATTGGCACCGAGTCCACCACAAACCTGCAGGACAGAAACAGCTCGTTACAGCTCAGGACAGAAGCAGCTCGTTACGGCTCAGGACAGAAGCAGCTCGTTACGGCTCAGGACAGAAGCAGCTCGTTACGGCTCAGGACAGAAGCAGCTCGTTACGGCTCAGGACAGAAACAGTTCGTTACAGCTCAGGACAGAAACAGCTCGTTAGAGCTCCGGACAGAAACAGCTCGTTACAGCTCAGGACAGAAACAGCTCGTTACAGCTCCGGACAGAAACAGCTTGTTACAGCTCCGGACAGAAACAGCTCGTTACGCCTAGTTCACACAGGACGCGCCTCATGGCGCTTGGCTGTCACACATGAAGCGTTTTCTGCTGCGCTCTGACGCGCCGATCAGACATCGACTCAGCTCAGCAGTGATCGGACGTGTCCGTCTGCGCTCAGATTTCCAAACTTTCCGAGCGCTGTAAACATGTGAGTGTGACTTTTTGGTGACCTGTGGAGAGCCCTTGCCCCTCCCACCTCCCTTTCCTCTCCTTTGTCTCAATTACATCAAGTGAATCTCTGCTCTCCCTCTGATCAACCTCCGTGTGTGTGTGTGTGACTGATCATCGGAAAAAATAGACCGACAAGCAACACCGACAATCCTTTTTTTAAAAAACTATTGACCGGATTTTCCTGTTCCTGACTTCCTGTCTGGTCCGATCTGCTCAGTCCAAACTTTACAACTGCCGCCTGCGGCGCTCGCGGCTCGAGGAAAAAATAGAGAGAAGCGGAGCGGAGGCGCTCCAGAGCGCGAGCCGTTCCGCGCGCGTGCTGTGTGAACATTTAAATAGGTTAACACGGGCGCCGATCCAAAACTGCTGTGCGCGGTGCTTCCGTTCCGCGCGCGGTGCGTCCTGTGTGAACCCTGCGTTAGAGCTCCGGACAGAAGCGGCTCGTTACAGCTCAGGACAGAAACGGCTCGTTACAGCTCAGGACAGAAACGGTTCGTTACAGCTCCGGACAGAAGCGGCTCGTTACAGCTTAGGACAGAAACAGCTCGTTACAGCTCCGGACAGAAACGGCTCGTTACAGCTCAGGACAGAAACGGCTCGTTACAGCTCCGGACAGAAGCGGCTCGTTACAGCTTAGGACAGAAACAGCTCGTTACAGCTCAGGACAGACACAGCTCGTTACATCTCAGGACAGACACAGCTCATTACAGCTCCGGACAGACACCAAACAGCACCAACACGTTAAATCTGCAGAGAGTGGACATCAGCACTTAAGCACCATCTAGTGTTCAGATGTTGAAATGAGCCGTCTGTTTCTAAAACATCAGTAAGAGACGATAAAGACCAAACAGGATCTGAACAGGGCATCATCTACAACAGCTACAGGAGAGGGCTGTCATTCATACCTGTAACTATTATTTTATAGATTATAGGTCAGTTAAGATGACCATTATAGGGTTTTTTACAGGGGGAGTCACCTGTGCATGTGGGTGAAGTAAAGGTGAATCACCTGTGCAGGTGGATGGAGTAAGGGTATATCACCTGTGCAGGTGGGTGGAGTAAAGGTAAATCACCTGTGCAGGTGGGCGTGGACAGGTAGGTTGGTCTGGCCCAGCGGTCTGGTTAGCCGCTGCCTCAGAGCGCTCTGCTCCTTCAGGACGTCCTGCAGGTGAGCACAGAACACCTGCAGCAGGTTGAATCGTCGAGCTGGAACGAGAGTTTGGTTCTCAGGTTTCATGGAGCTCTAGATTTTATATTCAGACTGGTGTCCAACAGGTGGCCGGGGGCCCCACAGGGGCCAGCTGTTACACTCACTCAGGTGAAAGGTGTGTGTGATGTCAGCACTCTCCTTGTCCACCTTTAGGAGCTCCGCCTCCAGCTGGAGCTGAAACAGGAGCACAAACACAAACGTAAAATAACATTTAAACAACAAAACAGACTCAGACTGACAACATGAAGAAAAACATTAATGCTGTTTATCACCTTTTCCAGCTGCCCTTGCATTCTGATACTCTGCTCAGCTTCACACAGGTGTGGGGAGAAGGCGGGGCTTAGTTTCGAGGAGGCGGAGTCTACATCCTCCTGAGGTTAGAGACAGGAAACAGTTTCACATGAACACACACGTGCTGTGCTTTGGTTAAAAACAATCTGCACCTGAACACACCATGATGACTTTTCCATGTCCATTTTCTGAGCTGTCATTGAACACATCACAGTGTCCAGCCATAGAGGCTGATTAAGACGTGTTAGTTGGTTTATTATTGATTTGCACATGGCTAAAGAGGAAGCCATCACAGTCAAAGAAAAGCTAACAAATAAAAATTATATATATATATATTTAACCAAAATGAGTGATACATAAAGTGGGTCAAGAAAAATTTAAATGTATTATTACACTGATCATGAAGAACAAAAACTCTTTCACATCAGGACATTTTTATCCTCAATCTAAAGGTGGACAGGGACAGAGAAAACAAAAGTTAAAATAAAATATAAACACTCTTTCCATAACTGAACGCAGTGGTATTTTATCGAAGCACCGACCTTAGCATGTATGATACAGGTTTGTCTTGTTGAACACGAATTCGACTCACATAAGTTTTTTTGTCTGCCAATTTTTTAAATCAATTTTTTTTGTTCAAAAATCACCCCCCCCCCCCCCCCCACCTCCATCAACTGACATTGCTGATACAGGCCATAGCTGTTAAAATAGTGTTTCTACTTTTCTCCAGCAGATAGTGGACAGGTGACAGGTTTCTATTAAAGTTTCCATATTTATTTTAAACACACACACCAGACCGAGGGAGGCGAGTGTGGCTGTAGAGCGGAGAGAGAGGAAAAGAGAGGCACGCACAGAGTGATAGAGAGAGTAAGAGTACTCCCAATGCTGAGAGTACTTTCTTAAGTACTGTCTGACTCTGAATCTGAGGAATATTTACTCTCTGAGGATGACGGGCAGTCGTCCAGTGAGGACCAAACTGGTGGCACGTGTGCGCGCAGCGGGAGCAGGTCCGCGCGCCATTACAGTCCCCAAGCAGCACATACTGAGGCCGATGGTTTGACTCTCCGTGGCCGGGGTGGAAGTAAACAGCGAGTGTCGAGGAGGGGATGTGGTCTGGGATGAAGCTCAAAACACCGCGAAAAGTGACGGTGTTAGCGGGAATGAGAAAGACCGCGGAGCTCTGGGCAGACGAGGGAGAAGCCGGAGGTAAAAAGGACAGTGAAGGCAGCAGAGGCATTCATGGTCGGCCCGTAAATTACAGTGATGATGATGGGTGGGAAAACAAACTACTTTGAAACTACAGCCTTTTAAAATCTTGATAGCAAAATTGAATATTTTCTTGAAAAAACTCCTAAAGGTTAATAATCCACTTTTATATGTAATCCAGTCTTTTGAAGAGAAAGTATAAACAGCTGGTTAAAATATATTGCTGAATAAATCCTAAAAACAGACTCACATGTGATGTGTATTTTTCCTGATTTAGTCTGTAGGCATCATCATTATTCATCTTTTTCACTGGTTTTAAAAAAGCTAACTAAAGATTGAAAAAATTCGGCAACATAAGCACAGCACCTAAAAAATCACAATAAATCGAATCGGGAGAAAAGTGAATCGTCCCAGCCCTAACAAATTCACTTGAGAATTTGGAATAACATTTTAAAGCTTTCTGGTCTTTGTGTAATTATTTTTTTACTTTATAACTTAGAAAAGCATTTGGAGAGCGCAGACACAGTCCTCTCCCATACTGTGATTTTAACGATAAATATTAGTCCTACCTTTATTTCATGTAAATATTTAGATTCCTTGACCATGAAAACATACCATTACCAACTGGATTCATAATAATATTTATTTTAGTTCAGTAGTTATTCATGAAAATCACATTTTTCATCATGGCAGATCCAGACGGTGATCCGGATCAACACCAAAATCGAATCAGTTCTTCCTTTTCACAATCTGGACTTTTCCAGAAAGTTTCCTTGAAATCTGTCCTTAACTTTTTGAGTTATGTTGCTAACAGAGAAACAAACAAACAAACAAACAGACGGCAGCAAAAACACAACGTGAAGACTTTTATATCAGGAATAAAAACACAAAGTTCACTTTTAAAAAGCTGCAGATGAAAGGTCACTGGATCTGGAAAAAAGTTTTCTACAGCAGTTACAAATCTTATGTAGATATGTTGTAACATTAAATATTACAAAAACTGACAAAGACAGAACTGATATAATTTTTAAAAGAGTTTATCATAAATCAAGATTCCCATAAATCTGTTCAACTGAATTGAGAAATTTCTTCACCATTTATTTGACTTAGAGTAAATCCTCACCATGGATTTTTTTTCCCCACAGAAAAGCATAAAAATTGAGTTTTGTTTTGTTTCTATTCAATGATACTGAATTTATATGAAACTATTTTGAAAATGTAAAAAGGACATTACATCATTTATGAGTTCTGTTGAGTGTTTATTGGACATAACTTAGTTGGTATCATCTGAAAATAAAATTGGACAACCTGTGTTTGACACTGCAGCTCAATTGTAAATATATCTAAAGAATAATAATGACTCTAAAACAGAACCTTGAGGTCCTCCCCACTGCACCAGAGCTCTTTAAATGTTCATACTTCTGTCTATGATATAAATAATTACAGAGCCACTTCAATGCAATGGCATGAAATTGATATTTAAACAATTTACCAAGTTAAATATTATTAAAGCATCAAATGGCTCAGAGGTCCAGAGAGATAACACATCAAAACTTTTTATTTTCCACTGCAGTGTGAATCTGTCCACGGGTTATACCACAGTCTTTAAAGCAGAATAATTTTTGTGGAGCCCATACTGATGTTCTTATATATCATATTCAAATGATAAAGGAGGCTTTTGTAGACGAGTCTTTGTAAAACTTTGGGAGAACGGAAATGTAAAATACTTTTAGTCACCTGATTTAAAAAGGGGAATCAACTTTCTTAGTTTAAGGTTAGAAAGAACAACAACAGAAACCATGGATGCAGTAAAAAATATGCAGCAAAGGCTCTAAAACTGATGCTTCTATTTTCTATGGGAGGGATGACCTGGAGCAGAACAGGAACGGCCTTGGTCTGATGCACTAAATAAGAAATTTGTGCCATGACATTCTCTAAAACAGTTTGTGATACCGTCTGAACTTAACTCGTGTGAGTTAGTAGTCCATAGTGACTTTAACCTCAAATGACTCAGATTACCTTAGAGAGGTAAAATGACCTGAATCTGGTAAAAAATTATTAATGAACCAACCAGAGTGAATCTAAAGGACTCCTCCAGATCAGCTTTAATTCATTTTATCTTCTGTAATAAACCTGACAGAACGATTGAGTGGTCGAGGTCCCATGGTCTGTGTTAGAGGTACTAAAACGAAAACAGTAAGCACAACCTTTGTTTTTTTAAAGGGAGTTTTTAACATTTTGATTGGCAGACTGTTCTGGAAGAAATTAGACACAGCAGTATAAATATAAACAGACTTACCCCTGATGCCTATAGAATGTAGCCCTGGTCTACCTCAGACCTACCCCTGATGCCTACAGAATGTAGCCCTGGTCTACCTCAGACCTATCCCTGATGCCTACAGAATGTAGCCCTGGTCTACCTCAGACCTACCCCTGATGCCTACAGAATGTAGCCCTGGTCTATCTCAGACCTATCCCTGATGCCTACAGAATGTAGCCCTGGTCTATCTCAGACCTACCCCTGATGCCTATAGAATGTAGCCCTGGTCTACCTCAGACCTACCCCTGATGCCTATAGAATGTAGCCCTGGTCTACCTCAGACCTACCCCGGATCTACCTCAGACCTACCCCTAATGCCTACAGAATGTAGCCCTGGTCTACCTCAGACCTATCCCTGATGCCTATAGAATGTAGCCCTGGTCTACCTCAGACCTACCCCTAATGCATACAGAATGTAGCCCTGGTCTACCTCAGACTTATCCCTGATGCCTACAGAAAGGGTTAAACCCTGACCTCTGAATGACCTTTAAACAGACAGTTATTTTATTAGGTTTTTAATTCGTACTCTGACCCATCAGAAGGAAACATGCTAAATGGATCAGAATGAGCTGAGGTCATAGATTCATTCATGTAGTGTCTACAATAACTGAACCATAGACTAATCAGATCAGGGGGGTAGTCCATGAAGCTGGCTGGTCTAAGCCTGGCTTATTTCAGTTAGCAGGGCTCTCCACTAACTTTTTGAGTTGGTTGCAACGGTGCACCTGAAATTTTTTTTAAGGTGCACCAGCACAAAATTTAGGTGCACCCAAATTTTTCAGTGTCGCCTTTAACGCCACAAGGTCACCATTTTATTACTCTCCATAAATTTTATATAATGTAAATGCTTTTTAAATAAGACGAAGATATAAAGAAATACTTGTCTTTATTTGAAGCAAAATTATACATTTAATGTAAAACAGAGCGTTTAAAGTCCTTCACTGAATGACATTTACAACTTTAAACAAAAACATTAAGCAGAATAAAACATCTTCAAATAAAAGTGCTTGTTCTTAACCCTTTAAGGTCCAAGACCGTAGATGATAGCCAGAAAATTCTATTTTTTTTAGATTAAATTTTTATTTCACTTTCTGGTAAAATCCTACAAAAATAAGAAAATCCATAAAATTCTACATTTAGATTTTTCGTATCTCATTTGATACATTAGGTGTTTTGTGGCAACTGATAATCCATTTGAGGACATTTTTATCATTTATCTGATTTTATTCAGATTTTTTTTGTCATTTGATGATCATATTGAGTAGATAGAGGTATTATAAAAGTATGTATCAAATATGGTACAACTGGCATTATAGGGTTAAAGTGTTTTACTGAACTGAAATATAATATTTCAAAATCAAACATCTCAAATTAAATAAAATATTTCAGGATAATAAAAGCTAATGTTTAAGGTGCTATACTGTGGTGAAAAATGAAATAAATATCCATATTTTAACAACCAACAACATAAAATTTAACTAGATGGTCTTATTCTCCAATAAATTTCATAGCACCCCTCCTCCTTCCCGCCCCCCAACCCACACTGTCACCGATTCTGATCTTGTTCCAGCAGCTATAAATATTGCTACGACTTTTATACCAACATTTGCTCACAGAACACCAAGAACACCACCTACAGCAACAACAGCAACAAGGTCTCAAGCAGAGATGAAGCATGTTACGCGTGCATGAGCACTTGTTGACGTGGAATACACCTCGGAGCAGAACTGTGATGTTACGAGTGTAGTAACCCAAGAACTACATTACCCAGCATGCTATGTGGGTTGGGAGCATGCGTGGGAACCCACAGGTACGTCCCGGCGGGGATTGTGCGTTCTCAAGTAAATACACAAGCCTATGTACAATACGATGTGTAAACAGCGATCCATAATTTGATGCCGACGCCGAGACAATACGGTGCTGTCCTCGTGTGAGGAGGGCCTTATTCAGCAGAGCTTCGCTGTGTCTACTTATCGCTTCCTGCTGTAGCCTGACACCGCAGAGTCTGGGCTCCTCTGCATACTGACAGCTGATTGGATGATTACTGAGAGCTGTGTGTATGCATGCGTACGTGCGTGCCTGCGTGTGTGTGCAGGACCTACTGTTGAACGGAGAGGCATAGAGACAGAGAGAGACTGCAAGCGCGGTGTTTTGTCCGGTTTTAGCGGATTATCTTCTCCCGCCGTTACCTTTGTTTGTTTTTTTTTTCCACCCGGGGAGCGCAGGGTGCACTAGTGCGACCAACAAAAAAAGTTAGGCGCACTCTTACAAATTTTGGTCCCGTATGCGACCAAAATGGTCGCACTTAAGAGCCCTGGTTAGCCTCACTAACTTTAGTCAGACTTTGGTTTCACTAATGAAGCTTAGGGCTAGCCTGGCTTGGTAACCGTGGTAACTCAGCCAGATCGACAGGCCTGGTCGAGGCAGGCTAACAGTCAAGCTAACTTTAGCTCCGTCTAAGAGAAGGTCTGACGGGCTGCAGAAAGACGCCTGTGAACATGTGTTACGGCCCTGGCCGTATCTGGTAATAATTTGTTATTTGTGGAGCTGCTCTCCCTGTTGTGAGTGTGTGTGTTTGTATGCCTGTGTGAGTGAGTGCTCTTGTTGCAGAGACGATCTTGGTACAGCAGCGCTCAGGTGCCCCGGCACGATTGGCGGAGGGAGCCGACCGACTGAGGGAGAAGCAGCACCTCCCATTGGCCACAAAGCAACGGCTCCCCATTCAAAAAGCCGCAGGGAGCAGATGGCGTTGGCGTTCTCTCTGACAGCAGTTGAATCCCTGTCGGCCTCCAAATTCTCTGTATTGTGAACTTTGTAACTTGCTAGTTTTTGGTGACTGTTTTGTATTGGATAGTGTGTTAATTGTTTTGGGTTAATCCTTAGTTTGCGTGCCAGCCTTTGCTGCCTTTTGTTTTTGTCCCCCTTTTGTTCTTGTTAAAAATCTTGGCTTTTTAGTTGGTTGATTGTAAATACATTTTTCTGCCTTTGGCTTGAATTTTGGTTTGAAAATAAATTGTGAAAATTTTGATAATTGTATTTGTAATTTGGAGACCGAGAGTGATTTTTCCTTTTCCCCTTTTCCCTGTAAATTTGTTACGTGCCTTACCCCTAGACGGGTGCGTAACAACACGTTACACATTAAATTCATCTTGATCTGTAATCAATGATGTTCTTGTTCGGTGACATTGAGACCTTTTATAAATAACAGTGAATCAACACATGGCAGGTACTGCACTGTCTGACTTCCATCCAAGAAAGTAAGTGTTTGAGTGGTCAGGCTGCAGGGCACTGACAAACATATGATTAACTTTTCACTGCACCGTGGGTTTGAATCCACCTGCGGGACCATTTTAAAATATCTGATTTTCTTCCTTCTTTGACCCTCTAAGGTCAGTCAACACGTAACAGGATAAAGGTACAAACTGTCTTATAAAAACAATAGAAGGTGACAACAGCCACAGTTTTCCATAAAATACCTTTTTCCTTTTCCCAGCGGTCCATTCTGATCATGATAATATTCTAAAGGTGATGCCACATGATGAGATAACTACTTTGTGTACAGGCTTGTGTCTTCTCCCTTATTTAAATGTAGGGCACTGCAGCACTATCATCCCTAATAAAAAATGACATCTCCTCTGTAGGCCTAATTTTTTTCTACTATTTATTCAATATTTGATGAAACATCACAACATGAAGATGCCCATTTTTTTCTAAGTCCTACTTTGGTTTTAGGTGTTACCTGTGTTGCTGCTTTAATCACCTATGATAGACATAAACATTTGTCGAATCAAGAACATGAAGTAGGCCTACAAGTAAAGTGAAAACCACCATCACATTACACAAAAAACTATGAAACAGACTGTGCTGTTTCATCAATCAATACACACACATACATACATATATATATATATATATATATATATATATATATATATGTATATGTATATATATATATATATATATGTATATGTATATATATATATATATGTATATATATACATACATATATATATACATACATACATATATTAGTGCTGTCAGATGATTAAAAAATTAATCTAATTAATTACTGGATTTATAATTAATTAATCTAATTAATCACATTTTAATCTCATATCTGCTTAAAGTACCTGAATAAAGAATTTGAATTCTAGGATATCATAAAATTGTACTGCAGGACTAATCAAATGAATACACTAAGAAGTGAAGATTTGTAATTCCACATTTTTATTGGTGACTAAATAAAACCAAAGTCAGGGCAACTTGTCCAGAAAATTCTAAGCTCAATCAGGCAACTCAAATTACACTTTAAGTGTGTTTCATAAATCAAATTCAAAATAAGAAAAAGGTCTGAGGCGTTGGCTTTAGTAATTGCGACCGTGTTTCCCTTTTTTGTGATTTTCACCTTGTAGTCCCCAAACAACTCCATGAGGACTGTTTGCTCATCTCTGCTCTTGGTTTGACAGGAAAATCACTGTTCATGAATATAAAGGCTTTCCACTGCTCATGGTAACTCACCTGACTGAGAGCACCTTTGGAAACACACCTGGACAGCAGGGCAGCAGCCGGAGAGATCGAGAATGGAGATAACTCCCACTGAATCATCTGAAACATAAACCTTCAAATTACATTTCATTATCTATCAATTCAATACTTTCATATAAAATTAATAACTTTACTTCATCAGGACTTCGAGACATAAAGGTTTCTATCATCTTAAACACATGGCAATGAATTTATTAAAAATGTTGTAACTACTAGGGGTGTCCCAAAACAATTTTTTCACCTCTGATAACATATCAAGTATTGGCCGATCCTGACACCAATCTGATCTGATATCAGCAGGAATCAAACATATTTTAATAACTTATTTTGTGGTATGGACTGTAAGAAAAGTCTTGATCAGGTGAGATTACTCAAACAGAGAACAGCAGGCAGCAATAGTAGGTATGAGAAAAACTGACCTATTTGTTATTAACCAATGTGTTCAATACATTTAACCTTAAACATAAGAATATAATACAATCATATAAAATAAAAAATATTAGAAGAACCTGAAAAGTAACCTCAAAAAATCCAATAAAAACAAAAAAAATAGTTTTAAAATGCAAAATAACCACTGAGTTTAACTTAAACATAAACATGTTCTACTACTGAAGTCGATAAATACAAACATTAGAAAGGACTGCTGGTATATCAGACCGATATCAGGACACTCCTGATTACATCACCTCAGATATGCCATTATGTTTTTAGAGCAAGCATCATTACTATTATTTTTATTTATTATCATTATTATTATTCTCATTCTTGTCTCTTCTCTGGGTGAATTTAGTTTCTACATTATTTCTTTGATTACACTTTCTTCACAATAGTCATACACATTGTTTACTTGACTTTGTGTAAAATGTGTACACATTAATTAAATCATTTAGTCTGTTGATTACTATTAAAATTTCAAAGTTTTATACAATCTGTATCAATTCAACATTTTTAAACAAAGGTCAAATTTAGACCTACTGAAAGAACAAAAGAAAATATTTTACTGCTATTTTCACCAAAAAGTGAAATCAAACATCTTATTTATTGTTATTATATTATTGTATTTTGCATTCAGCGCTCAGCAAAGGTGACTCACATAGATCAGTTCATGTTTCCATCATAATACTGAAAACACACACGTAGGTTACCTACATCACACCTACATCTGATCTACAACATCATCAGCAACAACTGTGCAAGCAGACACCATCAAGAGTTAAAAACATGCGTCCTAAAAAGGCTTTCCAATCAAACATTTATCACATTAACAGAAACGACAGTCCATCTTATTTATCACATTTACAGAAACAACAGTCCATCTTATTTAACACATTAACAGAAACAACAGTCCATCTTATTTATCACATTTACAGAAACAACAGTCCATCTTATTTATCACATTAACAGAAACAACAGTCCATCTTATTTAACACATTAACAGAAACGACAGTCCATCTTATTTAACACATTAACAGAAACGACAGTCCATCTTATTTAACACATTAACAGAAACGACAGTCCATCTTATTTAACACATTTACAGAAACAACAGTCCATCTTATTTATCACATTAACAGAAACAACAGTCCATCTTATTTATCACATTTACAGAAACAACAGTCCATCTTATTTATCACATTTACAGAAACAACAGTCCATCTTATTTATCACATTTACAGAAACAACAGTCCATCTTATTTAACACATTTACAGAAACAACAGTCCATCTTATTTAACACATTTACAGAAACGACAGTCCATCTTATTTATCACATTTACAGAAACGACAGTCCATCTTATTTAACACATTTACAGAAACAACAGTCCATCTTATTTATCACATTAACAGAAACAACAGTCCATCTTATTTAACACATTTACAGAAACAACAGTCCATCTTATTTAACACATTAACAGAAACAACAGTCCATCTTATTTAACACATTTACAGAAACAACAGTCCATCTTATTTATCACATTAACAGAAACAACAGTCCATCTTATTTATCACATTTACAGAAACAACAGTCCATCTTATTTATCACATTAACAGAAACAACAGTCCATCTTATTTATCACATTTACAGAAACAACAGTCCATCTTATTTAACACATTAACAGAAACAACAGTCCATCTTATTTATCACATTAACAGAAACAACAGTCCATCTTATTTAACACATTAACAGAAACAACAGTCCATCTTATTTATCACATTAACAGAAACAACAGTCCATCTTATTTATCACATTAACAGAAACGACAGTCCATCTAATTTATCACATTAACAGAAACTCGCCCTCTAAATAAAAAAATACGATTCAAAGATTTAAACGAATCAATAAAGCTCGATTCACAGCACATTCGTTCAACAAGAGGACTGCAGAAACAGTCTAACAATGATTATTAATAATAATAATGATCGTTTCTTACCGTGAAAACACGAAAATCAGCAACAACAAACGAACCGGAAAAGCCCGCCGAATGGGCGGTTCTTCTTCTACGGCTGATTCAGAGGCAGCTGGAGCGAGGGCGCGTCAACCACCGCCACCTGCAGGAAGAGAGAGGAACTGCAGCTAGGGTCGATTTAAACAGGGGCCTTTTCAGACAGATAATTAACTATTAACAATAATTAATGTGTAACAATAACATTAGCATAACTGATCAATACATTACACCCATCATGGTCGATACTGCTCAACACTTCTGAGGCTGAAGGGGGCCTGGAGGTGGGCAGGGGGCCTGGAGGTGGGCAGGGGGCCTGGAGATGGGCAGGGGGCCTGGAGATGGGAAGGGGGCCTGGAGATGGGCAGGGGGCCTGGAGGTGGGCAGGGGGCCTGGAGATGGGAAGGGGGCCTGGAGATGGGCAGGGGGCCTGGAGGTGGGCAGGGGGCCTGGAGATGGGCAGGGGGCCTGGAGATGGGCATGCCCCATGCCATGGATGTACCGGTACATCCACAAAAATTAAACAGATCAAATGTTTAACGATAATCAGCAATACATAATGTCATCAGAGATTTAAACAGATCAGTACATTAAAGATTATCAATAATAAATAATGACATTAAAAAAGATGAATGCATTAAAGACAATAATCACACTAAACGTCAGCTCTTCTCAGCTGTAAACTAACTCATTTCACTTTTATTATTGAATTACATAAATAATAAATAATGATGTAAATCTGAGGTATAATGAAAGTCGGGGCTCAAACATTCATGTTTATATGACGTTATACATTCACAATATTTTAATGAACCATATAAATATGACATTAATGGTAAACAAAACAATGCCAACAGATATTTAATGAGATCCCGACAAGCTAACACAGATTATAAAATTAAAATAAAATTATAAAACCACAGCTGTTTGCCTTTTTACAGATAAACACCATCGAATACAGCAGCGGGGATTAATTATATTTAATTATATAACACCTCAGGGTCTGAAATAAAGTCTAAAGTAAAGGTAAACATTATCAGCTGAGTCTTCCTCATGACGTCAATACTGTGATTGTAATGCGCATGCCCAGGGAGGTACAGCAGGTCCGGTGGAGCTCTCATTGGCTGACAGTCAGCCTGTGACGTAGGCCCTGAGAGCTGCTCTCATTGGCTGACAGTCAGCCTGTGACGTAGGCCCTGAGAGCTGCTCTCATTGGTTGTCAGGCTGGTCTGTGAGTGGATTAGGGCGTCTCCAGCGGGCCAGTCCGAAACAAATTTCTTCTTTTTGCATTAATTTCATGTATTTATTGATAAAATCAGTTTGTTATGACATCAGGACATTAAGGACCGATTTAAACCCGTAAAGGTTTCAGTCTGGAAGTTTTATCTTCACTGTGACGTGAGTAACGCCGTTATTGTTGAAGCTAGCCTGCTAACATTAGCATAAACACAGTGTAAGTGAACGGGCCTGTGCTAATATTAGCTTTGATCCCATCAGCTGCATGTGCTAACGTTACTTTGGGTTTAAGTGGGATACTGTTACTGCTGTTAGCATGTTAGCCACAAAAAGTGAACTGTGACAAAGCCCGAATCATGTTAGCTTACACTCGAGCTAGTGTGGCTAAAGTTAGCATCTGCAGCCTGTTGATTGCTGATTGTAATAACACCAACGAAGAAGAAGCGGGGTCCCGTCCGATGACCACTGGAGTGACACCAACGAAGAAGAAGAGCTGACGTCATAAATGTGTTTGAGTAGTAGGGGTGGGAAACACCTGGCTGTTTCCCAAAGTCCAGGTACCTTACCTTGGTCTGATGTGGGCGTGGGCAGCATCCACATCATCAGTCGCTGCCCGAGTGCTGTTCCAGTGTTCATGTCCTCCGTTTGGTTAGCATGTGGCTAATTGATCAAGGATACAGGTGTGTCCTTCGCTGCCCTGCCATGGCTATAAATACCCAACATGCAACGCGCAAATTTACAAAAAAGGAAAAAAATGGAAGGAAAAGACGCTCCAGCGGGGGGAGCGGTAAATTCCAATTCTAATGTAAGAAACAAAATACACCTTTGAAGATAACAACTTATACCATGTCCACCACTTAAGTCCTTTGTGTGTCAATCACGTAACTATAATTACTGAGAAGTCGCACCTGCAGACTGTCAATGATGTGACCATAAAAAAGCAAAAAGCGTACAAAAGTGGCACGTGACAATATTTGTCGCTGCTACGGTCTACTCCCACTTTTGTATAAACTATCCAAGCACTGTCCACAGTGCAGCACATGTTATGTTAGACAATTTAACTCCAATTACATAAACATTTGTGACAGGAATCTGATGGTAAAATATATTAAAAATACATATATTTATAAACACTTTTATTTATAGTTTTATGAATAAAGCCTTATTTACAATTGGTGTGTGCTACTTTTTTTTGGCAAAAATCAACAATAGGCCTACCTTCAGTAGTCATGGTGGTACAATAAATTATAATTGTTGTTAGAGCAGAGACAAATGATAGTAATTGTGGCAAACTCTATTGCACAATTTTTACTGACCACAAGGAAAGATGACTGTACAAATAGCATATCCAAAACTGATTAGATTGTCATGCTTTTACGTGACTGGTGATGTATGATAGTTCCATGCAAAGTCTACAGTACTTTTCATGTATAGTAGGGTAACACTTTACAGTCAATTGGGATGAACCTTACTTTAGTTCATATTAAGCATGCACAATACATTTTACCTTCATTTATTATAACAAAAATATCAGAAACCAAAATATCATAAATAAAAATAGGCAAACAAAATATAAACAAATTCATCCTCGGTCATGTCTGCAACATATGAAACAATAATCTCCAATTTAAATAGCGTCAGGAAAAGGCAGGTCTGACGTTTCCGGATTCCTTTGTAGGCTGTTCCATTAGCATCTCCTTTTGAGCAGAGGACACTTGCCTTGGATTGGAAGGAAGTGGTTTCGGAGGCACTGCCTTCCAAGGCATGGCGAGGCAAGGTACCTGGGCTTTGGGAAACAGCCCCTGCTTTAATCTGAGTCCCATTCACACAGGCCAAACAACCTGGAAATGATCCGGATATGACCCAGGCTAGCAGGAGGTTTTCTTTAGCATAGCACAGCACCATAGCATTTAAGCGTGTAAAGTCTGAGTGAGCTCATATCATTAATCCAGTTATCACCTGACTGAGGCGAGCAGCGAGGGCTGATGACATCATGACCGGACAGATGAAATTAACCACCATAGTAACTGTCAGACAGTAAGAGCAAACTCAGTGATACACCTGGGCCCGTACCCACAAAACTTCTTAAGGCTAAAGGTAGCTGCTAACTTTAGTAGAAACTCTCTAAAATAATGGCCGTGTCAGTCCTAACTTTGAGACTCCTAAACGTCTCTCCTAAAGTTTTTCACATTCTCATTTTAGAGCTAAACCAAGTTAGAGTTAGAGGAGTGAAGAGGACTCCGAAGCCATGGCTGCTGCTGCCAATCCAGCTCATGATCAGAGAACATTTAGGAAAGATACAATAACAATGAGCTTCTTAAAGGTACGGCCTCAATCAGGAGGGTAGAATGATGGCAATAGAATTAGTCAAAGATAGAATCACTTCACCAACAAATAGGAACAACCCAGTGTCTTGGTGCAGAGCCTCCTCCTAATAAATGAAACACAGATATAAAAGTTCATGTTGATAAAATCTGTGATGACACATTTATCAAGGTTAATTTATGTGTAACATTTCTGTTAATGACTGAACACTCTAAATAGATTGTCAGGTTTAGTTTGACTATAGTCGGTCTGACCTGTTGACGTGGTTTGTCTTTTGAACACTGTAGGCACTGTTAGTCAGGTCGTCCCTGAAACATGACATCATCCATAGCAACAGGGTCTGAGACATGACATCATCCATAGCAACAGGGTCTGAGACATGACATCATCCATAGCAACAGGGTCTGAGACATGACATCATCCATAGCAACAGGGTCTGAAACATGACATCATCCATAGCAACAGGGTCTGAGACATGACATCATCCATAGCAACAGGGTTTGCTCCGCCCCTTTCTTTTAGCTTCAGAGCTCTCTGAATTCCTAAGTCAGAGTTAGTCTCAGCTGCTTTGTGAACAGAAAACTCTTAGTTAGGAACTTTAGTGTCGTTTAGGAGTCTTCTTAGTATGATTTTAAAATGCTTTGTGAATACGGCCCTGGTCACTCAATGTTGTTTCCAGTGAACATCACCAGACCTCTGCCATGGTGTTAATACTTTTTTAACACATGATTGTGTGGCTTCAGCCTGAGATATTGTCCATCGACTCTCTGACAGATGTGGCTCTGTGAACAAAAGCATCAGAAGGTTTTTAATAAAAATGTGAACACCTGCACAGGCTAATTTATGTTAGCATCAAAATAACTAACAGCACAGTAGTAAACATCACCGGCCAGGCTAGTCTGTCATTCATCACCGTGACCGATGGATGTCTGATTGAAGCCTTGTTCACCTGTGTGCAGGTGGAGATGGGGAACAGCGCTCTTAAGTCTCACCTGGAGACGAGTCAGAAGACTGGCGTGTTCCAGCTCACCGCCAAAGGCCTCCAGGAGGTGAGAGTGTGCCCTCAGCGAGTTAGTCTGTCCATCACTGCAGGGGAAGTTTGTTCATGTCTGCTGTCTGTGACGCAGTTTCCTGAGGAGCTGCAGAGGTTGACTGCCAATCTGCGGACGGTGGATCTGTCTGGAAACAAGATTGAAGTTCTTCCTGCTGCCATCGGGAACTTCCTCCAGCTAAAGAGCCTGACGCTGAACAGCAACAGACTGAGTGAGTCTAACAGATCAGTAACACGAAGTGAAACAGACAGCGGGCAGACGGAGTGTTTTTAATGTAACCCAAACTCTTTGTCAGGATTTTACATAAAATATGTACAAAGGTCAAATTATTCTTCACACTCTTTGTCTCCAGCCGGGGTCCCCGCTGAGATCAGTAAGCTGAAGAAGCTGGAGACGTTGAGCCTGAATGGAAACAGGATCCAGCAGCTTCCTCCCTCGATGGGCCAGCTTAAAGCCCTGAGGACCCTCAGCCTGTCGGGGAACCACATCGCCGAGTTCCCGTCTGGACTGGGCACGCTCAGACAGCTGGACCTGCTGGACCTGTCCCACAACAAGATCCAGAGCATCCCTGCAGACGTGTCCGAGCTGCAAGCCATCGAGATCAACCTCAACCAGAACCAGGTGACTCAGAGAAGGTCCATGTTTGAAAAATGTCCGATCCATTTCTTCAGGCGAGTCCGTAAAGGTGTGGGCAGACTTACTGCTGCAGGGTCAGGGTCAGGGTTAACCCTCGCCCTGACCCTGACCCTACAGCAGGTCGGTTTGATGAAGCTATGTCCAGTTTAGTCTGGTCACTTCAGTGCACTGCGACTCCATGTTTTCAAAAAGTTGTTGAGTTGGTAAAGAAGTGAAGCTCTTACTGTGACCTCAGGAGCCAAAGGAGAATCTTTTACCACAGAGAGTTTTTATTTGTTTACCAGGTTTGTTAGATTCAGATTATTTATAAAAGTGTGAGCAGTTCAAATACTTAAATGATCATTATAGTTTGCTTAAAGACTTTTAAAACAGATATATGGAGTACTGTAAATAATCATTCTATTAACAAGTCTAAAGTTTTTGACTCCTACAATAGATTAGAACGACTTTTATTGTCATTTCACTTTAGTACAACATTTATACATCCCTACAGAATACAAACACAAACATAGATAAAGCTAAAGGGTTTAACATAGCAGCCATGTAAGGACAGTGAACAGAAGTTGAAGATAAATACAGCAGGGTGGTGTTCACATCGAGCAGCCATGAACTTTGAGCAGAGTGTTTAAGGTACAGAGAACGACTAAAGCTGCTATCAGTGTGTCAGACCTATGTGGGTAAAACAGAAAGAACAGATCAGGCTGTAAAGGTCAGGGATTGTTTTCTCAGCATTTAATCTCAATGTGCCCCATAAAAGCTGAATTTGTGCTTAATATAAAC
This sequence comes from Scarus forsteni, assembly GCA_036419115.1. Taxonomy (NCBI): domain Eukaryota; kingdom Metazoa; phylum Chordata; class Actinopteri; order Labriformes; family Labridae; genus Scarus; species Scarus forsteni. Next base: position 64,523 of record JAZDUH010000540.1, read on the forward strand.
TAAACTTAAAGAGAAATGAAGTGCTGTCCCTTTACAGAAACACATTAAATAAAGACAAGCTTCTCAAAGTCTGTTTAATGATGAACATCACCACAGAGCCTCTTCTCTTTTTATCTTTAACATTCAGCCTGCTCTTAATGATGGCCTCATGTAGGAACACCTGTGCACAGCTTTCTGATGTACTACAGAACAGAAGCCACAGATTCAAATCACTCATGTTTCCTTCTCTGGATAAAAATGACTGAACACACGTTTGGAGCTCTGCTGTAACTGTTTGATTTTTCATTTTAGTCAAACCTCTTCTGTCTTGGTGATGAATGTAGAGATGAAGATGTGGAGCTTCAACAAGTGCATGAAACCAAACTTGTGGGAGTAACAGTGGACAATAAACTTTTGTGGAAGAAACACAAATGTCATATTATTGCAAAAATGGGAAGAGGCACATCAATAATAATGAGACATGCCTCCTATATGGACCAGAGAACTTTAAAAATAGAAACGCAATCACTCATATTATCACATCTTGACTATTGCCCAGCAGTTTGGTCCAATGCCAACAGTGAACTGTTAAACAAATTACACTGTATGCAAAACAGAGCAGCCCGAACAGTTCTGAAGTGTGGCAATAGAACAAATATTGTATCAATGCACAAAAAGCTCAACTGGCTAATGGTCAAAGACAGACTTCTGTATTCACTGCTGATTGTGATTAGAAATTTATCGGTCTCAAGAACACCGTATGATTTGTTTGAAAAGCTCACTTTTAGTGCAGAAAGTCATAATCACAACACCAGACATGCTAGTGTTGGGAATTTCTCAATACCTAAGTCAACATCGAACTCAATCAAGCGAACAGTTCTGTACCGAGGAACGAGAGAATACATTTTTTACCTGCACATGTAAAACTCAATACTAATTTAAAACAATTCAAGAGATTACTAAAATGCCATTTTTTTCCGTGTATATGAATTCTTTACATCTGAAAAGGAAAATTGGCCTTGTTGGATGTTTTTCTGTTGGTTTTTTTGTTTTCTGTTTTTTCTTTTTAATTTTATTGCTTTTATAATGTATGTATGATTTTGTTGGACCCCAGGAAGAATAGCTGTAGCTAATGGGGCTCCGAATAAACAATAAACAATCACACAGACACAGGATCTGCTCCGTTAGCCTATGAAGAGAAGTGTCAGAGCTGGTCTCAGAAAGATCCAGTGTGTTTATTTGACTCACCTGTACAGACTGAAGCCCTCAGCCTTGATTCAGGGTCAAAGGTCGCGACATAAAGCTGGACAGTAGAGGAAAGTTTGGGCTGTTGGCTCTTTGAGTTAAACTTCAGTTTGTGATCACGTGTCAGCTTGGAGAGTTTATCTCACCAGTTTGATCCTCCTGCTTCAGATCTCCGTGCTGCCGCCTGACATCTCCAGGTGTCCTCGCCTGAAGGTTCTGCGTCTGGAGGAGAACTGCCTGGAGCTGTCGTCCATCCCCACGTCAGTGCTGAAGGACTCTCAGGTGTCTCTCTTCTCCGTGGAGGGAAACCTGTTCGAGGTCAAGACGCTGCGAGACCTGGACGGCTACGACCAGGTACGCCCCTCTTTATGGTCATGATGATCCAAACACCTGTGTGTCAACAAACAGGTGGGTTTTCATGACGAGGTCTTCAAGGAGATCCTCTACAGCCGCCATTCACACTCCAAAACCTTCTCTGATTGGCTGGGACCTTCTCAGGTGTTGAGCCCATCTGGTTTTGTTCATTATCTGAGTCAGCTGAAATGCTGTTATTCCCATTGACCTCCATCCGTTCAGACCTTACCCTTTTCCCCAGCTGCACTCAGGCTCACTACAGACTTCCTGTTACAGTGGGGGGGGGGCAGACACCTTTGAGGTCCCTTTGAGGCCCCTTTAACTTTGTCCTCGTGTCTCTGTTTTCAGTACATGGAGCGCTACACCGCCACCAAGAAGAAGTTTGCATGACCACACTCACCGCCACAGCTGAGACTTTGAACGCCCCCTGGAGGCGGAGCCAGCTCAGACCCCGCCCACTATAGCTGCTTCTGGAAACAATGATGCCACTTGGATGCGGTCTTGAGCTCCGCCTCCTGCAGCCGCCAGTCAGGAAAACGCCCTGATCGAGTCCGACGCATCGAGCACAAGACTGACCGTCCATGGAGTGAGACAGATTAAAACCATAGAAGAAGAAGACGAACAGGAAGTTAGAGCAGAAAGACACTTTCATCATGTTTCAGCATTTAACACTTTTATTTATTTAGTTTTTATTTTTTAAAGGTTTATGACTGTAAACATAACAAACTTAAAATCTGCTGCACGCCTGGAAGCTCCTCCTAACGCAGTCGCACTGATAACGTTTAAATAAATATTAACAAGGAGATAAAGAAATATACTGTTTAGAAAGCCCCTTTACCACGGAGCAACCATCATCTATAAACCATTGACCACCTACAAGTGACCATTGACCATAGCAGCTTACCATCAACCATAGACCGCCTACACGTGACCGTCAACCATAGACCGCCTACACGTTACCGTCAACCATAGACCACCTACACGTGACCGTCAACCATAGACCGCCTACACGTGACCATCAACCATAGACCGCCTACAAGTGACCATCAACCATAGACCACCTACAAGTGACCATCAACCATAGACCACCTACACGTGACCGTCAACCATAGACCGCCTACACGTGACCGTCAACCATAGACCGCCTACACGTGACCATCAACCATAGACCGCCTACACGTGACCATCAACCATAGACCGCCTACAAGTGGCCATCAACCATAGACCACCTACAAGTGACCACTGACCATAGCAGCTTACCATCAACCATAGACCACCTACAAGTGACCATCAACCATAGACCACCTACAAGTGACCATCAACCATAGACCGCCTACACGTGACCATCAACCATAGACCGCCTACACGTGACCATCAACCATAGACCGCCTCCATGTGACCGTCAACCGTAGACCACCTACACGTGACCGTCAACCATAGACCGCCTACACGTGACCGTCAACCATAGACCGCCTACACGTGACCATCAACCATAGACCGCCTACACGTGACCATCAACCATAGACCACCTACACGTGACCATCAACCATAGACCACTGACCATGAGACAGTGTCTATAAACAATGGACCTCAGAGCCCAATGGACTGCCCATTGATCACCAACCATTGACACTGTAAAAATGGACCACTGACCATTGACCATAGATTTTTTAACATGGACTACAGACCATTGACTATGAACAACTAACCAACCGCTGACCAGGGGCTATGGACGACCATCATCACCCGTGGTCAGTGGTCTCCTGATCATCTGACCATTGACCACAGACTGCGGACCATCATTCATGGACCATTGACCATGATCAACAGCAGTGAGATGAAGGCCTGCTGATGAAGTTGGGATTCCTTACTATGCAGTATTTTATTTTGGAGGGGTGCTGAAATACTTCCTGCTGTGAGTGTTTTAATGGAACCGGTCGTTTTAAAGTTCTTACGAAAAAAATGCCGTCAGGAACTACGTCCGCACTTTAACGCTTTAATAGAAACCATCATAGGGGAGACCGGGGTCGGCTGCACCAGCTGGACTCCCCCGATGGTTTTTATCTGTAAAAAGCTCTCAGACACATAAACTAACAAAAAGATTTATACTGTTAAGAGGTTTTATTGTTTTAAATACACCAGGGGGAAGACCTGGACCAACCAGCTCCGCCGAAATAAAACGATTTGTCTCCAACAGTGTGAGCAAATGTCTTCAGTGTTTTAAACACTTATGTAAAGATGATAGAGGAGTTAGTTTAATCTATATCAGCTCATAAATGTCTTCAGTGTTTTAAACACTTATGTAAAGATGATAGAGGAGTTACTTTAATCTATATCAGCTCATAACTGTCTTCAGTGTTTTAAACACTTATGTAAAGATGATAGAGGAGTTACTTTAATCTACATCAGCTCATAAATGTCTTCAGTGTTTTAAACACTCTTATGTAAAGATGACAGAGGAGTTAGTTTAATCTACATCAGCTCATAAATGTCTTCAGTGTTTTAAACACTCTTATGTAAAGATGATAGAGGAGTTAGTTTAATCTACATCAGCTCATTAATGTCTTCGGTGTTTCAAACACACTTATGTAAAGATGATAGAGGAGTTACTTTAATCTACATCAGCTCATAAATGTCTTCAGTGTTTTAAACACTCTTATGTAAAGATGACAGAGGAGTTAGTTTAATCTACATCAGCTCATAAATGTCTTCAGTGTTTTAAACACACTTATGTAAAGATGACAGAGGAGTTAGTTTAATCTACATCAGCTCATAAATGTCTTCAGTGTTTTTAACACTTATGTAAAGATGATAGAGGAGTTAGTTTAATCTACATCAGCTCATAAATGTCTTCGGTGTTTTAAACACTCTTATGTAAAGATGACAGAGGAGTTACTTTAATCTACATCAGCTCATTAATGTCTTCGGTGTTTCAAACACTCTTATGTAAAGATGACAGAGGAGTTACTTTAATCTACATCAGCTCATTAATGTCTTCGGTGTTTCAAACACACTTATGTAAAGATGATAGAGGAGTTACTTTAATCTACATCAGCTCATTAATGTCTTCGGTGTTTCAAACACACTTATGTAAAGATGACAGAGGAGTTACTTTAATCTACATCAGCTCATAAATGTCTTCAGTGTTTCAAACACTCTTATGTAAAGATGATAGAGGAGTCAGTTTAATCTACATCAGCTCATAAATGTCTTCAGTGTTTTTAACACTTATGTAAAGATGATAGAGGAGTTAGTTTAATCTACATCAGCTCATAAATGTCTTCAGTGTTTTAAACACACTTATGTAAAGATGACAGAGGAGTAAGTTTAATCTACATCAGCTCATAACTGTCTTCAGTGTTTTAAACACTCTTATGTAAAGATGACAGAGGAGTAAGTTTAATCTACATCAGCTCATAACTGTCTTCAGTGTTTTAAACACTCTTATGTAAAGATGACAGAGGAGTAAGTTTAATCTACATCAGCTCATAACTGTCTTCAGTGTTTTAAACACTCTTATGTAAAGATGACAGAGGAGTAAGTTTAATCTACATCAGCTCATAAATGTCTTCAGTGTTTTAAACACACTTATGTAAAGATGACAGAGGAGTAAGTTTAATCTACATCAGCTCATAACTGTCTTCAGTGTTTTAAACACTCTTATGTAAAGATGACAGAGGAGTAAGTTTAATCTACATCAGCTCATAACTGTCTTCAGTGTTTTAAACTCTTATGTAAAGATGACAGAGGAGTTAGTTTAATCTACATCAGCTCATAAATGTCTTCAGTGTTTCAAACACTCTTATGTAAAGATGGCAGAGGAGTTAGTTTAATCTACGTCAGCTCATAAATGTCTTCAGTGTTTTAAACACTCTTATGTAAAGATGACAGAGGAGTTAGTTTAATCTACATCAGCTCATAAATGTCTTCAGTGTTTTAAACACTCTTATGTAAAGATGACAGAGGAGTTAGTTTAATCTACGTCAGCTCATAAATGTCTTCAGTGTTTTAAACACTCTTATGTAAAGATGACAGAGGAGTTAGTTTAATCTACATCAGCTCATAAATGTCTTCAGTGTTTTAAACACTCTTATGTAAAGATGACAGAGGAGTTAGTTTAATCTACATCAGCTCATAAATGTCTTCAGTGTTTCAAACACTCTTATGTAAAGATGACAGAGGAGTTAGTTTAATCTACATCAGCTCATAAATGTCTTCAGTGTTTTAAACACTCTTATGTAAAGATGACAGAGGAGTTAGTTTAATCTACATCAGCTCATAAATGTCTTCAGTGTTTTAAACACTCTTATGTAAAGATGATAGAGGAGTCAGTTTAATCTACATCAGCTCATAAATGTCTTCAGTGTTTTAAACACTCTTATGTAAAGATGACAGAGGAGTTAGTTTAATCTACATCAGCTCATAAATGTCTTCAGTGTTTTAAACACTCTTATGTAAAGATGATAGAGGAGTTAGTTTAATCTACATCAGCTCATAAATGTCTTCAGTGTTTTAAAAACTCTTATGTAAAGATGATAGAGGAGTCAGTTTAATCTACATCAGCTCATAAATGTCTTCAGTGTTTTAAACACTCTTATGTAAAGATGACAGAGGAGTTAGTTTAATCTACATCAGCTCATAAATGTCTTCAGTGTTTTAAACACTCTTATGTAAAGATAATAGAGGAGTTACTTTAATCTACATCAGCTCATAAATGTCTTCAGTGTTTTAATCACTCTTATGTAAAGATGACAGAGGAGTTAGTTTAATCTACATCAGCTCATAAATGTCTTCAGTGTTTTAGACACTTATGTAAAGATGATAGAGGAGTTAGTTTAATCTACATCAGCTCATAAATGTCTTCAGTGTTTCAAATACACTTATGTAAAGATGATAGAGGAGTTAGTTTAATCTACATCAGCTCATAAATGTCTTCAGTGTTTTAAACACGTATGTAAAGATGACAGAGGAGTCAGTTTAATCTACATCAGCTCATAAATGTCTTCAGTTTTAAACTCTTATGTAAAGATGATAGAGGAGTTAGTTTAATCTACATCAGCTCATAAATGTCTTCAGTGTTTTAAACACTCTTATGTAAAGATGATAGAGGAGTTAGTTTAATCTACATCAGCTCATAAATGTCTTCAGTGTTTTAAACACTCTTATGTAAAGATGATAGAGGAGTTAGTTTAATCTACATCAGCTCATAAATGTCTTCAGTGTTTTAAACACACTTATGTAAAGATGATAGAGGAGTCAGTTTAATCTACATCAGCTCACAAATGTCTTCAGTGTTTTAAACACACTTATGTAAAGATGATAGAGGAGTTAGTTTAATCTACATCAGCTCATAAATGTCTTCAGTGTTTTAAACACACTTATGTAAAGATGATAGAGGAGTTAGTTTAATCTACATCAGCTCATAAATGTCTTCAGTGTTTTAAACACTCTTATGTAAAGATGATAGAGGAGTTAGTTTAATCTACATCAGCTCATAAATGTCTTCAGTGTTTTAAACACTCTTATGTAAAGATGATAGAGGAGTTAGTTTAATCTACATCAGCTCATAAATGTCTTCAGTGTTTTAAACACTCTTATGTAAAGATGACAGAGGAGTTAGTTTAATCTACATCAATCAATCAATCTTTATTTGTATAGTGCCAATTCATTACAAGTGTTATCTCAAGACACTTTACAATAGAGCATAAAGCTCTTCATTTTATGGATACACATATATGCATAGATACATATATACATATAAAATACACATATACATATTTATACAAATATATACATCCAACACCAACATGAATCCAAATAGCCAATCATGGATCCCTCCATCATGGCTCAAGAAAAAACCTTCTGTTAAGCAGCAGGAAATCTTGAATGTGGATCCCAGTCTCATGATGAACAGCAAATCCACACCATGCTGTGTTGGTGTGAGGGTGAAGGAAGGGAGGTAAGAGGAGACAAGTGGACTAAAGTAAGAACTAAAGTTAGGGACAGGTTCATGTACCATCAACCTGTCGTCTGATTTATTTGAGGGTAGCCTCTTGAGATGCTACATCTCATTTTCAGGAGGGTCCTCAGGTCTGAATGGTTGTGGTGATCATTTTCTAGAAATATAATCTTAGATATTCTTACTGAAAATAAGAATTTATGGTAGTGACGAACTCATGGGTGCCCAGACCACAAGTGCATCCCAACCATATTTGTCTCCATTAAATATAAATGTGTTAAAGGCCTCTTGAGATGTGACATCCCATTTTCAAGAGGGACCTCATGCCTATGTGGTAGTAAAATATAGATACTGTAGATGTATCGATCATGGATATGGAGATCATGCTAGTATCTGTATAAATAGCTATAATGATAATGGGAATGGAGTGTTCCTAATAAAATGGTCAACTATGTGTCATGTTTATAATTGTAGTTTTGAGGCTTCGTGACTCCACAGCAGCAGGCAGTCTACACCAAGGATCCCAGGCCACCTACAAGACAAGAGCCAGAGACGAGTACAGGAGCAAACAAAAGGGGCAAAAGCAGATGCTGAGAGAGAGAGAGAGAGAGAGAGAGAGAGAGAGAGAGAGAGAGAGAGAGTGATAGAGCCCATTGTGCCAGACTCCCCCCCCCGGCAGTCTAGACCTGTTACATCTAAACTATGAGTCTAATTTATGAACTAATTTATTTATTTATTTATAAACTATGAGCTGGTCCCTAACTGAAAGCTTTATCAAAGAGGAAAGTTTTAAGTCTAACCTTAAAGGTAGAGAGAGTGTCAGACTCCCGAACTGTGGTTGGTAAATTGTTCCAGAGAAGAGGAGCCTGATAACTGAAGGCTCTACCTCCCATACTACTTTTGGAGATTAATGGTACCACAAGTAGGCCGGCATTTTGGGAGCGTAATGTTCTAGAGGGGTTGTACGGCACTACAAGCTCTTTAAGATAGACTGGTGCCTGTCCACTGAGAGCTTTATAGGTGAGGAGAAGAATCTTGAATTCTATTCTATATTTAATGGGAAGCCAATGCAGAGAAGCTAATACAGGAGTAATGTGGTCTCTTCTCCTAGTTCTAGTCAGTACACGTGCTGCAGCATTTTGGACCAGCTGAAGTGTCTTAAGTGACTTGCTGGGACAGCCTGAAAGCAGAGAATTACAATAGTCCAGTCTAGAGGTAACAAAAGCATGGACTAGCTTTTCAGCATCGCTCTGGGACAGGATAGGCCTGATTTTAGCGATGCTACGAAGATGAAAAAAGGCTGTTTTTGAAATTTGCTTTATGTGAGAGTTAAAGGATAAATCCTGATCAAATAGCACTCCTAGATTTCTAACAGTTGTGCTTGGTGCCAGACTAATGCCATCTATGGCAGTTAAATCACTAGAAAAGGATTCTCTAAGGTGTGGAGGGCCCAGCACAATAACCTCTGTCTTGTCTGAGTTAAGAAGAAGAAAATTTCTGGCCATCCAGGATCTGATGTCCTTTAAACAGGCATCTAGTTTATCTAAGTGGTTTGTCTCACCTGGCTTCAGTGATACATAAAGCTGTGTGTCATCAGCGTAGCAGTGAAAATTAACAGAGTATTTCCTCATGATTTCACCAAGGGGAAGCATATATATAGAGAAGAGAATTGGACCTAGCACCGAACCTTGAGGAACCCCGTAACTTACTTTAGTGTACACAGAGGACTTGTTGTTCACGTGTACAAACTGATATCTATTAGATAAGTAGGACTTAAACCAATTTAAGGCAGTCCCTGTAATCCCAAGTAACATCTCTAATCTCTGTATAAGAACATCATGATCAATGGTGTCGAAAGCAGCACTTACATCTAACAAAACAAGAACAGAGAGCAGTCCTTTATCTGAAGCTGAGAGTAGATCATTGGTTACTTTAACTAGAGCAGTCTCTGTGCTGTGATGAACTCTAAATTCTGACTGAAAGTCCTCAAGCAGGCTATTGTCTTGAAGGAAGTCACCTAGCTGATCAGCTACTACTTTCTCCAGGATCTTTGAGGCAAATGGAAGGTTAGAAATAAGCCTGTAGTTAGCTAATGTTCCTGAATCGAGGTTAGGTTTTTTAAGGAGGGGTTTGATTACTGCTGTTTTAAAAGACTGTGGTACGTAGCCTGTTGATAGAGATATATTTACTGTCTCCAGCAACAACGGACAAACTAGAGGGAAGACCTCCTTGAACAGTTTAGTTGGAATTGGGTCTAAAAGGCAGGTTGATGATTTAGAGGAGGAGACCAGAGAATTTAGCTCCTGAAGGCTAATCGTAGAGAAACTGTCTAACTCAGGTCTAACTACTACTACATTTAGAGGTACGACAGGTTCAGCTGGAGATAAAGAGTTGCTAATTTTATCTCTAATTTTCAGAATTTTATCATTGAAAAAGTTCATAAAGTCCTCACAGCTCAGGGCTAGAGGAATCACAGGCTCAATAGAGCTCTGACTCTGTGTCGGCCTGGCTACAGTGCTGAAGAGGTACCTAGGGTTGTTTCTATTTTCTTCAATAAGTGAGGAGTAGTAGGCAACTCGAGCATGTTTTAAGGCTCTCATGTAGTTATTATGACTCTCTCGCCAAAGTATACGTGACTCTTCCCTTTTATCAGAGCGCCACATTCTCTCTAATTTACGGGTTGTTTGTTTAAGTGTACGAGTTTCTGAATTAAACCAAGGGGCTGTCCTCTGACGTTTAATACGTTTTTGTCTCAGTGGGGCAACTGAGTCCAAAGTGGATCTTAGTAGACTGGTTGAGTCATCAACAAGCTGATCCAGCTGAGTGGGGCTAAAACTAATATCACAGTTATCCGTTAGCCAATTTATTGAGCTTAAGGCAGTAGGAATGGCTTCTTTGAATTTAGCCACTGCACCACTGGACAGATTTCTACTGTTCACAGTTTTGCTGCAAAACACAGAATCTTCCAGGAGGATGCTGAAAGTTACTAAGAAGTGGTCGGATAAAAATGGATTTTCAGTAAAAACTTTCAGTTCATTAATATCAAGGCCATATGCTAAAACCAAATCAAGAGTGTGATTAAAATGATGGGTAGCTTCATTAACAGACTGAATAAAGCCAACTGAATATATTAATGACATAAAAGCTGAGCTAAGACTATCACTCTCCTTGTCCACATGGATATTAAAATCACCTACAATGATTATTTTATCAGAGCTAAGGACTAAGTTTGATATGTACTCAGAGAATTCTGATAAGAATTCAGAGTATGGGCCTGGAGGACGGTAAATTATCACAAATAGGACTGTCTGGCCGGTTTTTGAATCAGTATGAGATCAATTTAGAGTAAGGCTTTCAAAAGAAGTATATTTAGAATTTGATCTGTGATTGATTTGGAGACAGGAATGATAAATAGCTGCTACACCACCACCACGGCCTGTGTCGCGTGGTATATGAATATTTGAATGACTGGGAGGAGTGGATTCATTTAAACTGACATATTCTTCTTCGCGTAGCCATGTCTCAGTTAGACAGAATAAATCAATCTGGTTTTCTGATATAAGGTCGTTCACCAGTAAAGATTTGGACCTCAGTGATCTAATATTTAAGAGACCACATCTGATTCTCTGATGTTTTAAAACCACTACATTTGAAGGTTTTATTTTAATACGATTTCTATGGTTGACACCTCTTTTATTTGTTTTTGTGTTAATATCTAAGTGAGCTTTGGGTCGGGGGACTGACACAGTCTCTATGGAATAATGTTTATCACTATTACAAAAGCCATAGCAGTTATCTAAGTGATTAAAACAGCTGTCATAACAGTAATGGCAGGAAAACTGTCTTAGAGCAAGCGCAGAGGAGCGTGGAGGACTGCAGCTCTGCAACATGGTCTCATCTCTGAGAGGTCATAAGTGTGACTCTGCCATGTTTTTTGATAGGAGAGATGCACCAGCCAGAGTAGGATGGATGCCATCTCTGCCTATCAGGCCAGGTTTCCTCCAGAAGGTTGACCAATTAAACCAATAAAAGCATAAAACAAACATTGACCAATAAAAAGCATAAAACAAAACAACATCAAAACAAGAGAAGTGTTTAATGTCCATAAACAGGGAATATGCCAGTTTGATTGGGTTATTTATATTTTAATACCTGCAGTCCAACTTTTACAGTCATTCGTATTTTCATTTACGTTATTATTTTTTTTTTACATTTCAGGTTTACTTAAATATCCAAGTATGCCCCTGTTATTCCAGTGTGTTAGCTGTTAAATTTATTAATACTTTTACTTTGGAGTCACTTCCGCTGTGGTCAAACCTGTCTGCGATTATCACTGTTCTCATGATTGTCATCAAATTATGAACGCTGTTTTTTTATTAGCTATTACTTCCGCTCGGTTTATTCTGAACTTTCAAAATAAAAGCCTGGGGGGGGGGGGCTTCAGTGAGGGGGGCCGAGCCGAGCGGAGCCGACTGGACCCGACTGGAGCCGAGGAAGAGCTGCTGAAAATGAAGGATGGCTCTGATTTTGTGGACTTTCGTGTTTCTGCTCGGAGGTTTCGAAGGATCCTGTGACAGCGGTGAGTCTGCGAGCTTTACCCGGGTTTGTCGTTCGATGTTCGGCCATGTTGGTGCGAGTTAATCCGGCCAGAGACCGACGGAGCCGAGGCCAGAAAATTCAACTTCATCAAAACATGTCGGCTCAAATGGATCTAAACAGGACAAGAAATTTTCAAGACCAGGACTTTAGATCAGATAAACTGTTTATACAGCGACAATAGATCAGATAAACTGTTTATAAAGCGACAATAGATCAGATAAACTGTTTATAAAGCGACAATAGATCAGATAAACTGTTTATACAGCGACAATAGATCAGATAAACTGTTTATAAAGCGACAATAGATCAGATAAACTGTTTATACAGCGACAATAGATCAGATAAACTGTTTATAAAGCGACTATAGATCAGATAAACTGTTTATAAAGCGACAATAGATCAGGTAAAATGTTTTTAACACGACTATAGATCAGATAAACTGTTTATAAAGCGACAATAGATCAGATAAACTGTTTATAACACGACTATAGATCAGATAAACTGTTTAGAAAGCGACAATAGATCAGATAAACTGTTTTTAACACGACTATAGATCAGATAAACTGTTTATAACATGACAATAGATCAGACAAACTGTTTATAACACGACTATAGATCAGATAAACTGTTTATAACACGACTATAGATCAGATAAACTGTTTAGAAAGCGACAATAGATCAGATAAACTGTTTATAAAGCGACAGTAGATCAGATAAACTGTTTATAACACGACTGTAGATCAGACAAACTGTTTATAACACAACTATAGATCAGACAAACTGTTTATAACATGAGTATAGATCAGATAAACTGTTTATAACACAACTGTAGATCACATAATCTGTTTATAACAGGACTATAGATCAGATAATCTGTTTATAAAGCGACAATAGATCAGATAAACTGTTTATAACACGACTGTAGATCAGATAAACTATAACAGGACAATAGATCAGATAAACTGTTTACGACAGGACTGTAGATCAGATAAACTGTTTATAAAAGGACAATAGATCAGATAATCTGTTTATAACAGGACTGTAGATCAGATAAACTGTTTATGACACGACTATAGATCAGATAAACTGTTTATAAAGCAACAATAGATCAGATAAACTGTTTATAACACGACTGTAGATCAGATAAACTGTTTATGACAGGACTATAGATCAGATAAACTGTTTATAACACGACTATAGATCAGATAATCTGTTTATAACACGACTATAGATCAGATAAACTTTTTATAACAGGACTATAGATCAGATAATCTGTTTATAACAGGACTATAGATCAGATAAACTGTTTATAACACGACTGTAGATCAGATAAACTTTTTATAACAGGACTGTAGATCAGATAATCTGTTTATAACAGGACTGTAGATCAGATAAACTGTTTATAACACGACTGTAGATCAGATAAACTTTTTATAACAGGACTATAGATCAGATAATCTGTTTATAACAGGACTGTAGATCAGATAAACTTTTTATAACAGGACTATAGATCAGATAATCTGTTTATAACAGGACTATAGATCAGATAATCTGTTTATAACAGGACTGTAGATCAGATAAACTTTTTATAACAGGACTATAGATCAGATAATCTGTTTATAACAGGACTATAGATCAGATAAACTTTTTATAACAGGACTATAGATCAGATAATCTGTTTATAACAGGACTGTAGATCAGATAAACTTTTTATAACAGGACTATAGATCAGATAATCTGTTTATAACATGACTATAGATCACATAATCTGTTTATAACAGGACAATAGATCACATAATCTGTTTATAACACGACTGTAGATCACATAATCTGTTTATAGCAGGACAATAGATCACAGAATCTGTTTATAACACGACTATAGATCAGATAAACTGTTTATAACACGACTGTAGATCAGATAAACTGTTTATAACATGACTATAGATCACATAATCTGTTTATAACAGGACAATAGATCACATAATCTGTTTATAACACGACTGTAGATCACATAATCTGTTCATAACACGACTATAGATCAGATAATCTGTTTATAACACGACTGTAGATCAGATAAACTGTTTACGACAGGACTGTAGATCAGATAATCTGTTTATAACAGGACTATAGATCAGATAAACTATTTATAACACGACTGTAGATCAGATAAACTTTTTATAACAGGATTATAGATCAGATAAACTGTTTATAACAGGACTGTAGATCAGATAAACTTTTTATAACAGGTCTACATGTAATAACATGTTTGTAGGTTCTATGATGAGTCTTGGTCTCCTTGTAGGTCGTTGGCCTGCTGATGACGCTCTTGTAGATGCCTCGTTGTCTTCGTGGCGTTCTCGCCGTCACGTTGGTGATGATTCGTGTTTGTTTGTTGGAGCTCAGGATCAGGTCAGACCTTCAGCTGAACATAGATCAGCCTCATGATGCAGCAGATCTGTGATTGTAGATCAAACAGCAGAGTGAAACAGCTGAACAGAACACATATGACCACGGGACACTTTATTAGGCACACCCTTCACCGTCAGAGCCTCACATCATCAAAGAGCTGAAACGTCCCTCAGAGATGTTGGTCCATGACAGCATCACAGAGAGTCTCCTGCTCCACCACATCCCAGAGCTGCTCTGCTGGACTGAGATCTGGTGGCTGTGGAGTGAATAAAGCAGTGAGATGATCTGAGCTCTGAGACATGAAGCTGCTGAAGTCTCCATCATTATGGTCCACTGTGGTCATAAAGGGATGGACATGCTCAGGTAGGCTGTGGGGTTTGAACCATGAACCACCAGCAGCAGCCTGAACCGCTGATCCAAGGCAGGATGGATCCATGTTTATGATGTTCACACCAAACTCTGAATGTGGAGCAGAGATCCAGACTCATCAGACCAGGAGACACTTTACAGTCTGCTGTTTCTGTTCTTAGCTGACAGGAGTGGACCCTGCTGTGGTCCAGTTTGTGTTCTTAGCTGACAGGAGTGGACCCTGCTGTGGTCCAGTTTGTGTTCTTAGCTGACAGGAGTGGACCCTGCTGTAGTCTCCATGTTGAGATGTTTGTACCTTGGTGCCCAACCTGGGGCTGCGGGCCCTAAAGTTGGGCTCAGGGTCAAAGGTGAGACCTGCTGCTCTAACAGGTTCTGTCCCACAGGTGTGACCTTCACGAAGCATCCGTCCAATCAGACGGTGTCTCAGGGGAACGCCGCCCGGCTCGGCTGTGCTGTCCTCGGCGTCTCAGAGCCCGAGATCGTTTGGATGAAGGACGGAGAGAAACTCTACACCACCGACCAGATGTTCATCACGATGGGAGAGACGCACTGGGAGACCTTTTACAAGTAATCAATGATTAATAATCAATAATTAATGAGCAGTGATTAATGATTAATGATCAATAATCAATGATTAATAATCAATAATTAATGAGCAATAATTAATGATTAATGATCAATAATAAATAATTAATGAGCAATAATCAATAATACATAATAAATAATTAACATGCTGGGAGACTTTTTACAATAATCAATAACTAATGATCAATATTCAAACTCGTGTTCCGTACGTTTGGTCCACATTAAGCTGCAGGTAATTACTTTCTGATCATTTCATTGATCATCTTTGGGTTAGTCATTAGTTCAAGGCGGAGCTTCTCTAAGCCCCTCCCCCTCCCTGTCACTTCCTGTAAGCCATGACATCACTCAGCCTGAAGTCTTCCTTTACTTTCAAAATAAAAGCCTCTCTTTGACCAACACTAGATGAAGATGTCAAGCCGGTTTTCAGAGCTGCAGGTCAAAACAAATTCAGTTTATAACGACAACAGAATCAGGAACGCCTCCCAAAGCATGCTGGGAAATAACCTCTGACTGCTCTGGGATCAGAAACAAAGGGCACGGCCCCAAAGCATGCTGGGAAATAACCTCTAAATGCACGGCCTCAGAGGAGCTGCTACAGGTGTGAAGCTTCTCATCAAACCTGTAAGGTCCACATCAGCTGGTTGTCCAGAGCAGTGTCCTCCTCCAGCATGTCATGTGACAGCTGCCAGCCAATGGGCTTCCTGGTCTGAGAACTGAAGGACCAATCAGGAGCCTCTGAGGAGAAAGAGGCGGGAGAAAAGATGTTATGATCTTCTATGGACCCCGACCACTGAGCTTATTTACCCAGCTGCTCAAACCACGAGTCTACTCCACGGCAGCTTCTGATTGGCCCGTCTGGAGTATCACGGCAGCTTCGGATTGGCCCGTCTGGAAAATGACAGCGTCCTCATCCAATCATCTGCATTTTCCCAAGCAGTCCAGAGGCCTGTAGCAGGAAGCAGGATTAATGTGTCAGTGAGGTAACTTCAGGGCTAACTCTGATTTATCGATATCATGAAGCCGGTTCATTTCTTATCGGAGTAGATCACCATGGTGACTCTGAACGGCTAACCTGCTCTGGAGCAGGAGAAGTTGGAGGTTGAATCTGATCCTGGATGATGACCCTCGCACTAACCAATCAGCTTCTCCAAATCACTGGCCTGCCCTCTTCTCCTGAACCCGGTAGAAGGAGGCGCACAACTCTGGAGAGGAGCATGAAGATGAGAAGGAGTGTCACAATACTGATCTGACCCACGAGACCAGCTTGACGACTCTGAGACGTACCTGTTCTGAATCATCTACCTGTGTGACAGGTGGAGCCGTTTATTCCCCGTGTGACCCACAGGAGCGGAGCATCAGCTGATCTATAAACTTCACTTCTATAGCACCGCTCATACATTCAAATGCTCCATAAAGTGACCAATAACAGGGCTGTAACTCTGATGTGAAACAGCACATTATTCCATCATGTCCTTCCTGCTCTTTATTCATGTGTTTGATTTTGTTCTTTCTGATTTTAAATTGTTAATTTGGCTCAGACTTCAGATGGGTGTGTTTTTATGACTTAAATCTTAAATGTAGCTGATATGACATGAAACAGACCGACCTCCCAGACACAGTTATGTTTCTGTATTTATTTTTTACCTGCTCCCCACAGAGGGATTACACCTGAGGATGATAACAGTCAGACATGAAACACTTTCTCAGTATAATGCTTCAGGAGGTTCAGGAGTGTCAGATTGATCCAATGATGAGTCATTTACACATTTTGTCTGATTGACAGCTGCTCTGTGTTTCCTTTCTCCATTATTCTGACTTTTTCATCCTCATGTTTTAACTTTATCAGATGCTGCTCTGCACATGTAAATATAGAGCTCTTGATTGTGATTGGTCAGCTGCCTCTGACTCCTCCCCTTATACGTGCACGTTCACGGCTCTTGATGGGACAATCCTGGGTTGAGTTACTGTGTTGATAATCTGTCGATTATCCTGATTGTTGTTGTTGAGGTTACTCAGTCCTGGATAGATGTGAGTTACCGGGGAGAAGCTGACGCGCTTCCTGCTATAGGCCTCAGTTCAGTTAGTCTTGGTACACAATCACAGGTGTGTCCACCATCAGGTAAAGGGCGGAGCTTAAAGTGCTGCAGTCTGTTGATTGGTCAGAAAGATCACTAATAGTTTTATAAACGTCTTCATGTTCCAGACTGAACTGAGTCAAAGCTCTTGATGGGCTCTGATTCTATTTCATTGATTATTAGTCTGTGTGTTTGGTTCACAGTTTGTGTGTTTAGGAGCTCTTTTGTGTGTTTATGAGCTTGTTTGTGTGTTAACAAGCTTGATTGTATGTTAATGACCTTGTTTGTGTGTTTACGAGCTTGTTTGTGTGTTAACAAGCTCTTTTTTATGTTAACAAGCTCGTTTGTGTGTTTACGAGCTCGTTTATGTGTTTACGACCTTGTTTGTGTGTTTACGAGCTCGTTTGTGTGTTAACAAGCTCGTTTGTGTGTTAACAAGCTCGTTTGTGTTTTAACGAGCTCGTTTGTGTTTATGAGCTCGTTTGTGTGTTAACAAGCTCGTTTGTGTGTTAACAAGCTTGTTTGTGTTTTAACGAGCTCGTTTGTGTGTTTATGAGCTCGTTTGTGTGTTAACAAGCTCGTTTGTGTGTTTATGGGCTCGTTTGTGTGTTTATGAGCTCGTTTGTGTGCTAATTAGCTCGTTTGTGTGTTAATGAGCTCGTTTGTGTGTTAATGAGCTCGTCTGTGCGTTTATTTTGGTGTTTTTGGTGTTTTGTTTGGATGCTTGTGTGTGAAGTGTTAGTACTTGCGACAACATCCTGTTCGGCGAACAACATCTACAGCCGACACGATCTCCTAGGTATAGGTTTACACAGCGAGCGGGCTGTTACAGCCGAGTTTATCCGCTCCCATGGCATACCCGACGATTTCGCTAGGAGCCCCGGCTCTTCGTGGATTACCATCCCGGCAGGAAGGCGACGGAGGCGGCGCAGGGAGAGGAGGCAAAAGCGGGGCTGCAGAGCCGGCGTACTGGTGAGGCTACGGAGGCGGCCACACAAACCACCGCTTCCTAGTGTATTCCTTACCAACGCAAGATCGCTCGTCAACAAGATGGATGAACTGAAGCTACAGGTTGCGGCTAACAACAGTGTGAAGGACAGCTGCATTCTGATCATCACAGAGACCTGGCTCCACTCATCCATTCCAGATACGGCTATTGAGCTAGCAGGCCGTACAGCACATCGTCACGACAGGACCAGGGACTCTGGTAAGAGCAGAGGAGGGGGGCTTTGTATCTATGTAAACAACAGCTGGTGTACCAACACTAAGACCATGAATAGTCACTGCTCCCCGGTCCTGGAGTATGTAACTGTTAAGTGCAGACCCTTTTACCTTCCTCGGGAGCTCAGTGTTGTGATGCTAACGGCTGTATATATTCCACCAGATGCTAATGCTAACTCGGCCCTGGGACATTGACATGACACTATTAGCAACCAGCAGAGGATGTATCCTGAGGCTGTTCACATCATTGCTGGGGATTTTAACCATGCTGATCTGAAAGCAGTACTCCCTAAACTCCATCAGCATGTTAAGTGCGCTACCAGGGGAGAAAACACACTGGACAAGGTCTACTCAAACATCAAACAGGGCTTCAGGGCTAAACCACTTCCTCACCTGGGCCAGTCAGACCACATGTCCCTGCTTTTAATTCCAGCGTACACCCCTCTCAGGGAAAGTGCTGCTGTTGTAACCAGAACTGTTAAAATCTGGCCTGAAGGTGCCACTGAACAGCTGCAGGACTGCTTTGAGTCAACAAGTTGGGATGTCTTTGAACACCAAGATTTGGAGCAACATACAACAGCTGTCCTGGGTTACATCAACTACTGCATGAACAATGTCACTGTGGATAGGTGCATCCGTGTTTATCCAAACAGGAAGCCATGGATGACAAAGGAAGTGCAGTGCCTGCTCAGAGAGAGGAACAGTGCCTTCAGGTCTGGTAATGGGGCATTGTACAGCGCTGCCAGAGCCAACCTGAAGAGAGGCATCAGAGAGGCCAAGGCTGTCTACAGGAGGAGGATCGAGGACTGCTTCCAGAGCAATGACTCCAGGCAGGTTTGGCAGGGGGTCCAGCACATCACCAACTACAGACCCAGCCACACCTCAGCTGATGCCAGTGACACCTCACTGGCGGAGGAGCTGAACCACTTCTTCGCTCGCTTTGAGGTAGCTTCACAGGACACAGTCACACCACATCTACCAGCCCGCAGCAGCCACATCCTCACAGTGGAGGAGCACGAGGTGAGATGCATACTGAGGGCTGTGAACCCGAGGAAAGCTGCGGGACCTGATGGCATCTCGGGACAGGTGCTACGGGACTGCGCAGACCAGCTGGCTGGCGTTTTTGCCATGATCTTCAACCGGTCACTGTCTCAGGCTGCCATCCCTCAGTGCCTCAAGTCCTCAACCATCGTCCCACTCCCTAAAACGACCACTATCAGCAGCCTAAATGACTATCGTCCAGTAGCACTGACACCAATCATTATGAAGTGCTTTGAGAAACTTGTCCGGACACATATAATTTCAAATCTCTCACCCAGGATTGACCCTCACCAGTTCGCCTACAGAACCAACAGGTCCACAGAAGACGCTATCGCCACAGCCCTCCATGTTGCTCTGTCCCACCTGGAGCAGCAGGGGAACTATGCACGGCTGCTCTTCGTGGACTTCAGCTCGGCGTTCAATACCATCCTTCCCAATAGACTAGTGACAAAACTGTCAGACCTGGGACTACCTGACTCCATCTGCCTTTGGATCAAAGACTTCCTGTCTGACCGCTCCCAGAGGGTGAAAATAGGCCCCCACATCTCCCCAGCCCTCAGCCTGAACATCGGCTCTCCTCAGGGTTGTGTGCTGAGCCCATTACTTTACACCCTCTACATGCACGACTGCACCCCCGCACACTCCAGCAACGCCATAATCAAGTTCGCTGATGATACCACCATTGTGGGGCTCATCTCTGGGGGGGATGAGTCCGCCTACCGGGACGAGGTGGAGCGGTTCGCAGTGTGGTGCTCTGACAACAACCTGGCCCTGAACACCACCAAGACCAAGGAGCTGGTCATCGACTTCAGGAGGAAAGGAAAATGGACATTCGCCCCTGTTCATCCGGGGAGCAGGTGGAGAGGGTGACACATTTTAAGTTTCTTGGCCCACATTGAGGAGGACTTAACCTGGCGATCAACACCATGACCATCATCAAAAAGGCACAACAGAGACTGTACTTCCTGAGAGTACTCAGGAAAAACCACCTCACTCAGGAACTGCTGGTGTCCTTCTATCGTTGCTCTATAGAGAGCGTCTTGACCTACTGCATGTGTGTGTGGTTCGCCAGCTGCACAGTAGCAGAAAGGAAAATGCTCCAGGGGGTTGTCAACATGGCCCAAAAAATCATTGGTTGCCCTCTCCCTGACCTGGAAGACCTGTACAGTTCCCGCTGCCTCAGGAGGGCTAACAACATTCTCGGGGACTCATCTCACCCAGGACACTCGCACTTTGAGCTGCTGCCCTCTGGCAGACGCTTCAGGTCACTGAAATCAAGGACAAACAGACTAAAAAACAGTTTTTATGCAAAAGCCATAACCTCACTCAACAAAGCAGGATCATGACATTATACAACTGTGCAATAATAATAATGAGTCGTGAATTGAATGTGAATGCTGGTGTGTAAGTCGTATGTGTTTTTTCTTTGCCTGCATTTTTAATGTTCTTATTGCGTTTTTTAGGTTTGCATTGTGTTTTTAATGTTCTTATTTATAAGTAGGCACCTTAAGAGACTGCACTTTCAATTTCGTTGTACTTGTACAATGACAATAAAGACTATTCTATTCTATTCTATTCTATTCTATTCTATGAGCTCGTTTGTGTGTTAACAAGCTCGTATGTGTGTTAACGAGCTCGTTTGTGTGTTAACAAGCTCGTTTGTGTATTATTAAGCTTGTTTGTGTTCACCAGCGTGCGCTCGGTGCAGCAGCAGGATGCA
Source organism: Scarus forsteni (assembly GCA_036419115.1). NCBI lineage: Eukaryota > Metazoa > Chordata > Actinopteri > Labriformes > Labridae > Scarus > Scarus forsteni. The sequence goes on from JAZDUH010000540.1 coordinate 86,079, forward strand.
GGGCAGTACTGGTGTGAAGTGGACTTCCTGGGTCAGACGTTCTCCTCAGAGCGAGCCTGGATCACAGTGGAAGGTGAGGAGACTGAAGCTCCGCCCCAGGCTTCACCTTATTGATCAGTTTTTGAACTTTAGATTTATGACCGTACCTGTCCCAGTTTATTCTGCTGTGTCCCACGGACTAAAGTAATGGCTGAAAGCTAATCAAAATTAGTCCTGATAATATTTTTTATTTATATAGCATTAACTTAATCACATTACAGAGTGCTTTACAATGACAGCAATTATTGAATCCAAATAAATAAATAAATCTATAATATAAACAACATAAAACAATGAAACAAACAAAAAAGGACCATAGGCAAGGACCAACACTTGAAATATAACAATCATTTAAAAGACCTTTAATTTTTAACACATATATATATGTATGTATATATATATATATATATATATATATATATATATGTATGTATATATATATAGTTATTTACATATATGTGTACATAACCTAAATAAAATCAGGAAATAATGTGTTGGGGGTTTTGATTGGAGAGTTATGTTCAATTATTTAATATTTATTAGGTAGTTAAAGAAGAGAGAGAACTTTGGTTTCGTTTCTCTGTAGTTATTTTTTCTCTCGCTGTATTATTAAACTAATCAATGTTAATGTCAGTCTGACTTTAGCCATCACTATCTCTATAATTAACTGTTTAAGTTAATTATAGAGTTTAACTCCAATCTCGTTGTACATCCTGTATAATGACAATAAAGGCCATTCTTCTGATCCTTAACTAATTAATGTCAGTTTAAGAGCTGTTACTTAGCTTCACCCTCGGCTGAGATTGGCCCGTCATTTTTGGCCCTCCAACTTTGGCACTGACGGTGAGGTTTCACCTGAACTGCCATGGCGGCCTCCATCTTATTTCTGCTTCTGATATTTCCCATCATGCCCCTCTCTGGTTCTTCAGGAGTCCCTCACTTCGTGGAGGAGCCTCAGGATGTGGCAACACTCCCTGGTGCCCACTTTAACCTTACCTGTGTGGCGGTCGGCCCCCCCGAGCCCGTGGAGGTGCTGTGGTGGTTGGGAGGCGTCCAGGTGGGAGATCCTAGCCCCTCCCCCTCTGTGCTGCAGGTCAAAGGTAAGACTGAAGGCTTAAGACCGGTGCATCTTGGTCCCTGAAAGTCAGATATTAGAATTTCATCAAATACATTTACAGGTCAGTTATTCACAGCCTAAATATTTATTACTTCTTAAAGATCAATAGACTTAACAGACTGTAAATGTGTTTTCATTTATTATTGACAGCTGTAGATTTATTACTGATTAATGGTCATAAAGTATCGTTAACTGCCCATGTGTTTGCTCCTCTGCAGGTGTTAACGGCAGCACCAAGTTTTATTGTGAAGCTAAGAATGCACGAGGAATCTCGGTATCCAGAACAGGAAGTGTTAACATCAAAGGTAAACAAACAAACAAACAAACAAATACAGATGTGAACATGCTGAGTATCAGAACAGGATCTTTAGACATATGGCTCTAATTTTGTAGACCAAGTGCAGGTGCGGCACACCAGCACTGCGCTGCGCCTGCACTGCTCAAATGGGTGTGTCCAGGGTGTTTCGCAATTTTTGTGCAAGTCACAGTCTGGCGCAGCAAGGAGCAGCGAGGAGCAGTGAGGCACAGCAGAGAGGGAGGAGAGAAGGTGTGAGTGGGTTAAAAACTGTTGAGTGTCATCTTCACCAATGAAATGAATGCCTCTTTGCCTATAAATGCGCAGCGGGTGAGGCGCAGCGACAATTTCACCTCATCTTGGATGACAGCAGCAGCAGCTCCAGGCGGCCAAACTTCTCCCAGGAGGCAACTGATGTGCTGGTCTGGGAGGTCCAACCTCACAGTACCAGAATATACGATAATGCGAACAGAGCTCCACTGGCTTATGGTGCAAAAACAACCTGGGAGGAAGTTACTGATATTGTCAATGAAATTTGCCCAGATATTCTGAGACCCGCTGCCCATTGTAAAAAACGGTTCAATGGTATAAAGAAAATGATCAAAAGGAAGCTGTCAGATGAGAGTGGCACACAAGACGATCAGAGCCGCTGTGACTTATACAGCAACTGGGAGATTGCAGCGGCGCATCACTGTGTGGACCACCTCGCAGGACAGGTTTAATCGGTTACTGTGTCATTAATAGGTGAACAAAATTAAGCAACAGTTACATTCAAACACAGCAGCAGGCTAATCCATTCATCATGCTTGTGATCCACCTGCACCCCTGGTCTGTCATCACCAAATAGCAGAACCTTTGGTGATGTACCCTCTCCCGGTATCTCCTCCTCATCCTCCTCAATAATGTACTCCATCTTTTTAGATCACATTAAGAATAAAGACTAGGGGTGCTGGCTTGGCGAGTGGTTAGCACCCCATGTACTTGCTTCTGCCAGTCCAGGTTCGAATCCCGCCTGTGACCAGTTTGCAGAGTGTCTTCCCCTACTCTCTCTCCCTCTTTCACAAGCCTATACACTGTCTCTCTCCTATCAATAAAGGCACAAAATGCTAAAAAAATACATTTAAAAAAAAAAAAAAAAAAATACTAAAACTGAGAAATATGGGCAATTACAGGCAAATCCTTATTTTTTCAGCAAGCCTCTCTCTTTTTTCTTCTCTTTGAATTTAATGAAATGAGAGAAGCCAGATATATACTCACTATCAGATGTTAAGGCTGTTTCTTGTTGACTTGTAGGATGTGCATCAAACTTCCAGCTGCCGTCAGGTTAAGTTTCCATTATGACAAACGGCTTTAATCCGACATCTGATGTGACGGGACAGTTAATATAGATTCAAATGTATATGCTGGTTCAGACTGTTACATTAAATAGTGATTGCTGTGATTGTTTATTGCATTGACATGTGCCTGAAAGTCTGGAAACCTGCCTCTGAGGGTTTGGTGACGTGTGCGCACACCAAATTACCACTGCACCGGTTGCTCTTCGCCTGCACCAACAATAGACCAGGTTGGAGCTGGCGAGCTTTCAGCGCACCTTCTGTGCAGTTCTTTGGTACAATATTGTCACTGTACCAACCAAAATCTGTCAGCACCTCCGCCACACCCATCTCGGTGCAGCGGGTCTATCGAATTGCCAAATTGGCTGCACATGGCGGTGCTGCAGATGGAGTTACCACTGCGCCAGGCTCCACCAACCTGCACTGCTCCAGGAATGTAGAGCCCATAAACTTCAGCTAAAAAGAAAACCACAGTCAGAGTTTATAAATACATAGCATCAGTCAGCAGCGTTTCTGTCCCGCTGCTCCTGTCAGGCGTACCTGTCAGGTGTGAATCAGCCTGACGAGGAGTAATAACACTCATCAGTAAGAATCAGCCATCTTACTGATGAGTTTACTCACAATGCCCTGCTTTGGGTGCCTTGCTGCAGCTGGTCCTTGTTTGGTCAGAGTGACTTACACACCTGCCGAGGTGATCAGAACAGCCCTGACACCTGTGCTCTCAGTCTGCTGGTGTGAGCAGGCACAGAATACACCTGTCTGTCTGATCTGTGATCGGTCAAAATGTCTCTGTGGGCGGGTCTTTCTCTCTCTCTCAGTGTTGCCAGAAGCACCTGTGGAGCTTCAGGTCCTCAGGATGGTCGATAACAACGTCCTGTTGTCATGGAAACCAGGATTTACCGGGTTCTCTGACCTTTCAACCTGCAACATACAGGTAAGACAAACACACCTTTAAGGTCTCTGTACACCTGTCTGTCTCCAGACTGACTCACCTGTGTCTCTGTTCGCCTGTCTGTCTCCAGACTGACTCACCTGTCACTGTTCACCTGTCTGTCTCCAGACTGACTCACCTGTCTGTCTCCAGACTGACTCACCTGTGTCTCTGTTCACCTGTCTGTCTCCAGACTGACTCACCTGTCTCTGTTCACCTGTCTGTCTCCAGACTGACTCACCTGTCTGTTCACCTGTCTGTCTCCAGACTGACTCACCTGTCTGTTCACCTGTCTGTCTCCAGACTGACTCACCTGTGTCTCTGTTCACCTGTCTGTCTCCAGACTGACTCACCTGTGTCTCTGTTCACCTGTCTGTCTCCAGACTGACTCACCTGTCTGTTCACCTGTCTGTCTCCAGACTGACTCACCTGTCTCTGTTCACCTGTCTGTCTCCAGACTGACTCACCTGTGTCTCTGTTCACCTGTCTGACTCCAGACTGACTCACCTGTGTCTCTGTTCACCTGTCTGTCTCCAGACTGACTCACCTGTCTGTTCACCTGTCTGTCTCCAGACTGACTCACCTGTCTCTGTTCACCTGTCTGTCTCCAGACTGACTCACCTGTCTGTCTCCAGACTGACTCACCTGTCTCTGTTCACCTGTCTGTCTCCAGACTGACTCACCTGTTTCTGTTCACCTGTCTGTCTCCAGACTGACTCACCTGTCTCTGTTCACCTGCCTGTCTCCAGACTGACTCACCTGTGTCACTGTTCACCTGTCTGTCTCCAGACTGACTCACCTGTCTGTCTCCAGACTGACTCACCTGTCTCTGTTCACCTGTCTGTCTCCAGACTGACTCACCTGTCTCTGTTCACCTGTCTGTCTCCAGACTGACTCACCTGTCTGTTCACCTGTCTGTCTCCAGACTGACTCACCTGTCTGTTCACCTGTCTGTCTCCAGACTGACTCACCTGTGTCTCTGTTCACCTGTCTGTCTCCAGACTGACTCACCTGTGTCTCTGTTCACCTGTCTGTCTCCAGACTGACTCACCTGTCTGTTCACCTGTCTGTCTCCAGACTGACTCACCTGTCTCTGTTCACCTGTCTGTCTCCAGACTGACTCACCTGTGTCTCTGTTCACCTGTCTGACTCCAGACTGACTCACCTGTGTCTCTGTTCACCTGTCTGTCTCCAGACTGACTCACCTGTCTGTTCACCTGTCTGTCTCCAGACTGACTCACCTGTCTCTGTTCACCTGTCTGTCTCCAGACTGACTCACCTGTCTGTCTCCAGACTGACTCACCTGTCTCTGTTCACCTGTCTGTCTCCAGACTGACTCACCTGTTTCTGTTCACCTGTCTGTCTCCAGACTGACTCACCTGTCTCTGTTCACCTGCCTGTCTCCAGACTGACTCACCTGTGTCTCTGTTCACCTGTCTGTCTCCAGACTGACTCACCTGTCTGTTCACCTGTCTGTCTCCAGACTGACTCACCTGTCTGTTCACCTGTCTGTCTCCAGACTGACTCACCTGTGTCTCTGTTCACCTGTCTGTCTCCAGACTGACTCACCTGTGTCTCTGTTCACCTGTCTGACTCCAGTCTGACTCACCTGTCTCTGTTCACCTGTCTGTCTCCAGACTGACTCACCTGTCTGTCTCCAGACTGACTCACCTGTCTCTGTTCACCTGCCTGTCTCCAGACTGACTCACCTGTGTCTCTGTTCACCTGTCTGTCTCCAGACTGACTCACCTGTGTTTCTGTTCACCTGTCTGTCTCCAGACTGACTCACCTGTGTCTCTGTTCACCTGTCTGTCTCCAGACTGACTCACCTGTCTGTCTCCAGACTGACTCACCTGTCTCTGTTCACCTGCCTGTCTCCAGACTGACTCACCTGTGTCTCTGTTCACCTGTCTGTCTCCAGACTGACTCACCTGTGTTTCTGTTCACCTGTCTGTCTCCAGACTGACTCACCTGTGTCTCTGTTCACCTGTCTGTCTCCAGACTGACTCACCTGTCTGTTCACCTGTCTGTCTCCAGACTGACTCACCTGTCTCTGTTCACCTGTCTGTCTCCAGACTGCCTCACCTGTGTCTCTGTTCAACTGTCTGTCTCCAGACTGACTCACCTGTCTGTTCACCTGTCTGTGTCCAGACTGACTCACCTGTCTCTGTTCACCTGTCTGTCTCCAGACTGCCTCACCTGTGTCTGTCTCCAGACTGACTCACCTGTCTGTTCACCTGTCTGTCTCCAGACTGACTCACCTGTCTGTTCACCTGTCTGTCTCCAGACTGACTCACCTGTCTCTGTTCACCTGTCTGTCTCCAGACTGCCTCACCTGTGTCTGTCTCCAGACTGACTCACCTGTCTCTGTTCACCTGTCTGTCTCCAGACTGACTCACCTGTGTCTCTGTTCACCTGTCTGTCTCCAGACTGCCTCACCTGTGTCTGTCTCCAGACTGACTCACCTGTCTCTGTTCACCTGTCTGTCTCCAGACTGACTCACCTGTCTGTTCACCTGTCTGTCTCCAGACTGACTCACCTGTCTCTGTTCACCTGTCTGTCTCCAGACTGACTCACCTGTGTCTCTGTTCACCTGTCCGTCTCCAGACTGACTCACCTGTGTCTCCAGTTACCTGTCTGGTTTAGACTAAGATCAAGACCTAATCCTTTTCCTCAAACTCTTAATACTCTCCCAGGTGTCTCGGAGGCGGTCAGGCCAGTGGGCGGAGCTTCCTCAGCAGGTGGTACATGTCCCTCCTCACCGCTTGGAGGTGTCAGGTCTGAGGAGTCACAGTAACTACAGCGTCAGGGTCTCGTGTCTGAATGAAGTGGGGGCGTCGCCTTTCTCACCTTGGTTACACCTGGAGACACCAGAATCAGGTGAGTGGGAGGGGCTTATTTAGTGTTAATGACATCACTTCCTGTTGGCCTCCGGTCATCATCACCAAACGGAGGCTGAATCATTATGAGCATGACGGAGTCAACGGGATTATTGATCAGTGATTTTATTAATTATTCATGTTACGGGGTTTTACGGTAATATTGTCCTTAATGGGACTTAGCCGCGACCAAAGCTAAGCTCCTGGTGTTACACCTGTCACGGGTAAATATTCAGGTTTAAACATCATCGTCATCATCATGAGAAGTCCTTAGGTCACTGATAACTGCATTAGCCTTTAGCACGCCATGTTAGCCATGAGTGGACTGAGCTGTGTGTTAACCTTTAGCCATTAGCTGATCTACAGACCCTGTCTGTCAGAGCTGTGATTGGTTTATCTGTCATCCAATCAGGAATCAGCTGCTTATGTCATCTTTGTTTGTTTGTTTGTTTGTTTGTTTGTGTAGTCCCTTCAGCGGCTCCGAGGAATCTGACCTTCTCTTTGACCGAGAATCAGCTGACTCTGAGGTGGGCGGAGCTTCAGAGGGAGGAGCTTCAGGGGAGGCTGGTGGCCTACAATCTGCAATGGATTCTGGGTGGAGAGGCGCAGGTAAGCCTGGTTATCAGCCGGTAACCCCTCCCATGGTCCATGTAGATCCGCTGTTTCACACATATGAATCTCAGTCATAATGTACGCTGCAGTGGCGATTTCTCGCTTTTCCTGCGTCGTGTCGGACCGCGGGTTTATGTTCATAGCAGTCTTGGTAAAAGGGGCGGGGCGAGTTCACATCAAGATATGTGACTTTGTTTGGATACGGACTTTGAATTGCAACAGAGCTTGTGATTGACGACGTTTCACGAGTCCAGAAGTCAACGTAGAGAAACGCTGAAGGAGAATCAGCCAATCATAGAGCGGCTTCTTGTCCCCTGTAATGATAAAATGAAAATCAGAAGTTTGGTTGGACGTCCTCACACTGGAACTCTCGGGTTTCTAAAGTCATTGGGGTGGTGTTAGGACGACCTCTGACCCCTCTCCTTTATCTCTGGCTCCTCCCCTTTCAGGAGCCCATGCTGTTTAAGGAGCCGCTGGCTCAGCTGTCAGGAGGCGGGCGTTTCTTTAACTCCTCCTTCCAGGTGGCGGCGTGCACGGCGGTGGGCTGTGGCCCGTGGAGTCGGCCCGTGCTGGTCCTGCCTGAATCAGGTACAGACGTGGTTTTGAGATCACGAACATGACGGGATGATGTTGTAATGTTCCTGTGAAGAAAGTCCATTATTGTTTCAAGAGAATAAATATCAAACCTGTAATAACACATTTATTACACTGTATGGATAATTAGCCATCAGGTAAACGTTTACATTAACAATGACACCTATAAACCTTAATTACATACTAATTACATTTAACCTGATAGGCTGGTTAATGGGTAGTTGACCTGATTTGCTGGTTAATGGGTCAGTAACCTGATTGGCTGGTTAATGGGTAGTTGACCTGATAGGCTGGTTAATGGGTAGTTGACCTGATAGGCTGGTTAATGGGTAGTTGACCTGATTGGTTGGTTAATGGGTCAGTGACCTGATTGGCTGGTAAATGGGTCAGTAACCTGATTGGCTGGTTAATGGGTAGTTGACCTGATTGGCTGGTAAATGGGTCCGTAATCTGGTTGTCTGGTTAATGGGTCAGTGATCTGACTGGCTGGTTTTGGTCTCTTCAGTCCAGGTTCCCGTTCCGCGGAGCCACATGTGGGTCGGTCTCCTGCTCGGCCTCCTGGTGGCGTCGGTGTTCGGCCTCCTGCTAACGGTGCTGGCTCAGCGGCGTGAGAAAGAGACGGCGTTCGGGTAAAACAAACAAATAAAAAAAAAGGAAGCATCAGTTTCATCTTCTTTAAGATTCAGTGTGAAGAGGGATATAAGAGACATGAAATAAACCAATCAGAGACAGGCAGCCTGTCTTCAGCCAATCACAGGGCTTCACTAAAGCTGTTCTATGTGCACAGATCTGTCTTTAAGTCTCCGGGGCTACAGTAAAGCTGTTCTATGTGCACAGATCTGTCTTTAAGTCTCCGGGGCTTCAGTAAAGCTGTTCTATGTGTATAAATCTGTCTTTAGGTCTCCGGGGCTACAGTAAAACTGTTCTATGTGCACAGATCTGTCTTTAGGTCTCCGGGGCTACAGTAAAACTGTTCTATGTGCACAGATCTGTCTTTAGGTCTCCGGGGCTACAGTAAAACTGTTCTATGTGCACAGATCTGCCTTTAGGTCTCCGGGGCTACAGTAAAACTGTTCTATGTGCACAGATCTGCCTTTAAGTCTCCGGGGCTACAGTAAAACTGTTCTATGTGCACAGATCTGCCTTTAAGTCTCCGGGGCTACAGTAAAACTGTTCTATGTGTACAGATCTGCCTTTAAGTCTCCGGGGCTCGACAGTTCAGTTTCCTTCACAGCCGCTCGCTCTTTCAGCAGGAATGTTTCAGATCATCAGGAGTCCACGTGTGAGTAAAAATATTATATTTCATCATGTGACTGAATGAATGAAAGAATATTTTTACTTTGATTGTCTTATTTTACATGTAACTGAATGAATGAAAGAATACTTTTATTTTGACTACATAAATGTGAAGAACAAACTGAGTCACTGATCCTGAACTCTGACCTTGGTCTTTGGCTGGAAGGTCACAAACAGGTCATTTTAATCAGCTGATTATGTATGACACATTAAACATTAAACATAAAAACCTGTGCGACAGTGACATTTGAGTTTTTGATACATTTATTTTTCTTACATGTTGATCTGAATCTTAATTCACTTTTTAAACCAATGGACAGAATTATTTTTTACTTAATGCTGATTGGCCACACAATGACCTTTTGTATTTCCTGGATGCTGATTGGCTGCAGCTGTGAGACAGTGAAGCCTTTAGTTTGTTTACAGTGAAAACAACTTCCTGTTCAGAACATTCAGATCACCTGTGTTTACCTGTGGGCTATCAGCCAATCAGAGACACTGACCTGTGTGTAGCTCCAGACAGTCATAGGCAGTGTGACATAAAGAGCTCAAACACACTAAGTACAGAAAAGTTTGATTTCTCTTTGAACGTTCCTGATTCAGCCTCATGGCTGCGTTCAGTCCTACTCAGGAGATGATTTCCTAAATCTCAGTGGGACATTTCATCTGGGACGCCCTGCTCAGTGCTCTTTATGTTCTTCGTGTGGTTTGTGCCAACTATAACGCCAGTGTGCTCGCAATAACTTACAAGAGCCTGATTAGATCGGCATGTAGTCTCCAACTTTGTGATAATCACTGGGATATAATGTGATTCCCACCTGTGTGTCTCCCTCTAGTGGACAGTCTGGGCATAAACACCGAACTGAAGAACAAACTGCAGGACGTGTTGATCCCAGAGAGGCAGCTGACGCTCGGACACATGCTGGGCAAAGGTAACACGCTAACAGACACAAACCCATCCTGCTGTGGCGTCCCACAGGGCACCATTTTGGTCTTCTTCATGTCATGAAATCCCCGTATTGTGCTAATCACAGACACGGAAGTGTAGATCAGAAATGGTCCTGAAGCCATTCAGCAGAGTTTAAAATGGCCCATAGCACCCAACAAATGTTAATATTTTATTTTATATTCTCTTTCTGTTCTCTGTGTGTTTGATATAAAATGTTCGGCTTTTTATTTTTTGCAGCACTTTGACCCTTAACGTCTGAAAACAGTTTGTCATGATATCAGTGAGGTTTGATAAGTCGTCACACAGACCAAACAGTTTTTCTGATTTAATCACAAATTTGAGGCTAAACTGCATCATTGATGAAACAGCAGCATGAGAATCAAACACCAGCGTCTGATTGAGCAGGAACAACAAACAGGTTTGGACTTCAGATCCAAAGCTCCGCTTTGATAAACACAGAAAGTTTTATTTTTCAATTTGACCTTAAGGCCTGATTTGGTTACTCCTACAATTCTTTTAGTTACTCACTGAGTTTGGACAGCATGTGAACAGGAAGAGGACTGGGCTGCAACACTGTGGCACATGTTCAGACTCACACTGCCAAGAACTGTCGCTTTAAATCGCTGAAGTATAAGGTCAAAGGTAATACAACCCAACTCTCTGTGTGGATGAGGACCTCACGGAGGACTGATTTTTGTTTAAGTGTCTGATTTGAATATTTACATAAAACATGGAGCCGCCAGCCCTGCCCTGATTGGCTGGGAGACGTTCATTCATGAATCCTGATTGGCCTCTTCACAAACACTTCCTCTGTTTTCATTAATGTTGGAGGTTGTGTGCACTTCAGACTTCGAGTCTTTGCGTTTGGCGTCAAACATCCATCTAATGAGTCTGAACGCTGTGAGGTCTGATGGTCTGGTCAAAGATCTGAGAAAACTGAAAAAGCTGTTAGCATCCATGCTAACCTCAGTGAGAGCTGCTGGTACCTCCCACATCATCTGATAAGGGACTCTGATTGGTCAGTGCCAATGCAGACAGAGCTCTGGCCTGTTGTTGGGACAGATGGGCCTGCTGATCACAGAGGATCCAGCTGCACTGCCGGGTTAGTGGCAATAGTAAGAAGCCCAGTTTTCTGATTTCTCAGGTAAACAGAGCGCAGCCAATAAGTCCTTCCGATTGGTTCAGCTTCAGTCTAAACGTTTTTCTCACTCTGTGTTGTGCGTACCTGTCCAGGTGAGTTCGGCTCGGTGCGTGAGGCTTTCCTGAAGGCCGAGGACTCGTCTGTCCAGAAGGTGGCGGTCAAAGTGCTGAAATGTGAGTGTGATTTTCCTTCTCTTATTTTGACAGGATAAAGGAAGTGATGACATCAGAGAGGAAGTAGGCCCAGTTCTGTCTACAGTGTTGGAGTGATGATGTGTTTTTGTAGTCCAGCTGTCTTTGAAACACCGAGCAGCAGAAGCTCTTCAGACTGAGACTTTTGTTCTCTGATGGTTTAATGAGCGGAAATAAACGTGCCGATCTACCAGGCTATTGTTAGCTGTTGTTAGCACACCCTGTGTTGTTGTATGAAGAATGTGATTATCACTATGGCAGCATTTTTGTAAATATAAGTCTAACAATACTACGTCTCCAGCTGACTTAGACAACACACACTGGTCAGAAGTGCAAATAAATGGATTATTACAGGAGCTAAATAACTGTTCACACTGGGGGCATCCATCTTCCATTGTCAACTCGGGGGTGGTGAGGTTTCACCGAGTTCCTAGTAGGATATTCCGACCTCGGGGGACGATCCACACAAAATTTCCTACTCGGAAGCGGGAAATTCCAACTTCTGAGTACAACTGGAACGCACCATCTGCATCGGGGCTCAGCCATGTTTGTAGTCCTTTTATCGGTTTGTCAACAACCAGCCTTAAAGATCCCATATTATGCTCTTTTTCTGCAGTGTAATATTGATCTTTGATGTCTTCATGAAGCCTTAGTAGCATGCTTTGGTCAAAAAACTCAATGAAACAGTTACAGCCGTATCATCCCTATGCCCTCTTTGAGCCTCTCTGTAAAACACTCAATTTTTGTGGGCGTAACTATATGTTAATGAGGCCCCGCTGAAACCGCCCCGCACTTCCGTGTTGGCGCAGTCGGCGCATGCGCGTGACTATGTCAACAGAGCTCCGGTTAGCGTCTGTGTTGCTACATGAGGACCGCAGCACTGAACGCTTTAACCGAGTCAGAACCCGAAAATAAGAGGAACCAGGAGAGAGTCGAGGACCAAGGATAAACCGGGATGTTTCTGAGTGGTCTGTATATAAAGTTTGTCTCTTCAATGCTATTATGTTGACGGATTAAAGTTTTTCTGCCATTCCTCTCCCCCTCCCCCTGTTGTTGTCGATGTTAGCATGTCTGTTAGCAGACGTGCAGTGCTTAGACTGGCGTTAGATAGAGTCTAGTAAGAGCTAATGTAGAGTGAGCGGGTTACTGCAGAGACGAGAATTAAGTAAAACCCCGTGTGAAATAACTTTCACTTCTAAGTAACACTGAAGGGGCCGTTGCTACTGACAGTGAAATAAGACAGAGAGAGGGGTCTTCTCTGTTGTTGTGATGTGTAAATAATGTCTGGGCTCTTCAGGGCCGATCAGAGCAACAGTCTGTTTTACAGAAATAACATTAGTAATGTGACTGACCCATCAGAATACAGCATTTAATAGAGCCATAGCCTTTAGTGACAGTAACAGTAACTGAGAACGTTGTGAGCAGCCAGCAGTTTTCTGTGAACCTTATTTTAAAAGGTTATTTTCTTTTCTATATGCCACACAGTAGCTGTCTTAAAAACCTCTTCACTTGCATTATTGTATGTTATGACAGCTCTGTGTATATTCTTATACAATAACAGAACATTTCCTTTAGATAAAAGTTCTCCTGAACATCCTGTTTTCACTCTTCTCCTACAGAGGTGCTCCTGTGGCAATTGTGTGAAAATTCCTACAGCCTGAAAATGTTTGTTGAATGGAGATACCAAAGGTATTGTGAAAAATTAGTGCTAAAAAAAAATTTAGTACATTACCTTTCCTGTACTATGTCACTGACTTACCTGTTTAAATTAAGTAGGTCAGAGGAAAACTGCAGGAACTCCCAGTCCAACCATCCTGGACTCTGACTCTGAGTGTGTTTTTCACTACAACATGCATTCTATATTTATAGAGCAGACTATGAGCCTTTACATCTAAGAGGAGTGATGCATAAGTATTTGGATATAAACACTTCCATGACTGTTGAACAAAAACAGTAAAGATTAAAAGAACTGTTTCCTCCATCTCATTTTTTTGTCTTTCTTGCTATTTAATTATTAACATTACATGTAACATATGGAAAACTGAAAACACACAAAACAGTTCATTTAGACTTTTTATTGTGAAAAATATTTTACATATAAAAACACCAAATGTACCGGCTGGTACTGTAGACATTTTTACATAAAGGAGGTAAAAAAAAGGCAGGAAGAAAGAAAAGGAATTTTTAAACACAAGCCATAGAGCCATATTGATAAAAATATGAACATATAGATAAAAACACCTATGACAGTAATTTTCATTTCTGACATATTCTTGTCATGTCCAGCCCTTACAGATGCCTGGCCTACAGAGCCTTTGTGAGCTGATGCTGCCTGTGTTGTACTGCAGAGTTTCCTGATGCAGAAGACCAGTATGAGGGGTTCAGCGCTTCCTGGTATTTGGAAAAGGAGCATATGGTCTGGTATTTTCTGCAGCTCCTTCAGGTGTGGAGCATGGTCCTGGAAAACCTTCTCAAAGACAAGGTCCAACAGTGCATCTGCATGATCTGAAATACAAGACACAAAAATATATGTTTACAAGAAATGGCACCAAAACCAAAACACCTCACTGCAGTGCTGTACTCTTTTTTTCATAGTCTTTTATTGACACAATGTCCTTATTGATTATATATTCTCAATTCCATTTTGATAACATTTTTATTCCAGTTTCCTTTATCTTTTCATTTCCATGCTATGCCTATTTGCCAATGTTTTTAAATGTGTTGATTTTAATAAAGAATTGTTTAACTTACGGAAAGCTGGCTCTGCTCTCACTGGCTTTGCTGTACATCCTTCCTCCTTGGATTTTGAGAAGCTGACTGTAACCAGCGGTTCACCATCAGAAGATGCTGCCTGAGGTCGACCAGCATAGACACAAGAAAGAAAAATATTTAACCTGTTAGTGCATGAAAACACAAATTAGAGCCATGCATTTTTACCTCTTTTGTTGATAAAATGTTTATTTCATGTTGTACTAAAATCTAAATAAATTACATGAGATGTTACAAATAGTTACTGTTACTCAATAGATACATTAGGTATTTCTGGCAAGTGATAATTCAGCTGAGGACTTTTATATTTATCATTTATCTGACTGTATTCATTTGGGTTTTTTGTGATATTCTTTGATAATTTTGATCAGACACATACCAAAAGTAAGTCTCAAATAAGATACAACAGGCTTTTCAAGGGTTAATGAGTTTTAACTTACAAATGTCACATTATGTGATGCATTATAAAATGTCTATGCCCATATATTGTTAGTAAATAAAACGGGAGGATAATTGAATCAGACATCTTATTTGCCTCCCTCCGTTTTTCATAAATCACTGACCTGTTAGTAATTGTAACTTATCCCCAGTCACACAGCTCGTATGACAGCATTCTGTGGGCATTTCTGAGTGTTTAAACTCACAGAAATCTGATTAAATTAGTTTGGTGATAACGACATCTGCAGCGTTAGCGTCACACGTCATATACACTCTCTGTTGTTATCAATATTTACATGATCTGCTGTAACATACAGAGGAACAAAGCCTGATCGTTTCCCTCATCCACAGCTTAGACACAAAATGAGTTTGGATACCTTCTGAGATAATTTATTGATTACATTGCCTGTATTACAAAACAGCGAAGCTCGTTTCTCGTAGCATTACAGGCTAACACAACAGGCTAACCGCAGCTAAGCTTAGCCCCGAGCTAACACAGATGCATCGGGGAGAGGAGGGCTGTACAAGGAATAATAATAATTATCCTCCAGCTGTTATACTCCTCTACTACTGTGAGAATATTCAAACATCTAAATCTGATTAAACCTGTTGGTGATGACGATGCTGTGGCCAATAAAGTCAGTTATCACATCTACAGATACACTGTTTTGAGCCGACGTTAGCGTAGAAATATACTTTCCCCTGTTATCAATATTTACATGCTGTGCTGCAAAACACAGAGAGACACAGCCTTCACTGGTCGTTTCCCATGTCCTCAGTTTAGACAAGGAATGAGTTTTGATACTTTATGAGATAATTTATTAATTACAATGCCTCAGAGAGAGTAGCAGGCCTCTACTCACACAGCGGTACATCTCACAGCAGCCAGTAAAGTAATAGACAACAGACTAATATTATGGCTTAGAAAAGACACAATATGGTTAGAAAACAGCAAAGCTCGTTTATTGTAACATTACAGGCTAAAACAACAGGCTAACCGCAGCTAAGCTTAGCCTCCTGACGCTAACAGAGGAATAGCTCTTACATCTGCTCCTCTTCCCTCTGCTGTTAGCAGCTCGTAGCAATTAGCAAAATAACAGCACACAGCATTTGAAATACTCACATTTCCAGGGTCCGAGGTTTGCTGGTGGATGGTTGGCACTGATCCTGGGTTAAGGACCAGTCTATTTGCGAGCCCCTTTGTGTACTGTCCAAAGTTTGTGAAGCTATCAGCCGTGAAGTGACTGGCACAAACATGCACATTTTTTCTTTGTTTTTCTGGCACTTTTCCATCATATATGAACTCCAGCCACTTAGTTTTTAAATCTTCAGAGTCAGGCAGCTTGTGTAAGGAAGTTTGTGGCTTGTTACAGCCCACAACACTGCAGCAGTAACTCATGCTGAAGTCCGATGTCTCACTGCCGGTAAATCCATCATGGCTGCTCTGCACATAGCAATCTCACCAGCAGGGAGAGTGGAGCGGGCGGGGACGCGGTGGGGGTGTCTGCTCCTGATTGGTCAAAAAATTGCCCTGTGACGTCGGTACAACTCAAATGAAAGAATGCCTCATAAGGGGGCGGGATTTTACATTCACCAGCACCACGCAGCACAGGATTTGTCACTAAATATCACATTTTTTGGGCTGGGGGGAAAGCCACAGACCTCAGAATTTCAGCAAAAGACTTAATAAAGTGGTTTTTGCATAATATGGGCCCTTTAAAAACTCCAAAGACAGAGCACTCAGTATTGTTCTGTCGGAACAGACTGATGATAATTTATCAAACCGACTTCAGCGTGTTCAGGCAAGAGACTGAAAACGGTGTACCACAGGGCTCCGTCTTGGCACCACACACTCTCTACATAAACAGTACCTGTCATCGTGTTCCTGAAGCTCATTTCGATTTCTATGCAGACAGGACACTGAAGGGACTGAAGCTGGACTACATGGAAAAAAGAATTTTAGATCTGAGCTTCTGTTCTGCTCAGACATTAAAATCAGCAATGATACAAGAGCTCAGACAGTCAGAGGCTTAAGAGTGATGAGGACAACATCAGGGCTGCTCCACAAAACACAAAATCACTGCGCAAAAAACACACGAAATCACTGCTCCACAAAAAAACACAAATCACTGCGCCGCAAAAAAACACAAAATCACTGCGCCACAAAAAACACACAAAATCACCGCGCCAAAGAACACACAAAATCACTGCGTCACAAAAAAACACAAAATCACTGCGCCACAAAAAAACAAAATCACTGCACCACAAAAAACACACAAATCACTGCTCCACAAAAAAAAACAAAATCACTGCGCCACAAAAAACACACAAAATCACTGCACCACAAAAAAACACAAAATCACTGCGCCAAAAACACACAAAATCACTGCGCCACAAAAAAACACAAAATCACTGCTCCACAAAAAACACAAATCACTGCACCAAATAAAACAAAAAGTCACTGTGCCAAAAAACACACAAAATCATTGCGCCAAAAAACACAAAATCACTGCACCACAAAAAACACAAAATACTGCTCCACAAAAAACACAAATCACTGCACCACAAATAAAACAAATCACTGCCCCACAAATCACACAAAATCACTGCGCCAAAAAACACACAAAATCACTGCGCCACAAAAACACAAAATCACTGCACAAAACACACAAAATCGCTGCGCCAAGAGCACACAAAATCACTGCACCACAAAAAACACAAAATCACTGCTAAAAAACACACAAAAAATCACTGCGCCACAAAAAAACACAAAATCACTGCTCCACAAAAAACACAAATCACTGCACCACAAAAAAAACAAAATCACTGTGCTAAAAAACACACAAAATCACTGCGCCAAAAAACACAAAATTACTGCACCACAAAAAAACACAAAATCACTGCGGCACAAAACACACAAAATCACTGCGCCACAAAAAACACAAGCACTGCACCAAAAAACACACAAAATCACTGCGCCAAAGAACACACAAAATCACTGCGCCACAAAAAAACACAAAATCACTGCGCCAAAAAAACACAAAATCACTGCGCCACAAAAAAACACAAAATCACTGCTCCACAAAAAACACAAATCACTGCACCACAAAAAACACAAAATCACTGCACCAAAAAACACACAAAATCACCGCGCCAAAAACACACAAAATTACTGCACCACAAAAAAACACAAAATCACTGCGGCACAAAAAACACAAAATCACTGCGCCACAAAAAAAACAAAATCACTGCTTGACAAAAAACACAAATCACTGCACCACAAAAAAAACAAATCACTGCGCCAGAAAACACACAAAATCACTGCGCCACAAAAAACACAAAATCACTGCTCCACAAAGAAACACAAATCACTGCACCACAAAAAAACACAAAATCACTGCGCCAAAAACACACAAATCACTGCTCCACAAAAAAACACAAAATCACTGCGCAACAAAAAACACACAAAATCACTGCACCACAAAGAAACACAAAATCACTGCGCCAAAAACACACAAAATCAATGCGCCACAAAAAACACAAAATCACTGCTCCACAAAAAACACAAATCACTGCACCAAAAAAAACACAAAGTCACTGCGCCAAAAAACACACAAAATCACTGCGCCACAAAAAAACACAAAATCACTGCTCCACAAAAAACACAAATCACTGCACCACAAAAAAAACAAAATCACTGTGCCAAAAAACACACAAAATCACTGCGCCAAAAAACACAAAATTACTGCACCACAAAAAAACACAAAATCACTGCGGCACAAAACACACAAAATCACTGCGCCACAAAAAACACAAGCACTGCACCAAAAAACACACAAAATCACTGCGCCAAAGAACACACAAAATCACTGCGCCACAAAAAAACACAAAATCACTGCGCCAAAAAAACACAAAATCACTGCGCCACAAAAAAACACAAAATCACTGCTCCACAAAAAACACAAATCACTGCACCACAAAAAACACAAAATCACTGCACCAAAAACCACACAAAATCACCGCGCCAAAAACACACAAAATTACTGCACCATAAAAAAAAAACACAAAATCACTGCGGCACAAAAAACACAAAATCACTGCGCCACAAAAAACACAAAATCACTGCGCCAAAAAAACACACAAAATCACTGCACCACAAAAAAAACAAATCACTGCGCCAGAAAACACACAAAATCACTGCGCCACAAAAAACACAAAATCACTGCTCCACAAAAAACACAAATCACTGCACCACAAAAAACACACAAAATCAATGCGCCACAAAAAACACAAAATCACTGCTCCACAAAAAACACAAATCACTGCGCAACAAAAAACACACCAAATCACTGCACCACAAAGAAACACAAAATCACTGCGCCAAAAACACACAAAATCAATGCGCCACAAAAACACAAAATCACTGCTCCACAAAAACACAAAATCAGTGCGGCAAAAACACACAAATCACTGCCAAAACACACAAAATCACTGCGCCAAAAGACACACAAAATCACTGCTCCACAAAAAACACAAATCACTGCACCACAAAAAAAACAAAATCACTGTGCCAAAAAACACACAAAATCACTGCGCCAAAAAACACAAAATTACTGCACCACAAAAAAACACAAAATCACTGCGGCACAAAACACACAAAATCACTGCGCCACAAAAAACACAAGCACTGCACCAAAAAACACACAAAATCACTGCGCCAAAGAACACACAAAATCACGGCGCCACAAAAAAACACAAAATCACTGCGCCAAAAAAACACAAAATCACTGCGCCACAAAAAAACACAAAATCACTGCTCCACAAAAAACACAAATCACTGCACCACAAAAAAAACAAAATAACTGCACCAAAAAACACACAAAATCACCGCGCCAAAAAACACACAAAATTACTGCACCACAAAAAAAACAAATCACTGCGCCAGAAAACACACAAAATCACTGCGCCACCAAAAAACACAAAATCACTGCTCCACAAAAAACACAAATCACTGCACCACAAAAAACACAAAATCACTGCGCCAAAAACACACAAATCACTGCTCCACAAAAAAACACAAAATCACTGCGCAACAAAAAACACACAAAATCACTGCACCACAAAGAAACACAAAATCACTGCGCCAAAAACACACAAAATCACTGCGCCAAAAAACACACAAAATCACTGCTCCACAAAAAACACAAATCACTGCACCAAAAAAAACACAAAGTCACTGCGCCAAAAAACACACAAAATCACTGCACCACAAAAAAACACATAATCACTGCGCCAAAAACACAAAACACAAAATCACTGCGCCACAAAAAACACAAAATCACTGCTCCACAAAAAACACAAATCACTGCACCAAAAAAAACACAAAGTCACTGCGCCAAAAAACACACAAAATCATTGCGCCAAAAAAAAAAAAAAACTGCACCACAAAAAACACAAAATACTGCTCCACAAAAAACACAAATCACTGCACCACAAATAAAACAAATCACTGCGCCAAAAAACACACAAAATCACTGCGCCAAAAAACACACAAAATCACTGCGCCACAAAAAACACAAGCACTGCACCAAAAAACACACAAAATCACCGCGCCAAAGAACACACAAAATCACTGCACCACAAAAAAACACAAAATCACTGCGCCAAAAAAACACAAAATCACTGCGCCACAAAAAAACACAAAATCACTGCACCACAAAAAAACACAAATCACTGCATCACAAAAAACACAAAATCACTGTGCCAAAAAACACACAAAATCACTGCTCCACAAAAAACACAAATCACTTTACCACAAAAAACACAAAATCACTGTGCCAAAAAACACACAAAATCACTGCACCACAAAAAGCACACAAAATCACTGCACCACAAAAACAAAATCACTGCACCAAAAAAACACAAAATCACTGCGCCAAAAAACACACAAAATCACTGCTCCACAAAGAACACAAAATCACTGCGCCACAAAAAACACACAAAATCACCGCGCCAAGGAACACACAAAATCACTGCGTCACAAAAAAACAAAATCACTGCGCCACAAAAAGCAAAATCACTGCGCCACAAAAAACACAAAATCACTGCGCCACAAAAAACACACAAAATCACTGCACCTCAAAAAAAACACAAAATCACTGCGCCAAAAAAACACAAAATCACTGCGCCACAAAAAACACAAAATCACTGCTCCACAAAAAACACAAATCACTGCCCCACAAAAAAAAAATCACTGCGCCACAAAACACACAAAATCACTGCGCCAAAAAACACACAAAATCACTGCTCCACAAAAAACACAAGCACTGCACCAAAAAATACACAAAATCACCGCGCCAAAGAAAACACAAAATCACTGCGCCACAAAAAAACACAAAATCACTGCGCCACAAAAAAACACAAAATCACTGCTCCACAAAAAACACAAAATCACTGCACCAAAAAACACAAAATCACTGTGCCAAAAAACACAAAATTACTGCACCACAAAAAAACACAAAATCACTGCGGCACAAAACACACAAAATCACTGCGCCACAAAAAACAACAAAATCACTGCTCGACAAAAAACACAAATCACTGCACCACAAAAAAAACAAATCACTGCGCCAAAAAACACACAAAATCACTGCGCCACAAAAAAACACAAAATCACTGCTCCACAAAAAACACAAATCACTGCACCACAAAAAACACAAAATCACTGCGCCAAAAAACACACAAAATCACTGCACCACAAAAAGCACACAAAATCACTGCTCCACAAAAAAACTCAAATCACTGCGCCAAAAAACACACAAAATCACCGCGCCAAAAAACACACAAAATTACTGCACCACAAAAAACACAAATCACTGCGCCCAAAAAACACACAAATCACTGCACCAAAAAAAAACACAAAATCACTGCTGCCACACACAAATCACACTGCACCACAAAACACAAAATCACTGTGTTCAAACACACAAAATCACAAAATCACTCAAAAACACACAAAACATCACATGCACAAAAAACACAAAAATCATCATACAAAAACAACAAAATCACTTCAAAAAAAAAAACACAACAAAAGCACTGCTAAAAAGAACACACAAAATCACGGGCAACAAAAAAACAACAAAATCACTGCTTAAAAACATAAAATCACTGCTAAAAAAAAACAAAATCAGTGCACCAAAAAAACACAAAATCATTGTGCCACAAAAAACACAAAATCACTGCGCCACAAAAAACACAAAATCACTGCACCACAAAAACACACAAAATCACTGCACCACAAAAACACACAAAATCACAGCTCCACATCCATCAGTTTACCATCATCCATCCATCCATCCATCACTCATCTGTCCATCCATCACTCATCCATCCATCTGCCATCCATCACTCATCCATCCATCCATTGCTCGTCCATCCATCCATCGCTCATCCATCCATCCGTCCATCCATCTCTCATCCATCCATCCATCACTCATCCATCCGTCCATCCATCCATCACTCATGTGCTCTGTTTTTGTGCTTCAGCTGACATCACCTCGTCTGGTGACATCGAGCAGTGCCTGAAGGAGGCGGCCTACATGAAGGACTTCCAGCACGCCAACGTCATCCAGCTCATTGGTAACAAACACACTTAAGGGGCTTAAGGTGGGAGGTGGCTGCTCTGTGCTTGCCGTGGGGGCGGGGCTTAGGCAGAGGGGAGGGAAAACCCAGCAGTGATCAGTGAGGAAAGGGTTCAGGTGGTTTGGTTGTGCTGAATCTTTGGAGTATAAAACCCTGACCCTCGAAAACCAAAGTGATGGAGTTACACCTGATGAGGTTACACTGAGGGAGGGGCCTCTCCTGACCAGAGCCTAAAGGGTCTCTACAGTCCTGAAGGGTCTTTACAGTCCTGAAGGGTCTCTACAGTCCTGAAGGGTGTTTACAGTCCTGAAGGGTCTCTACAGTACTAAAGGGTCTCTACAGTCCTGAAGGGTCTTTACAGTCCTGAAGGGTCTCTACAGTCCTGAAGGGTCTTTACAGTCCTGAAGGGTCTCTACAGTACTAAAGGGTCTCTACAGTCCTGAAGGGTCTTTACAGTCCTGAAGGGTCTCTACAGTCCTGAAGGGTCTTTACAGTCCTGAAGGGTCTCTACAGTCCTAAAAGGTTTCTACAGTCCTGAAGGGTCTTTACAGTCCTAAAGCGTCTCTACAGTACTAAAGGGTCTCTACAGTCCTGAAGGGTCTTTACAGTCCTAAAGGGTCTCTACAGTCCTAAAGGGTCTCTACAGTCCTGAAGGGTCTCTACAGTACTAAGGGGTCTCTACAGTCCTGAAGGGTCTCTACAGTCCCTTAAGGTCTCTACAGTCCTAAAGGGTCTCTACAGTCCTTAAGGGTCTCTACAGTACTAAAGGGTCTCTACAGTCCTGAAGGGCCTCTTTGATTTTTTCTTGTTTCCTTCTTCTCCACACCGATGATGAACTTTGACCTCCTGAGGCACAAGGGTCTCCTGTTGTCTTTACCCTTGAATCCTTCTCCTGATTGGTCGCTCTAACAGTTTCTTCTGTCCAATAGGAGTGAGTCTTCAGCGGCGTCCCGGTCAGCGGCTGCCCATCCCGATGGTCGTCCTCCCATTCATGAAGCATGGCGACCTGCACACGTTCCTGCTGCTGTCCAGACTTGGAGAAAACCCGTTTGTAAGAGCCACAAGAACCATCTTATGGCCCTTTTCCACTAGCATGTCTTGGCCCTACTCTACTCGGCTCTACTCGATTAGCAGCGTGTTTCCACTAGCCTGGTACCTCCTAAAACAAGCTAGTTTTAGTACCTACTCCGCTCTGGTTCCAAGCGAGCTGAGTCAATACTGGAAGATGTTGTTCAAGTAGATCAAGTTGTTTTTCCTTTAAAACTGTTGTTTAAAGAAGTTTAATTACAGTGTTGGCATAAAAAATACTATTGGAATTGGATTGCTTTTAGAAGTTTGTTAAACTAAACAATTCAAGTCGAGCTGACTTAATAGCAAGAAGTTCACTTGATCTGAACCGTTCTTAATTCAACTGAACTTAAATTTCTGAATTCAGATAACTTTAAATTTTAAGGCAGCCTTGACACTAACTTTTTTAAGTTAAAACAACTAGCCCTTTTTACAGTGTACTGATTGGTCAGACAATGTATTCATCGATGAGTCATGAGCGCAACGACCTAGCATGCTAGCGGTAGCTACCATTAGCTTACCCTCATACGTCTTTTCTTTGCAGCTGGATTGCTCTCGTCCTCGGCTTCATTCTGTTGTAGAGCTTCCAAAACTCTCCTGTGCTTCTCAAGGGGTATTTCTTCTTACCACCTGCAGCCTTCTTCTGCTTTCCTTTTTTACTCGGTTTGTGACAAAAAGACACAGATTGTTGACGTCACCGCAGAGCCACTCAGCTGTTGGGCAGGTGACTGGGGCTAATGGAAAAGCAGCACAAGGCGAGTAGAGTAGAGTAGAGTAGAGTCGAGTAGAGTCGAGTAGGGCTAATGGAAAAGGGCCATAAGTGTTCCAGTTTGTGTTTTAATTTGATCTGAAATCTTAACGCTCATGTTTGTATTTTTAATTTTGGGTTGATGTTTTCTCCTGAACAGCAGACTGTCACGTCGTCTTTCTTAACCTGCCTCATCTGTTGCAGGATCTCTCTCTGTTGTTAATAAGTGTTATTAATGCTCTTTTTAGGAACCCTGTTGTTTTTGTTGTTAATAAGTGTTTTTACTGCTCTTTTTAGGAACTCTGTTGTTTTTGTTGTTAATAAGTGTTTTTACTGCTCTTTTTAGGAACTCTGTTGTTTTTGTTGTTAATAAGTGTTTTTACTGCTCTTTTTAGGAACTCTGTTGTTTTTGTTGTTAATAAGTGTTTTTACTGCCCTTTTTAGGAACTCTGTTGTTTTTGTTGTTAATAAGTGTTTTTACTGCTCTTTTTAGGAACTCTGTTGTTTTTGTTGTTAATAAGTGTTTTTAATGCTCTTTTTAGGAACTCTGTTGTTTTTGTTGTGAAGTGTTTTTAATGCTCTATTTAGGAACTCTGTTGTTTTTGTTGTGAAGTGTTTTTAATGCTCTTTTTAGGAACTCTGTTGTTTTTGTTGTGAAGTGTTTTTAATGCTCTTTTTAGGAACTCTGTCTGTTGTTTCTGTTGTTAATAAGTGTTTTTACTGCTCTTTTTAGGAACTCTGTTGTTTTTGTTGTTAATAAGTGTTTTTAATGCTCTTTTTAGGAACTCTGTTGTTTTTGTTGTTAATAAGTGTTTTTAATGCTCTTTTTAGGAACTCTCTCTGCAGACTCTGCTGTGCTTCATGTTGGACATCGCTCGAGGGATGGAGTACCTGAGCAGCAGGAACATCATCCACCGAGACCTCGCTGCTCGGAACTGCATGTGAGTGCATTTCAGAATAAAACACAACATTATAAACAACTACAGCTGAGCTAACCAGAGTTTCAAAATAAATCGAGGTGAAGATGTTTACGGCACAGTGAGGAAAGAGTTAACGAGTCTCACCTGTGTGCGAGCAGGTTGGACGAGAACATGTCGGTGTGCGTCGCTGACTTCGGACTGTCCAAGAAGATCTACAGCGGAGATTATTACCGCCAGGGCTCCGTGTCCAAACTTCCTGTGAAGTGGATCGCTTTGGAGAGTCTGTCGGACAACGTGTACACCACACAGAGCGACGTGGTAACGCCACACACATAAACAAACATACACACTCACACACACACTCACACACACACACATACAAACACATGTGATGTTTAAACTGGTGTGTGTGTGTGTGTGCGTGTGCATGTGTGTGCATGTGTGTGTGTGTGTGTGTGTGTGTGTGTGTGTGTGTGTGTGTGTGTGTGTGCTCCAGTGGGCCTTCGGCGTGACCATGTGGGAGGTGATGACTCGAGGTCAGACTCCGTACCCCGGCGTGGAGAACTCCGAGATCTACGAGTACCTGATCAAAGGGGAGCGGCTGAAGAAGCCTGCACAGTGCAGGGACGACATGTACGGCAAACACAACATCAGCAACAATAACAACAACAGCAACAACAACATGCACAACAACATACAAACTTGCAAATTCTACTCTGGTTGGTGGTTGTGGTTTCAGCGTTGGATTTATTATTTATTACACAAATTCTCAGAAATTGAAAACAGCAAAGTCCACGCCCGTTTTGTTTGTCCTTGTTAGCAGTTTGCTAGCAGCAGCGCTTTAAACAAACAACAAAAATCTGAAGTTCAGTTGGACCTTTCAGTGGTTGTCCATCCCTGTATGTGGCGCTGTGATTGGCTGGTGACTCCGCCTCTCGCCCGATGTCATCTAGAATAGTCTCCACCCCTAAAGGGTTAATGGTACAGAAACAGGGTTTCTTTTCTCGCTGCATTTTGCCTTGCAATTGTTTCCAGGTGCGCCACACCTGGCCTAAAGTCTTACGGATGTCTTCTTCGTTGGTGTTTCTCGTCAGTTATGACATCATGCACAGCTGCTGGAGTCCTGTCCCGAAGTGCCGCCCCAGCTTTAAACACCTGGTGGATCAGCTGGAGGTGCTGTGCCCGCCACCCTCAAGGAAGGAGCCCCAGCTCTATGTGAACCTGGAGGGGCAGGAGGAGGTGCCAGCAAGAAGGGGCGGAGCCAGGGAGGAGCAGGTGGCAACAGGAGCCCCTGGTTGGGGCGTGACCTGGCTGCAGAAAGGGGAGGAGCCGGAGGCAGAGTCAGGCCATGAGTGGCTGACGCTTGGGTCTGGGGCGGAGCTTGCCATTGGAGGCGGAGACTACAGGTACATCATGGCGCCCCCTTGTGGTTCCCCTGAGGAACAGCAGGAAGAGACGGGGAGCAGGTCGGACGCTTTACAGGAAGAGGATGATGTCATCATTGACGTCTGACCAATCACAGCACACCGGCTCCTCCCGTCGAATTGGACGAGATTCAGCTGATCAAAGGGACCTTCGTTTCATGGATGAGGACAGCTGCAGAGGGGTGGAGACAGCGAGCCCTCCGGTGGAGTAACTGTGATGGAGTGTCAAGATATTAACAGACAATAACACAGGAACAGGTTACCCTATTCTAGCATAAGCTAGCCTAGCTTACTGTTAACACTAATGGAAACAGTTAGCCTCCCTGACAGACAATAACACTGGAACACACCCTCAGATTAGCCTAGCCTAGCATAAGCTAGCCTAGCTTAGTGTTGACACTGATGGAAACAGTTAGCCTCTCTGACAGACAATAACACTGGAACACACCCTCAGATTAGCCTAGCCTAGCATAAGCTAGCCTAGCTTAGTGTTTTCACTGATGGAAACAGTTAGCCTCTCTGACAGACAATAGCAAAGAACATCTGTCTTGTTGTCTGAACTTAACCACCTTAAGCTTCATAACCTTGAGATCACATTAAAGGTCGTGCCTGTAGGAGGTCAAAGGTCATTCACAGCAGCAGTTGACCTATAGAGTCTGAGGTGTTTGTCCTTTAAATGTCCTTAACTTTGCTCTTTAACTTAAAAAGTTTTAAACTCCTCAGGTCTTAACGAGCTCTTCTGTAAACAGATTTTAGAACTTCAATAAATCTGAAACGTGTCTAAGGTCTTTTAAAGGTCACTCTGACATTACTTTAGGAGTCAAAGGTCTTTTAAAGGTCACTCGGACGTTACTTTAGGAGTCTTAGGTCTTTTAAAGGTCACTCAGACATTACTTTAGGAGTCTTAGGTCTTTTAAAGGTCATTCTGACATTACTTAAGGAGTCTAAGGTCTTTTAATGGTCACACAGACATTACTCTAGGAGTCTAAGGTCTTTTAAAGGTCACTCTGACATTACTTTAGGAGTCTAAGGTCTTTTAAAGGTCACTCGGACATTACTTTAGGAGTCTTAGGTCTTTGAAAGGTCACTCAGAAGTTACTTTAGGAGTCTAAGGTCTTTTAAAGGTCACTCTGACATTACTTTAGGAGTCTAAGGTCTTTTAAAGGTCACTCGGACATTACTTTAGGGGTCTTAGGTCTTTTAAAGGTCACTCTGACATTACTTTAGGAGTCTAAGGTCTTTTAAAGGTCACTCGGACATTACTTTAGGAGTCTTAGGTCTTTTAAAGGTCATTCTGACATTACTTTAGGAGTCTAAGGTCTTTTAAAGGTCACTCAGACATTACTTTAGGAGTCTAAGGTCTTTTAAAGGTCACTCTGACATTACTTTAGGAGTCTAAGGTCTTTTAAAGGTCATTCTGACATTACTCTAGGAGTCTAAGGTCTTTTAAAGGTCACTCTGACATTACTTTAGGAGTCTAAGGTCTTTTAAAGGTCACTCAGAAGTTACTTTAGGAGTCTAAGGTCTTTTAAAGGTCACTCAGAAGTTACTTTAGGAGTCTAAGGTCTCTTAAAGGTCACTCTGACATTACTTTAGGAGTCTAAGGTCTTTTAAAGGTCACTCTTACATTACTTTAGGAGTCTAAGGTCTTTTAAAGGTCACTCGGACATTACTTTAGGAGTCTAAGGTCTTTTAAAGGTCACTCGGACATTACTTTAGGGGTCTAAGGTCTTTTAAAGGTCACTCTGACATTACTTTAGGAGTCTTAGGTCTTTTAAAGGTTACTCAGACATTACTTTAGGAGTCTTAGGTCTTTTAAAGGTCACTCTGACATTACTTTAGGAGTTTAAGGTCTTTTAAAGGTCACTCTTACATTACTTTAGGAGTCTTAGGTCTTTTAAAGGTCACTCTTACATTACTTTAGGAGTCTTAGGTCTTTTAAAGGTTACTCAGACATTACTTTAGGAGTCTAAGGTCTTTTAAAGGTCACTCTGACATTACTTTAGGAGTTTAAGGTCTTTTAAAGGTCACTCAGACATTACTTTAGGAGTCTTAGGTCTTTTAAAGGTCACTCGGACATTACTTTAGGAGTCTAAGGTCTTTTAAAGGTCACTCGGACGTTACTTTAGGAGTCTAAGGTCTTTTAAAGGTCACTCGGACATTACTTTAGGTGTCTTAGGTCTTTTAAAGGTCACTCAGACGTTACCTCAGGTCTTTTAAGGGTCACTCCGACATTACTTTAGGAGTTTAAGGTCTTTTAAAGGTCACTCAGACATTACTTTAGGAGTCTTAGGTCTTTTAAAGGTCACTCGGACATTACTTTAGGAGTCTAAGGTCTTTTAAAGGTCACTCAGAAGTTACTTTAGGAGTCTAAGGTCTTTTAAAGGTCACTCAGACATTACTTTAGGAGTCTTAGGTCTTTTAAAGGTCACTCAGACATTACTTTAGGAGTCTAAGGTCTTTTGAACGTCACTCGGACATTACTTTAGCAGTCTGAGGTCTTTTAAAGGTCACTCGGACATTACTTTAGGAGTCTAAGGTCTTTTAAAGGTCACTCAGACATTACTTTAGGAGTCTTAGGTCTTTTGAACGTCACTCGGACATTACTTTAGCAGTCTGAGGTCTTTTAAAGGTCACTCAGACATTATTTTAGAAGTCTAAGGTCTTTCAAAGGTCACTCAGACATTACTTTAGGAGTCTTAGGTCTTTTGAACGTCACTCGGACATTACTTTAGCAGTCTAAGGTTTTTTAAAGGTCACTTGGACATTACTTTAGGAGTTTAAGGTCTTTTAAAGGTCACACAGACATTACTCTAGGAGTCTAAGGTCTTTTAAAGGTCACTCGGACATTACTTTAGGGGTCTAAGGTCTTTTAAAGGTCACTCTGACATTACTTTAGGAGTCTAAGGTCTTTTAAAGGTCACTCTGACATTACTTTAGGAGTCTAAGGTCTTTTAAAGGTCACTCGGACATTACTTTAGGAGTCTTAGGTCTTTGAAAGGTCACTCAGAAGTTACTTTAGGAGTCTAAGGTCTTTTAAAGGTCACTCTGACATTACTTTAGGAGTCTAAGGTCTTTTAAAGGTCACTCGGACATTACTTTAGGAGTCTTAGGTCTTTTAAAGGTCACTCTGACATTACTTTAGGAGTCTAAGGTCTTTTAAAGGTCACTCGGACATTACTTTAGGAGTCTAAGGTCTTTTAAAGGTCATTCTGACATTACTTTAGGAGTCTAAGGTCTTTTAAAGGTCACTCGGACATTACTTTAGGAGTCTAAGGTCTTTTAAAGGTCACTCGGACATTACTCTAGGAGTCTAAGGTCTTTTAAAGGTCACTCTGACATTACTTTAGGAGTCTAAGGTCTTTTAAAGGTCACTCAGAAGTTACTTTAGGAGTCTAAGGTCTTTTAAAGGTCACTCAGAAGTTACTTTAGGAGTCTTAGGTCTCTTAAAGGTCACTCTGACATTACTTTAGGAGTCTTAGGTCTTTTAAAGGTCACTCTTACATTACTTTAGGAGTCTAAGGTCTTTTAAAGGTCACTCGGACATTACTTTAGGAGTCTAAGGTCTTTTAAAGGTCACTCGGACATTACTTTAGGGGTCTAAGGTCTTTTAAAGGTCACTCGGACATTACTTTAGGAGTCTTAGGTCTTTTAAAGGTCACTCTGACATTACTTTAGGAGTCTAAGGTCTTTTAAAGGTCACTCAGACATTACTTTAGGAGTCTTAGGTCTTTTAAAGGTCACTCAGACATTACTTTAGGAGTCTTAGGTCTTTTAAAGGTCACTCAGACATTACTTTAGGAGTCTAAGGTCTTTTAAAGGTCACTCTGACATTACTTTAGAAGTCTTAGGTCTTTTAAAGGTCAGTCAGACGTTACCTCAGGTCTTTTGAAGGTCACTCGGACATTACTTTAGGAGTCTAAGGTCTTTTAAAGGTCACTAGGACATTACTTAGGAGTCTAAGGTCTTTTAAAGGTCACTCTGACATTACTTTAGGGGTCTAAGGTCTTTTAAAGGTCACTCGGACATTACTTTAGGAGTCTAAGGTCTTTTAAAGGTCACTCAGACGTTACCTCAGGTCTTTTAAAGGTCACTCTGACATTACTTTAGGAGTCTAAGGTCTTTTAAAGGTCACTCAGACATTACTTTAGGAGTCTAAGGTCTTTTAAAGGTCACTCTGACATTACTTTAGGAGTCTAAGGTCTTTTAAAGGTCACTCGGACATTACTTTAGGAGTCTAAGGTCTTTTAAAGGTCACTCTGACATTACTTTAGGAGTCTAAGGTCTTTTAAAGGTCACTCAGACGTTACCTCAGGTCTTTTAAAGGTCACTCGGACATTACTTTAGGAGTCTAAGGTCTTTTAAAGGTCACTCTGACATTACTTTAGGAGTCTTAGGTCTTTTAAAGGTCACTCTGACATTACTTTAGGAGTCTAAGGTCTTTTAAAGGTCACTCGGACATTACTTTAGGAGTCTAAGGTCTTTTAAAGGTCACTCTGACATTACTTTAGGAGTCTAAGGTCTTTTAAAGGTCACTCTGACATTACTTTAGGAGTCTAAGGTCTTTTAAAGGTCACTCAGACGTTACCTCAGGTCTTTTAAAGGTCACTCAGACATTACTTTAGGAGTCTAAGGTCTTTTAAAGGTCACTCAGACATTACTTTAGGAGTCTAAGGTCTTTTAAAGGTCACTCGGACATTACTTTAGGAGTCTAAGGTCTTTTAAAGGTCACTCGGACATTACTTTAGGAGTCTAAGGTCTTTTAAAGGTCACTCGGACATTACTTTAGGAGTCTAAGGTCTTTTAAAGGTCACTCGGACATTACTTTAGGAGTCTAAGATATTTTCCTTAATATGTAGAAGATTCTTTTTAACATCCGATATTTAAACTATTACAATATTCTATATGTATCAGCTTTTAAACTTATTCAAGTTTCTTACACGTGCTTAAAGACATTATGATGTGTCCTTTCTCATTAGTGGTTCTTTTTCATGTCAAAGATTCTTTATAAAGTCTGTTTTTTCTTTTTTTATATCTCTGAAGGTTCTTCATTTCATCCATCTTATCTGTTGAAGGATCCAAAACGAGTCAATTGTTCTTGTCTGTAATTTTAGTTTTTCAGAGGTTTAAACATAAATAAATCAAAGGTTCATTTATATTTTTACTTTTGAGTCATTTAAAGTCATTTAAGGATCTGTAGGAGTCACTTAAAGTTCTTTGAGAGTCATTTAAGATTCTTTAAGAGTCATTTAAGGTTCTTTAAGAGTCATTTAAGGATCTTAAGGAGTCACTTAAAGTTCTTTGAGAGTCATTATTCTTTCAGAGTCATTTAAGGTTCTTTAAGAGTCATTTAAGGTTCTTTGAAGGTCATTTAAGGTTCTTTAAGAGTCATTTAAGGATCTTTAGGAGTCATTTAAGGTTCTTTGAAGGTCATTTAAGGTTCTTTAAGAGTCATTTAAGGATCTTTAGGAGTCACTTAAAGTTCTTTAAGAGTCATTTAAGGTTCTTTAAGAGTCATTTAAGGTTCTTTGAAGGTCACTTAAAGTTCTTTGAGAGTCATTTAAGGTTCTTTCAGAGTCATTTAAGGTTCTTTGAAGGTCATTTTAGGTTCTTTAGGAGTCATTTAATGTTCTTTGGGAGTCATTTAAAGTTCTTTAAGAGTCATTTTAGGTTCCTTAAGAGTCATTTAAGGTTCTTTAAGAGTCATTTACAGTTCTTTGAGAGTCATTTCACGTTCTTTAAGAGTCATTTAAAGTTCTTTTGGACTCATTTAAAGTTCTTTGAAAGTCATTTAAAGTTCTTTAAGAGGTGTTTAAAGTTCTTTAAGAGTCATTTAAAGATCTTTAGGAGTCACTTAAAGTTCTTTAAGAGTCATTTAAGGTTCTTTAAGAGTCATTTAATGTTCTTTAAGAGTCATTTAACGTTCTTTAGGAGTCATTTAATGTTCTTTTAGAGTCATTTAAAGTTCTTTAGGAGTCATTTAAAGTTCTTTGAGAGTCATTTAATGTTCTTTAAGAGTCATTTAAAGTTCTTTAGGAGTCATTTAATGTTCTTTTAGAGTCCTTTAAAGTTCTTTAGGAGTCATTTAATGTTCTTTTAGAGTCCTTTAAAGTTCTTTAAGAGTCCTTTGAAGTTATTTGAGAGTCGTTAAAAGTTCTTTAGGACTCATTTAAAGTTCTTAAGAATCATTTAAAGTTCTTTGAGAATCATGTAAAGTTCTTTAAGAGTTGTTTAAAGTTCTTTAAGAGTCCTTTGAAGTAGGCCTGCACAATATATCGTTTGAACATTGCCATCGCAATGTGCGCATACGCAATAGTCACATCGCGCATGCAATGTGACCATTGCATTTCCCTTATTTTTTGGGGAAATTAAAAAAAGCAACTGAAATTGAAACCTATTCTATTTTGTACAGAGACATGGCCTCCTGGATCCCTTTTATATACAGCAATCTTCATCATTCACAGATGAACCCCCTTAGCCTGGATTAAATGGTATTATATGAATACAGTGGTGTCATTGAGTCAACCAAATTCTTTCCAAACAGAGCTATTTAAGTCAGCTGGTGAAAATTCTTCTATTTTTAATATTGCAATATATATCGCAATATATCGCAACCCCCCAAAAATCGCAGTCAGTTTTTTCCAATATCGTGCAGCCCTACTTTGAAGTTATTTGAGAGTCATTTAAAGTTCTTTTAGAGTTTTTAAAAGCTCTTTAAGAGTCATTTAAAGTTCTTTGAGAGTCATTTTAGGTTCTTCAAGAGTCATTTAAGGTTCTTTAAGAGTCATTTAAAGTTCTTTGAGAGACATTAAAGTTCTTAAAGAGTCATTTAATGTTCCTAAAGAGTCCTATATTGTACTTTAAGAGTCATTTAAGGTTCTTTAAGAGTCCTTTAATGTCCTTTAAGAGTCATTTAAAGTTCTTTAAGAGTCATCTAAAGTTCTTTAAGAGTCCTTTAATGTTCTTTAAGAGTCATTTAAAGTTCTTTAAGAGTTGTTCAGAGTTCTTTAGGAGTCATTTAATGTTCTTTAAGAGGTGTTTAAAGTTCTTTAAGAGTCCTTTGAAGTTATTTGAGAGTCATTTAAAGTTTTTTTAGAGTTGTTTAAAGGTCTTTAAGAGTCGTTTAAAGTTCTTTAAGAGTTGTTTAAAGTTCTTTCACAGTTTAAAGTTCTTTAGGAGTCCTTTAATGTAAGGATGCACCGAATATTCAATAAAAGACACATTCAGCCTTCGGCGGAGTGAGGTTATATCAAGGCCGAATATCACTGTGTGAAGAAATCAAATACGTCATTGCGTGTGACGTAATGACGTAACATTCAGTGATGCTGTGACCTCTAAACTTAGGAGAAAATGTCGGCGGTGTGGAAATATTTTAAAGTGTCGGAGAGCGAGAAAAGAAGTGCAGTTTGCAAGGAGTGTTCAGCAAAATTATCTAGAGGGGGTTCCTCTGCAACGACTTTCGGCACTACTGCTTTAATTTGTCATTTAAAAGCCAAACACCCGGAACAGCATGCGGAGTACGAGAGAGAGACAGCCGCAGCAGCTAAAAGGAAAGCCGTTGCCGACGTCTTTGCAAAGACAAAAAAATTCGCAAAGGACAGCGCCAAGGCAAACGGAATTACAACGAAGATAATGGAGTTCATGGCGTTAGATGATCAACCGTTTAGTGTTGTGGAGGACTTTGGCTTTGGGAGGCTTTTGGAGCACATTGAGCCCCGTTATACGATACCGAGCAGACGGTATTTCTCGGATGTGTGCCTACCGGAGATGTACAACAGTGTTGCCACTTGCGTCCACAAGCTCTTGGTTAAAGATAATGGTGCTGTCCTCAGCTTCACGACAGACATATGGAGCTCGGATGTGAGCCCCACCAGCATGCTGAGTTTAACTGCGCAATGGATCGACGTGGATTTCAAGTTACAAAAGATTGTACTTCATTCACAGGAGTTTAGGGGTTCGCATACGGCAGCAGCCATCTCCGACGCATTCACCAGGATGTTTGATACTTGGCACATTGACCGGGCTACAGTGCATGCAGTAGTGAGTGATAATGCTCGAAACGTGGCTAAAGCGATGGAGGACAGTGACCTGAAGGGTATACGGCGCATGGCCCACATTTTACAGATAGCGGTCAACGAAGGAGTGTTAAGTCAGTGCAGCATCGTGGATATCATAGCGACAGGGAGGAAAATTGTTGGTCACTTTAAGCATTCCCCTCTTGCTTATTCTCGCCTCCAGTCTATTCAAGAACAGCTCGGAATGCCACCAAAACGGCTTCAGCAGGATGTAAGCACGAGGTGGAACAGTACTTACATACACCTCATACCAGTGGGTGTTAATCGAGAACACGCTCTCTCTTCTTGCCCCGTTTGAGCAGGTAACAAAGGAGATAAGTTCATCTAATGCATCTGCAGCAGATGTTATTCCGTTACTTGCAGCACTCACGCGTCTTCTCAAGAAAGAAGCTGAAACAGACCATGGAGTTAAAAGCACTAAAAGTGCACTGTTAGAAGCTGTAAACAGACGTTTTAGTCGGGCAGACTCTGAACCCCTGTTTGCATCGCTACTTTGCTTGACCCTCGATATAAGGATCACTATATTGATGTGGAGAAAAAACAGAGGGTACGGGATATGGTACAAGCTGAACTGGACTTATTAAAGCTACTTGGAGACAGTGAAGTGACGCACAGAGGGGGGGGGGGGCACAGGGGCAAAAAGAATCCGCACCACAGAGGCTGTGCGTGCTCCCTCAATCTCTGACATGTTCGAAGAGATCCTCCAGGAAAACGAACCAGATTCCAGGCAGAGGAGTGCAACTGATCAACAGCTGGACTGTTATCTGTCAGAAGTCCTCATCCCCAGGAGTGATGATCCTCTAACATATTGGAGGACCAATCAAGGCCGCTTTCCTGACTTGGCACAGATGGCACGCAGGTAATAACACTGAATAAGTTTTACAGCACTTTTCAAAACATGTACAAAGTGGGTTACAGTTGTTAAAACAAAAGCTATAATTTAATTTATGCAATTTAAAATTGTAAAAATATAGTAATGCTACAATGAAGGTGCTTAAGAGAAATGGTCATGTACAGTAACATTTAAAACAATAAGCTGATACTATGGGAAAGGGTTTGGTTTATTTTCTGTTTTATTTCTTTTTTATTGCTTGATAACAATGAACTGAACCTACAATGTTTCCATTCCAAGGTACCTGGCTGCTCCATGCACAAGCACAGATAGTGAGAGGCTGTTTAGTGCTGCATCCAATGTCCCTGATGAGAGGAGGAACAGACTGACATGTGACAGAGCAGAGATGCTTCTGTTCATAAAGAAGAACCTGCCACTGTTCCTGAAGGAGTCGGCTAAGTAGACTTATGCCAAAAGGACAATAGTTCATTTGTTATGTGCACAAAGTTTTTTTCAGGGCACTTTAATGCATTTTTGTTGGACTGCCTACAGCAGGGGTCACCATAGGTTCAGTCATGGGCCAGATTTCTTAAGCAGTTTATGTGGGGTTTGACATACAGGCACACAGTTGTTAAGGTTTTTTGTCTGTATGGCCTGGGATATGTTGTGTATATGTTTAAGTGTATGAGGTTACAAGCACACACTTACTGAGATTTACTTGAGCTCTCTGTTTACATTATTAGCCTATCTACTGTGGCTAAGCAGACTTGTATTATACTTTTATATATATGTTCATTGTAACAAATGAATATTTGTTGCAGGTTTATTCATTTCAGTGCACTTTACCTTTTTGTTTGAATGCATGTTTTGCATGCAAACTTTTTGTGTGTTTTTTTCAATCAAAGGCTACTGGAATATTAAAAAAATGCCAGAATATCCAATAAATAATTACTTTATTTTAAAAACATGTCTTAAAATGTATTCTGAGCTATTTATGAAGTACTTAAAAATACAGTGAACTAATATACTGAACTACTTAGCATCCACATTAGATAGTCGGTATACGGTATTCGGCCTTCGGCCAAGCGTTTATATTTTATTCAGCTTCGGCTTCGGCCACAAATTTTCATTTCGGTGCATCCCTACTTTAATGTTCTTAAAGAGTCATTAAGAGTTCTTTCAGAGTCATTTAAAGTTCTTTAAGAGTCATTTAAAGTTCTTTAAGAGTTGTTCAAAGTTCTTTCAGAGTCATTTAAAGTTGTTTTAGAGTCGTTTAAAGTTCTTTTAGAGTCGTTTAAAGTTCTTTTAGAGTCGTTTAAAGTTCTTTAAGAGTTGTTTAAAGTTCTTTTAGAGTTGTTTAAAGTTCTTTCAGAGTTGTTTAAAGTTCTTTAAGAGTTTAAAGTTCTTTCAGAGTTGTTTAAAACTCTTTAGGAGTCCTTTAATGTTCTTAAAGAGTCATTTAGAGTTCTTTAAGAGTCATTTTAAGTTCTTGAGGAGTCATTTAAAGTTCTTTAAGAATTGTTCAAAGTTCTTTAAGAGTCATTTAAGGTTCTCAAGGCGTTGTTTAAAGTTCTTTGAGAGACATTAAAAGTTCTTAAAGAATCACTGATCACTGACCAAGCTCACTATCCAACTGCGCCACTGGATGTCCAGCTGGTTTGAGTCACTGTGGGGTTGATGTTGATCACATTATGTTGCGAAAGCTCAAAACCTGAATGTGTTTGGATTCTGGATTCAGGGACTGTCGGTCACGGCACACTGAAGAGGACAGTTTGGTGGATCCAGGAAATGTTTAAAGGACTTTTCAAACCGAGCGAGACTGACACAGCTTTGAACTTTTTTGCTCGGCAATCTTGGAAATGCGTTGATGGAGGTTTGTGCTCTCGCAGTGCCTCTCGTTTTGATTATTTCATTAATGCGCTTTAATTCATATGAAGTCAGGCTGACAGTAATTCACTGTTAACCACTCGTTAATATTCAAGACTCAGAGTAATGGTTCGTTTGAAACTGACCCATCATCAAATGAAGAGAATCATCATTTCTCAAATCCTTTGATCAATAGAAACTATAAAATAAAAATGTAATAGAATACATTCAGTCATTACTCTACGATGGTTTTCATATGTAGTTTGTAAGTGTCCTTTCACTTTTAACAATTATTTATTAATTTGTTTTATTCAGTAACAGTTTTTGATCGAAGAGCTTTTTAAATCGATCTAAACGAATCACTGCAGTAATCAGCCTCCAGCTCTTTATGATCATCTCTGTAACAACAGCAGGACATCACCTGACGGGGTTAAAAGTCAACCAGCACAGGTGAATGAGGTGACCTGCTTTAGCCTAATCCACCTTCCAATGAAGTTTCAAATGTCATCTAAGTCTGACTACAGTTTATTTAACTCCGACTATAGTTTATTTAACTCTGACTACAGTTTATTTGACACTGACTATAGTTTATTTAACTCTGACTATAGTTTATTTAACTCTGACTATAGTTTAACTCTGACGATAGTTTATTTAACTCTGACTATAGTTTAACTCTGACGATAGTTTATTTAACACTGACTATAGTTTATTTAACTCTGACTATAGTTTAACTCTGACTATAGTTTATTTAACACTGACTATAGTTTAACTCTGACTATAGTTTATTTAACACTGACTATAGTTTATTTAACTCTGACTATAGTTTAACTCTGACTATTGTTTATTTAACTCTGACTATAGTTTAACTCTGACTATAGTTTATTTAACTCTGACTATAGTTTAACTCTGACTATAGTTTATTTAACTCTGACTATAGTTTAACTCTGACTATAGTTTATTTAACTCTGACTATAGTTTATTTAACTCTGACTATAGTTTATTTAACTCTGACTATAGTTTATTTAACTCTGACTATAGTTTAACTCTGACTATAGTTTATTTAACTCTGACTATAGTTTAACTCTGACTATAGTTTATTTAACTCTGACTATAGTTTATTTAACTCTGACTATAGTTTAACTCTGACTATAGTTTATTTAACTCTGACTATAGTTTATTTAACTCTGACTATAGTTTAACTCTGACTATAGTTTATTTAACTCTGACTATAGTTTAACTCTGACTATAGTTTAACTCTGACTATAGTTTATTTAACACTGACTATAGTTTATTTAACTCTGACTATAGTTTAACTCTATTGTTTATTTAACTCTGACTATAGTTTATTTAACTCTGACTATAGTTTATTCAACTCTGACTATAATTCATTTGACTCTGACTATAGTTTATTTAACTCTGACTATAGTTTATTTAACACTGACTATAGTTTAACTCTGACGATAGTTTATTTAACTCTGACTATAGTTTATTTAACTCTGACTATAGTTTATTTAACTCTGACTATAGTTTATTTAACTCTGACTATAGTTCATTTAACTCTGACTATAGTTTATTTAACTCTGACTATAGTTTATTTAACTCTGACTGTAATTCATTTGACTCTGACTATAGTTTATTTAACTCTGACTATAGTTTATTTAACTCTGACTACAGTTTATTTAACTCTGACTATA
The DNA here is from genome assembly GCA_036419115.1 of Scarus forsteni. Classification (NCBI taxonomy): domain Eukaryota; kingdom Metazoa; phylum Chordata; class Actinopteri; order Labriformes; family Labridae; genus Scarus; species Scarus forsteni. The sequence continues at coordinate 124,935 of JAZDUH010000540.1, forward strand.
GTTTATTTAACTCTGACTATAGTTCATTTAACTCTGACTACAGTTTATTTAACTCTGACTATAGTTTATTTAACTCTGACTACAGTTTATTTAACTCTGACTATAGTTCAACTCTGACTATTGTTTATTTAACTCCGACTATAGTTAATTTAACTCCGACTATAGTTTATTTAACTCTGACTACAGTTTATTTAACTGACTATAGTTCATTTAACTGACTATAGTTCATTTTACTCTGACTATAGTTTATTTAGCTCTGACTATAGTTTAACTCTGACTACAGTTTATTTAGCTCTGACTATAGTTTATTTAACTCCGACTATAGTCTATTTAACTCTGACTATAGGTTATTTAACTCCGACTATAGTTCATTTAACTCTGACTATAGTTCATTTAACTCTTACTATAGTTCATTTAACTCTGACTATAGTCTATTTTACTCTGCCTATAGCTTATTTAACTCCGACTATAGTTTAACTCTGACTATAGTTTATTTAACTCTGACTAGTCTATTTAACTCCGACTATAGTCTATTTAACTCTGACTATAGTTCATTTAACTCTGACTATAGTTTATTTAACTCCGACTACAAGTAAAGATGAGCAGCAACCAAAAAGCCCAGAACAAGGTCAAAGGTCATCAGTGTTGCTCCATCTTAGGCTGTTTGAGCCAAAGCGGACTTAATGAAGACCGAGGACAGCAAACCATGAAAGACTGTCTGTGGTCAGGGGGAGGGGCCAGAACACCTGTGGACAGGTGACAGCTGGTGTTTCATTAATTTGTTTTAAAATCCAAACTTAAAGCTGGATCTGATTTTCATCAGCTGATTATTTATGATGATTTTAGTCGAAATGTTTCAGTGACCTGTGTTCGTCTGCAGAGGGCTTGGGGTTACCTGGACAGGTGAAACAGCACGTCGGGCTGAGCGCAGGGACGGAAAAGTTCAAACGTGTTCTTGCTGAACCAGACTTTGAAACGTCAGATACCCTGGAGTGTAAAACAAACGTATACAGCAAAGGCAACAAAAGGAACAAACTAGGATTAAAGGACTTTAAGACGCTGAACACACCTGTGCAGGTGCTGCAGGTGTGATTACCCAACAACACAGGAAGAAGTTTAACCTCCTTTAATGTTACTGTAGATATTAATGAGCAGTGGCACAGGTGAACTCTGTCAGCTGGTTTCTGCGCACTGAAGTTTGATTATCCGTCAGCGACCGGCGGCTCAAACTCAGGGCCGCCGTCAGCCCCCAGGCCGCCTGTTTCCCACCCTGCTTTATGCCGTTCATACTGTAACACACGATTAAAGTGTCATCTAAATGTTAACGAGGGCTGTTAAATAAAGCTGTTGTTTGGCCAAAAAACAAACTTTGGGTTCGACTTCATTGTGTCCTGTCTGACTCTGTTACATGTTTGAAATAAACTTATTCATTCATTCAGTCTCTCCCAAATTAATAAAAGCAGAAAATGCTGAACACATAATTTAAAAATGTTGAAATATTTTAATGTTAAAGTCCTTATTAAATCATGTTAAAATGTACTTATTACAATAACAGTAAGATTTCTTTAAAATAATTATGTATAAAGATCTTCGAGAACATTAAAATGTTGTTAAAATAACTTTAAAATGTCCTTCTTATATTATAAAAGGTCTTTATTAAAATGTAAGTAATGTTAAAATGTCCATATAATACATTTAAAATTTAACACATAACATTAAAAACAGTCCTTATGATAATCACGTTTAAAATGTCTTTAGATACATATTAATGACGCTAAAATAAAGACATTAAAAATGTCTATAACTGATTAATAAAGTTAAAATATCAATATTTTGATAAAATTTTTGTCTTTGATTAGACAGCTTAAACGCAAAAATGACTGTGTGAGAATAAAAGCATTAAAATGTCTTTATTACAATAGTAAAAACATTAAAATATCCTCACTATGACGTTCACCATGTCCTTCATAACAGATCAATAATGTAGAAATGTCAGTATGATATAAAAATGTCCTGTTATAAAGTTAAATTGTCCTTTTTATGATAATATGAACAGTAGACATGTTTTATTAAGAGTTAAACTGTTCTTATTATAAAAATAATCACGTTAAAAATGTTTTTTAACACAATAACGTTACAGCTGTCCTCTTCAGTCTCCTCCAGGCCTCAAGACATCCTCGGTATCGCCTGCTGGAATGTGGCCGAGTGAGGGCGCTGACAGCCGGGCTGCAGCCTCACGAAGCCCCGGCTCTTTACGTTTCAGATCCGCCATGTTCCCGGCAGCAGGCGGAAGGTGACACCGACACGAACCGAGCCGACACCTCCACCGGAGCACCGGAAGCTACACCTGAGTCCCGCACACCCTCAGACCGCATCACTGCCCGGTCGGTGACGGACCGGCCACGCGTGTCGGAGGCTGCGGTCCTCCACCGGCGGAGTATCCGGAGGCACGGTCCTCCTCCGGTGTCCGGGAGCCTCGCTCTGGCGCCTCAGGTGTGAAGAATCGCGGCTGCACGAACGCAAACACGACTACGGAACACGGGAATGTTCCAGAAACGAGCCCGGGCGGGTGAGCCTCGCCCTCGGCCCGGCCCGGCTGCGGGGCTCCGATCCCGGTGTCCGCGGTGCCGCCCGCCGGGCTCGGTTTGAACCAGGTGGCGGCAGCAAAATGGCGACAGAGGCTGCGCAGAAGGAGGACCAGCGGTGACGTCACTGCACAGGAGACCGCATGCAGTTTTTCCTCGAGACAGAAAAAGGTCCCGATGTGCGCGATTATAATCAGACGGACGCACCGACGCCCACGCGCGGACTAACGTCGTCACCGGGACATGCCGAGCAGATGCAGGTAAAGAGAGCACGTGCCCCGGTGTGGCAGGAGGAACCGAGCGAGTCAGCTAGGCCACGAGGCTGAGCATGAGGCCTACAGTTAGCTCCAGGTTAGACCACTTTCGTCCGAAGTCCTCCGAAATTACCCGAATTTAATCCTCACGAACGGACCGACGAGGAGCGAATGATCCGTACGGGACAGGTAAATACCCAGGTGTTCATGTCATACTGAGAACATGTTTGGTTAGCATGTGCAGCACGCCGCGGCTGCACCGTACGCCCAGTTCAGCTCTGTTGCCATTTATCAAGGCTCCAACACACCTGTGAGGAGCTAATCATGTAGCTACAGGTAAATACTGAGGTACCATAGGTAACATCATCAGCATGCTACCAACAGGTAAGCAGCCGCGGCGCCATGATTCACTGAACACGCTAAAACACCAGCATGCAGGAGGTTAGCGGTTCCATACCAGCACAGGTATTAGCATAGATCTGCTGTATAGATCAGATCTGCTGCATAGATCTGCTGTATAAATCTACAGCATAGATCTGCTGTATAGATCAGATCTGCTGCATAGATCTGCTGTATAAATCTACAGCATAGATCTGCTGTATAGATCAGATCTGCTGCATAGATCTGCTGTATAAATCTACAGCATAGATCTTCTGTATAGATCAGATCTGCTGCATAGATCTGCTGTATAAATCTACAGCATAGATCTTCTGTATAGATCAGATCTGCTGCATAGATCTGCTGTATAAATCTACAGCATAGATCTGCTGTATAAATCTACAGCATAGATCTGCTGTACAGATCAGATCTGCTGCATAGATCTGCTGTATAAATCTACAGCATAGATCTACGGCATAGATGCTGTTCCAATGTAACAGGAGTCTTCACCTCTTCCCACTGAGGGTCACCTGAAGGTCACCTGTGGTTTTTTTCTGCTTTGTGTTTAAACGTAGAAATGTTAGCCAAACGTCCACGACCGTTCTAGCTAACTCGGTTCACCTGTGTTCTCCTTAATCAACACACCTGAGAGGAGCTAACCATGCTAACCATGTAGCCACAGGTGAATATCTTCATGTTTCAGCTTTCGCAGTGACGTGTCAGGACTTCATGATACACCGCTGTCATGTTTGTTCGTAAATATGTCGACAGTTATCGTTTTAAAAACGCGAGTGGACGCCGTGCTGAATGAAAACGTGATGGCGTGAGAATCTTTTCAAACGTTGGTTAAACACGCAGAGACAATTTGATTCAGGTATCGTTATATTCAGCTGGTCTAAGTTTGTATTCTGTGACGGCAGAGCCTGAGGAAGCTTTAGACACCTGAGTGGATCAGTCCACAGGTGAGTGCTGAGTCATGATTGGATAGAAAAGGAAGTCGGTGGTTTCAGGACAACAGTCCACGATAACAGGCCAACACTGAATGCCTGTGACCTGCATCATTAAGCAGCATCACTGTGTGGAGGACATCAGCCAATCAGAGTCTGACTCCCTCGCTGCGTCGGTGAAGTCATGTTGCTCTTTGCTATGATTGGCTCTGAGAGTGAAAGTATGGCGGTTGGTGCCGGCATAGACACTGTACCAGAGATCCCTCCCCTCAGGCAGACAGAGGCCGACGTCTGGTTGTATTTTAGATGTTACAGAGTGGAAACTAGGAGAAGACGGCCTTTGTGAGGCAGCATCAGCAAGGAGTCGGAGAGCTGACGGGGGTCTGCACGCCGTCTCTGCAATTTTTTTTTTTTAAACTGTTAATACACCACTGCAGCATCATGTCGCCGCCTTCACAGCAGAGTCCTGCATTAAATCGGGTGTCGCGGGTGCTGAGGCAGATAACTATCTTGCCCATAGTTGTGTCACTTTGGTTTGCTTACATTTAATAAAATGCATTTTTCCTCTCCGCTCTGACAAACGCCTCCTCCCCCGCTCCTCTTGTGCAACACCGATAAGCCGCTCGGCAACCAAACCGTCTCTCTGCAGGCGGAGTCCCTACCGACATGCTTTTTTTTTTTAAGAGGCTGCTGCCACCGCGGGCCGAGACGTAGCGGTGATTCAGCGAACCTCAGAGCAGAGGCCACCTAAAAGTGTCTCACAACACTCCCTGTCATAGAACGAGCCGATAACTTCTGAATCGTTAATTCTCTTTATTAACAGACTCAAACAGCGTGTCATACAGTTAGCAGTTGTCTCTCTCAGTCTACACTTCCGTAACCCTCAGCCAATCCCCGGGCTCCCCCTTAGCAGCGTTAACACTACAAAGATCGTCTATTCTGAAGATGCTCACTCTGACATACTACTATGACACTCCCTTCCCTAAAACAAATTCAGTAGAAATGCTTTCCCACGTCCAGGTCTTCGATAGTACGATATGATTTGCTGCTGCCAGGTGACTACAGCCAGAAAGTTCAAAACGCTGGACTCTGAGCAGCAGGGCAAAATCTGTGCGCGTGCTCTTCGGCGGCAACCGCTCCTACCGCGGCGGTCCAAACCGCGTGCAAGCCGCCTGTCCCTCATTGAAATGACTGGAAGCGGCGTGTTGACACTACACATACAGACATACACACACACTCACACTCAGGCGGCGGATGAAGGAGCGACCATAACGGTAAAAAAAATACAATAAAAAAACCCAATTTAAACAAACATTAATGGATAACCTGAAGCTTACCAAACAATCTCCCCAAGCAAAAATCTCAGCATTTTTAAGCCAATTGTCCTTACTAAGAAGGGAAGCACAGCTAGCAGTGTAGGAAACTTTCAGCATGTAGTTTCTCCTGATTGTCAGTCACTTGCTATGACTTTATGATTCATCTTCTCTCCACCTGCTGAGCTTACATGGTTACATGAAATGTTACATTCTTCCTGTTTTTTTTTAAATACTTTTTATACTTTATGCAGTTTATTTTAATTTTTTTGAGAATGTTGTAGTTGTGTGCCCACAGTGCTCACTATTTATTCAGATCTAAATGCTCTTTAATTATGATATTATGGAGCATTATTGACGGACCCCCGCAACCCCGCATGTTGATCCATTCCAGACCACTTGGTGGAAACGAGGTTTATGTCAGGTTAGATTACATTCACCTGAACTTTATTCATTCCTTTGGGTAAATTGTATAAAAGTTTCAAAATGATTGTTTTCCAAATATATTTACATTCACACAAAGTTCTAACTTCACTGGTATTAGGGTGTGTATTTTATACGTCTTAGAATTGTTTTCATCTAACTTTATTTTAATGTGAATAAAAATGCAAAGATGCAAAAGGTATCCTGTTTTATAAACCGACGTGCTCTCAAAAGTATTTTTTATTTTAGTAAATTGTACAGCCAAGACTAGTTTTAGTTTTTTTCATTGATATAAATAAAAAAAGAACATTTAAGTCTGCACTTCGGTATTCATTTTGTTTCTGAATGGAAACAGGAAGATGTTGGGCCTCATGCAAGAACTGTTCGTATGAACAAATATGTTCCTAAGTGTTGTGTACGAATGATTTAGGAGAATTTGTCGCATTCAGCGTTTTTTTTGTATTTAGAATTTTCTTTCAAGTAAGAACACAAATCACGAGCGGTCCAGACTTGTCTTAAAATCACAACAAATGAGTCTGCTCTTTTCAAATCAAGGGCCTTACATACTGATGATACATTAAACTAATTTCAAGCGTTTTTGATAAATTATAGCATAAGACGAAATAAATCTGAGGAGCTCAAACCAGAGAATACATGAAAATCTATTAACTGAAGGTTTATTAGACTGGCCTATATAAAACTTTAAATGAGAGAGTGACCAGCTGCTTCGTGGCTGAGCTTCTTCTTTTGGATGCCCTGGCACGCCAGGCACCTGGAAGAGAGCGTGTTTGGGCCATCTTTATGAATGAACACTCCTGTTTTATGGTGTGGGAAACGTATCCTTATATGGTATTCTTGGGGTGTTGCTTATGCACATATGCTATCCTCGTGCATGCGCGCTTAAGTACACACAGGTGGCATTCATCATGTTTCTGCAGGTCATTTAGACACTTTCCTAAAGATAGAAGTGTTTGTTGAATCTGACGGAGCATGTTTGTACGAACGCAACATAAGAAAAAAGGTAAGAAGAATTTAGGATGAGAATACAAAAATGTTCTTGCATGAGGCCCATTGTTTCTAAAACATGGAACTGAAGAGGTATCACAGAATCATATTTTTTTACAACCCTACATCGGCGTGCTGAAACAGGCTCATGGATCGGCTGGCTGATTATGAAACCATCTTGATGTCGGTCATGCTCGTCTCGTGAGCGGGCCGGGGTCGTATGTTTGAAAAGTTTCAGCGTCATCCATGATAAGAGGTGTTCAAATCCTCCTTTATTGTCTCCTGTAGCTTAGGAAACACTGGACCATCCCTCACGAAGGGAAAGGAAAAAGGAGCGACCCATAATGCCTTGTGGCAGGTGACGTAAACAGCGCCTGCCGAACGATTACATAAACTAACGAAGGACAAAGGACGAGTTCTGTGGACTGCGAAGATGTACTGAGTTAACGTTTGACAGATATTGAGATAAATATATGCTTCAAAGTCAGTGCTTTGAAAGATATAACCTTTCATTTCCTTTTAAATCATTTTGGTGGACAGATAAACAATCACGTATATTATTTATACCATTATTACCTAGAGATTTCCAACTGATTCGTAGGTCTAGAGAGAGAGACTGGAGGGGACTGGCACTTTCTCTTTGTTTCTATGGACCAAATACTATGACTGGTACTTGTTTCCTATATTGTTATGTATTAATTACCACATTTCCATAATTTCTATCTGAATTTATGAAGTAAATCATGCCAATAAGACAGAACAATGGGGTTTCTTGAAAAACAAATAAAGGACCAATGAGGCATTTTGCAATACTTCAGTTTTAACAGGTGAAACACCTCTGTGAGCTAAAGCAGACGACTGAGACGCTTCTTATAGTTCATTATCAGAACATCATAGATCCTCATAGATCCTCACAGATCCTCATGTCTTACCGACGTCACAAGAAACATCCACACATAAGAACGACGCCAAAGTGAAAGTGCAGTCCGATTCATCTTTAACTGGAGTTCTGTAGGTTTTCCTTTCCTCGTACACCCTCCTGTCCTTTCCTCTTATTTCCTCCTTTCCTCTCCTCGTACGCCCTCCTGTCCTTTCCTCTTATTTCCTCATTTCCTTTCCTCTTACTCCCTCCTTTCCTCTCCCCTTGTTCCCTCCTCTCCTCTCCTCTCCTATGTTCCCTCCTCTCCTTTATCCTGAGACATTTTCTATCACAGATAAGGGAAAGTGGATAGAAAATGAGTACGGACCTTTCAAACGCACCCTTGGACTTGTTTTAGGAGAAGCTGTGAGCGTGCTCAGTCACTGCACAGTCAATCTGAGTGAATAACCTGTGATACAGCTTGAAGTCGTATCTCTCATGCTTTGGAGATCGTTACTAATTGAGTTCTTCTTCAGTTCCTCGTGATTGGACCTTCACATCAGGGTCCATAGTTTTAGTGTCCACCTGTCTCAGAACTGAACACTCATTACTTGTCTCCTTGTTTTTCAGGATGCTGTCTTGAGGCTGGCCTCAAACAGCAGGACCGTCCTGCATCATAGATGTCTGTTACCTGTCCATGGCTTCTAGAAGGAAGCGGAGAGGGATGGTGTTTCATGAAGACCGGGGGTCCACACCGGCGGCAGACAGTCCGCCCACATTACCTGCCATTAAACCGGGCAGGACATATGACAGTATGAGACAGAGGCCAAGAGAATCCCACGGAGAAGCAAGCATGACGGGCAAAGCCAACATGAAGCCGTCAGAGGAGGTCGTCAGATCCTCTGTTGGACTTCCTGCTGGCTCAGACTGTCAGCCTCTGGGCAGCTTATCTCCCGTCAGCACATGCAGAGGCATCAGAGTGACCCTGGACAACAACAGCATGTGGACGGAGTTCTTTAAAAGCAGAACAGAGATGATTCTGACCAAACAGGGCAGCAGGATGTTCCCCTACTGCCGATTCCACATCTCGGGCCTGCACCCATCCAAGAAGTACATGTTACTGATGGACATTTGGCCTGTGGACAACAGTCGGTACGAGTGGACGGGCTGCAGTTGGCACGTTGCAGGAAAGGCGGAGCATCAGGCCAAAAATGCCCCATTCAGGCACCCGGAGTCGCCTTCAACAGGTCAGCACTGGATGCAGAACCCCGTGTCGTTCTACAAACTGAAGCTGACAAACAGCCCGACGGATCAGGAGGGGACCTTCCTCCTGAGTCCCATGCACCGCTACCTGCCCCGGCTGCACCTGGTCCAAACGGACAAACCTGCAGAAGACATCAACCTCAATGGTCCTACTGTCTGCACTTTCACCTTCCCTCAGACCGAGTTCATGGCAGTCACCGCCTATCAGAACTCTCATTTTGCACAGCTAAAAGTGGACTGTAACCCGTTTGCCAAAGGCCTGAGGGAGGACGTGTCCAGTTTGAAAGGATTAAAGCTGAAACCCAACAATAAAAAGGACCTCAAAGACGAAGACACAACTAACAAGCTGCATCCTGTAAAGAAGAGCTTGAAGTTACTGTTGGCGAACCACAAGCCCAGGTCCTTGAAGGTCACTGAGTCAAAGCCTGCTGAGTCATGTGACCTGCGGACCCCCAACAGGGACCAGCAGGCATCAGACATTACGGGAGACAGCTCATGGTAGGAAGGCTCACTTTTAAATAAGTTTCAGCTTGAGAGAGAAGACAGTGAGATCCAGCTTCTTGTCAGCAGAAGAATTTAATCGTAGATAAGTTCAAATTAGGGATGTAACGATATGGAAATTTTGTATCACGGTTATTGTAACCAAAATTATCACGGTTATCATTATTATCGCGGTATTGTTGCAGTGTGCTCAAAATGTTCTAAAAGTACTTTTACACAGAATTGAAATCATTTAACCCCTTTATTGTTATATTCATAACAGTTCTTTTGTCTTTTTTGTCAATAAATGTGTCAGACTCAGAGGCCAAACAATGCAAACTGCGCATGTGCACCTCGCGTGAGGCTCCTTAATCGAGGGCAGATACATAGTTCCGGCTTTTCCAGGCAAAGAGCAGCATCACCGTGCGTTACTGAGGCAGTGTGGTGATCAAACATGATATAACAGTAATTTTAATTGGACACGGTAACGATTATCGTGGGAAATTTTATCGCGGTTTACCATTTTACCGGTAACAGTTACATCCCTAGTTCAAATATAAGTTAAATAATAAGACAGATTTTGTTCTGGTGGTCCCATTCTCATATTCCTATGACAAGGCTTTTATTACAGATGTTTTTGTATGCACAGCATGCAGCATCATACTCCAATCAAACCTTCCTCAGAACAAACAAACAGGCTTTAATTTGATATGTGCTGGGGGATCGAGATCCAGAAGCAAACCCAACAAGAACCTGTTGTAGCTAGCTTGAGGAAATAATACCTATTGCCTTAGTGCTTAATGAGCCCCATCAGTGCTTTACACCTAGTTTGGCTTGCCTAACAAAACAGTGATGTTTTCTGAAAGGCAAGCAGCACAGATGACAACAAAAAATCATACAAGAAGTCATGGCTGTCAGAAAACGAGGCGGTCAGTAGTGTTGACTTTTACACTTTAAACTGGACAGACTCAGTTTGGTCCAGGATTGAAGTGTTTAGTGTTTCACTTGGTTTGGTTGTCTCGCACTGGTCTTGTCAAGTGGACCAAAACCTGTCAAATGATGTGTAATACAGCCTCCTGTCGCTACCTGGGGCTTGGGCTGTTGTTGACCTATGACCCTGAAATACACAGTCAACTTAAAGTAACAACACCATCCGGCTGAAAGACTAGGCTGTATGTGCTCCATATTGATCGGAGAGATTTGGAACCATGTTCCACGTGGACTTGAAGATTTTAACCTGTTAAGAGATCCAGAGACATGGGTGCTAGCAAAGCTAACGTTGGCCGGACCTAAGTTCAGTTCTTTGGTCTGTTCCAGACTAGGGATGTAACGGTTACCGGTAAAACGGTAAACCGCGGTAAAATTTCCCACGGTAATCATTACCGTGTCTTTTTAAAATTACCGTTTTACCGTGATTGATCACCACCCTGTGTCAATAACGCACGGTGATTCTTTGCCTGGAAAAGCCGGACCTATGTCTCTGTCCTCGATTAAACAGCCTGAACGGGTGCGCGCATGCGCAGTGCGCTTTGTTTGGCCTCTGAGTCTGAGAGCTAAAGTTTGAGCCACATCGGAGTTTTCTCGAAACGGACTCTGAAGTCTTGTTGAATTTTGGATTTTTACAAGGATCCTGAGGAGAAACTAATAGAAGACAGTCTCCATGTCAAAACACGAAGCTGCAGCGAAAGAAAAAGATGTGCGTGATTTCGGCAGCAGGGACTCTTCGAGTAAATGTAGCCTACTGACGGAGCCGCAGAGACAGAGAGAGAGGGAGAGAGAGCGAGAGAGAGAGAGGGAGGATTCAGTGAGCCATACCTGAGAGAATAACAGGTGACTTATCAGTAAATCTATCCAAAAATGTTTAAATCTTATAAAAAACAGAATTTGTGTCACTCTGGACTGTATTATTGCCTTTGTTTGGCCGTGTATTCGTCGTATTTTGACATAGATCGTCTTTTTTTCATCAAAGTTTGTGTTTTATGGATTTCATCGATCGTTATTTGGAAATATTTAGAGGAGAGGGGAGACCAGAGGAGAATCATGAAGGGGGTTAGTTGCTTCAGGGACAATCGACATTTAAAAAAACAGTCCTGGACATGGTCTAATATAAGGAGCTGTATCATGGACACTCATGCTGCAGGCAAACTAAAATGTGTGAGTGTATATAACATAGTTTAAACTCATTTTTTGTCATCTCAAAACTTTGAACATGTTCATTTAGAATTGTTTATAAAGGGAATCCTGTTTAAAGTTCATATCAGTTGTTTTCTTTTCTTGTAATCACACCGTTTATAACATAATAATGACAAATACTTTCCAGTATGGTTTATTTTTATTTCTCATGAAAGAAGGGTAAAAAAATGTACTCAAATGGCATTTCTTGACACATTATTGACAAAAAAGACAGAAAAGAACCATTATGATAATAATATTGAGGGAGTTAAGTGATTAAATTGTGTGTAGAAGTACTTTTTGAACATTTTGAGCACACTGCAATAATACCGTGATAATAATGATAACCGTGATAATTTTGGTCACAATAACCGTGATACAAAATTTTCATATCGTTACATCCCTATTCCAGACGTTTGTGTGAACTCTCACACCACCCCACATCAATGTTTGTGTGATTTCAGGCACAGGGGCTTTGTGGAGGTAAAGTGAAGTGCTGTTAAAAGTCTTACTACAGAATCTAGTTAGCACGTAGTTCCTGTTTAGTTTTACGCTGAAGTGGGAAAATATGAGACTTTAGTGGAGCTGGACGGTTGATTTAATGGTGGTCATATTTACGATTCACATGGACTTTGGAACAACTCTAACTAAAAAACGGGACTATCCCTTTAACATATTCTTCAGTCTCGTGAGACTAAGTGAGTTTGACCTTTGACCTCTGTTTTCCAAACACAAATCTGTTAGTTGTATCAGAGCATTTTAAAAGCTCTTAAATGTTGCATTTACAAGCAAAAGACGACCACAATGCGCTGCATGTCCTTGACTTTTTACTTTTTACTTTGAAAATCAAATAATTCTAAACATCCTTAAATCTAGACCGACATTTGGTCAAAGTTTGAAGGACTTGAGTTCCCACGGCCCTGACCACCAAGGAGTCCAGACTGATGTCCTCATAATCAAGACTTGAAGAAGACAATCGAAGGCGTGTTTGTGTTTCATGTCCCATCAGACCCACAGCAGGCCTGGATATAGAAACGCAGAGCGGTCTGTGATCGGCTCAGATAGGACAGGTGTCCGTGTGTGGTTGTTGTTTAAGTCTGGATTTGGTCTTGTGTATTTCAGATGTTCTAAAAATCTCTGGTTTGATTTCTTGCAGTTCTCCTCCAGCTCAGAAGCTAATCTCTGAGCTGATCCGAGAAGCTCATGTTTCTCTACAAAGATGCAACATGGAACCCACAACCGAGAGCACCTCCACCTCCAGCTCCAACCCCCCCCTGCTGAACCACTGTGGATCTGACAACGGGAGAGAGAAAACTTCTGGTGAAACGCCACAGGCTCATAAATCTGGAGATGGAGTCAAAGGCAGGAAACTGAAGCAGGAACCCCTGAAGCCTACGAGCAGCAGGAACAGGACCAGAACTGAACTCCAAGGTCACTCAGCTCAACCACTCCCATCATCTCCAACCCAACCACCACCTTCATCACCAAGGCCAGCTCACCCACCAGCACACTCCCCCACTGCTCCATCCCCTTCACTGGCTTCATCAGAGCCACCAGAAGGCAAAGTGAAGCCCCACAAACGTCCAGCTCCAGTACCTCTGCCAGCCCTCGCTCTGTTTTTAAAGCAGCACTCCAACAAATCCAAAAAAAACAGGAGCAGGCAGGACTCTCCTCCTCAAACACCCCAGTCCAAACAGGACTCTCCTCCTCAAACACCCCAGTCCAAACAGGACTCTCCTCCTCAAACACCCCAGTCCAAACAGGACTCTCCTCCTCAAACACCCCAGTCCAAACCACCAGCAGAGCCTCCATCTGAACCTCCACCACAGCCTCCATCTGCACTTTTGTCTGAGTCCGGTTCTGGTTCCATGAGAGACGTTCCTGATTTTAGAGCTTCATGTGGAAACCAGACGTCCTCCCTTGCTGGTTACCATGTCTCACTAAATGACCTGGTCTCCAAAGTTCATGAGCCGGGTCATTTGGGTCGGGCAGTATCAGATTCTGTTGAGCCAAACGGACACAGACGTGGGGGTACTTCCGTTTTGGACGATGGCTCACTGCTGCTGTCCAGCTCTGGAGATCCTGAGGGTCCGTTTGGGTCACCCGAGATTCATCTTCCTCCCTCTTCAGAGCAGCCCATCTTGAAGCCCGAGTCTCCGCTGCCTGATCCCGAGTGCTCCTTCGTCTTCGAGGCGTTATCCCCGGCGAGTTCTCCCGAGCCGCTGCCCTCGCTGCCTGTCTCTCTGACGATGGATCTGGACTCTCAGCGAGCAGATCCTGGTCACGATGATCCTTCAGTGTTTAAGTGGCACACAGTTCTACCTCCACCTGAGCCCTACGTCAGCTCTTTCAGTGCATTTCAGTCCACACCACCTCCCCTTCATGAGCCCTCGTTAGAGGCTGCCTCCTTCCCTCAGCCTCAGCACCTGGCCACGCCCCCACCTGAAGCTCCGCCCTTCCAAGCAAACGAGCAGTCGCTGCCCTTCCCTGCCGAGCTGTCCCCGCTCGCCCTGCAGCTGCCCCTGTCTCCAACCTTCTCCTTAGACGGAGGGGCTTTGTCACCAACGCCATCACTCGCTGACCTCGTGCACCTTTTTTCCATTGACGAGGACCTGGGGATGGGGGTGGAGTTTTCAACCTCTGAGGTGGTGGCTTCCACCTGCTCGCCTGCAGACGCAGGTGAAGCTGCAATGCAGGAGTCATCCCAGCCACCGCAGACGGTCCAAACCAGGAAGACGGGCAAGCCCAGGAAGAAGAGGAGACGGAAGAAGGTCGCTAAGATCTGCACAGGTCAGAGGACTGATGCTGCCACCTACTCTCAAATGCAACCAAACCTGGAAGAGGTGGAAGAGCAGCTGTTCATCTCCTTCACGTCAAAGGTAATACATAGACCTACAGCTGACAGTCGCAGTTACACCAGGATGATTTTGACTTTGAACAGCTTTGAGTCGGGATGTGTCCTGGCATGTGCAGGTTTCTGACACGTCCACCTGTGCCGGGTGGAGCTTGTCTGCCAAGGTGTTTGGTTAACATATCCAAAGTCAGCTGGTGAAAGCAGACATGTAGATTCAACATTTATGTCTATTTTCACTTTGGGATGAATCTAATAGATAAATCCACTGGGAAACAGCCCTAAGAGATTCTTTAAAACTCTTCCCCTTGGCCAGACTTTGACTCATCTGAGTTTTCAGCGACCTAAACTGCGTTTGTGTGCGGACAGGTCTTCAGAAAGACCCGCCCACGTGTGGACACGTGTTTACCGGTCCAGCCTTTAGCTGTACTCAGTGTAACAGAGCAGTTTGTTATTTTAGCTGTAACGAACTGCTGGGGGCGACAAAAGAGCCAGATGGTCATGGAAATGTTTTAATTGCACAAAAACTGAAATAATTGAAATTCTATTTTAGGAGGCCCTCAAACTTCACGTTATGGACTCTCAGACAGCAGAGGGTCACCTGCTATCACGGGAAGGTCGTTTGCAAGTGCCTGAAGATCATCTGCAAGTGCCTGAAGGTCGTCTGCCAACAACCAGAGGTCACCCAGAAACACTTGAAAGTCACCTGCAGACTCCTGAAGACTCACCTGAGCGTGGTAATGGCTCATAACATTCAGTGTTCCTGTTTTAAAGATGCTTGTTGATTTTCTGACTGCGGTCGACACAGTCGCGCCCAAATTTTTAGTGATCTGCAGGCGTGCGAGAGCTCAGCGTGGTGGTCTGTTATAGCTCGATCAGCTGTTTCTGTAGGTCAGCCCTGTGATTGGTTGGTGACCAGCCCAGGTTATGACAGGGCCCCTTGCCCAGTGTCAGCTGGGACCTAAAACCCTAAAATGGTCCACTGGGTTAGATGATGCATGTTCATGTTTAGCCTAGCTTGTATGCTAACACTGTTATCCAAGGCTAACACTGTTCACCTACATGCTAGGCTAACACTGTTACCCTAGCTCAGCATAAGGCTAAGCATCTTAAAATCTGATTCCAGGGTTCTTTACCCTCTATGCTAACATGAGTCACAGACCTGTAATGTAGTTTACTGACTTTAAGCTAGCATCACTTTGAAGCTAACAGTATCATTTTGTTAGACTAAATTCAGGTAGCTAACTGAAGCCCTAACTTTAAACTAGTTGACAAGAAGCTGAGGGACTCGGGCTAAGCTACATTTTTGAAACTAGCAACTGAAGAGTTGCAGGAGTTTTTGAAATTTGGATAGCCAAATGCTGCTGCTTCAGGACAAAGCTATGCTAAGCTTACGTCTACTGTTGACCAGGTTGAAACCTAGATGGGCCAGTTTTACTAAGCTAGCTACAGCCTGTACTCCTCACCATGATCTGCATTTCTAACCAGCTGTTTTCCTGTCAGCAGACAGTTTGGAGGGGAAAATCGTTTCATACCAGAAGATTCTTTTGAGAGACCTGAGGCTGATGAGACACCGACAGGTGATCCACCCTGTGCTGCAAGCAGGTACGTGGCTAACGGTCAGATGGCTGCGGTGCGTGACTTCACACCTTTTATCAGTGGCTTTGTGTCCCCTCAGACCGTTGCTATTCTTTAACCCGCCTCAGTTAAGGTGTTTTTTATCTGGCGTTTAAATGTCATAGATCACATACAGGAAGTGTGAGGATCAGAACCAGTCCAAAGTCTGACCTGGTTCATGATCCTGGTGTTTATCTCTGGACTTAAATGTTTCTGTCACCACTGCAGAAATTCTGCTGTCCTAATCTCTCTGTGCTCTCAGTCGGTCTGAAGATGAACCTTCTGGACCCGACCCAGTCCGTAGACCTTCGATACCTGGGGGTGCACCTGCCCATCCCTCCTCCTGGAGTTCCTGAGGAACCATCAAACTCAGGTCTGTCCTCAGCTAAGACCTGATCCAGATCTTCAATGGTCCAGGGCCTGATGAAGGTCAGGAGACCACCATGTCCATCCGTATCATGAACCATCTCTGATTGGAGGTCATTGTTCTTTCTCTGGCAGGTGCTGATGTCCGGTTTGTGTCTCGAACTGGCAAAACAACAGATGTCACCCGGATCAAAGGTTGGAGGGAGAAGTTCAGCCCATCAGAGGCACCGCCCCCTGCCGTGGTACCTGAAGGTGATCGATCCCTGTAAACGGTGCCAGTCTAAAAGAGGTCCTGAAGACCCTGTAGACTAGTCAGTCTAGCAGAGTTTAGAGGCAGAAGTTTCCACCATACCCTGAAAAAGCCTGTTTCTGGTCTACAGAACTGACGGTTTGACCTGGTGTCATGGTTTGTACAGGTGTTAGTGGTCTGCTTGAATGATGATGATGATGATGAAGGGATGTTACAGAGAGCTAGCACTCATGAAATGAAAAGAACTTTAGGAGCTGCATAGCTGAGTTGGGTTTGAAGAGGAGACTGATTGTGCCGGGCGTAGATGGATCTGATGAAGTCCGTTCTATTTCATCCTTCCTGACCGCCAGAGGTGGTGCTTTAAGCACTGGATGACACATCCGCACATGCGCAGGATGTGTCATCCAGTGCTTAAAGCACCGCCTCTGGCGGTCATCCAGGATTCATAGAACCGTGGTTACATACGTAACCTTCGTTTTAAACAGACTGCTGTAGTTTTGGTCGCTATGATGGTTAATAATCCGCTGTACAGAAAAACATCTTCTAAAATCTGATCCAGGTCTTAGCAGTTACTTTAACCCTGTTGATGTTTCCTCCTGCAGATGGTCCCAGTCCTGACCTGCAGAAGAAGAACCTGTCTGCGTTCTGCAGCGACATGTTGGATCAGTACCTGGAGAGCGAAGGGAAGCTGATCGATCAGCGGGCCGACAGCTTCTCACAGCCCCAGCTCGAGCCGCCGGTCTACCAGCTGCCAACCACCAGCACCAGCTATGTGCGAACCCTGGACAGCATCTTGAAGAAGCAGACCACTACAGATCTTATATCTGGATTTATTCCCCCTTCAAAGAGGCCCAAACTCCCACCAAAGGAGTCCAGAACCTCCAAAAAAGAGACTGCAAAGCAGAGAGGTCCAAAACCACACAAAAGACCAGACTCTGCTAAACCTGTGTTTAGTCCTTCTGAATCTGACTCTGTCCCCAAACAGCACATGTCCACCTCCCCAGGTAACCCCCCTGTGTCTGCCACCTCAGCTCCAGTACTCCCCCCTCCATCAACAGTCCCTTCTTCTGAACCCTCGGTCACCAAGAGACAGAGACAACATCTGAGTCTGTCCACCGATAAGAAACGGAGGAAGCTGAAATTCAGAACCATGACCTCTGACCCCCTTAGCTCTTCAAACTCCACCCTAACTGCCTCAGAGGACCTGGCACCGCAGGAGTCGGAGGCTGAAAAGGCGCCACAGGCCCGAAGTGGGCAACAGGCCCGAGGTGGGCCCATGATGACCAAGGCTCTGCTCCGACAGAAGGACCTGGAGGACGGGGCGGTCTGGGAGGGCCAGCCAAGAACCAGAATCACAGAGGAAAGGGCTGCCATTGCTCTGACATCACTTTTCACTCTAAAGGTAAGATATTGTTCCTCGTGTAGTCCCATCCACATTACTGCCCCTGTAGGGTGAGCTGTCAGGTGTCGACCCTTCGCTCTGCTGTCAGCCTGTTTCAGAGCATCTTTACCTCCAGGGCAGAAGGGAACAAGAGCTAAGACAGTCGGAGAAGCTGGGCCCTCCATGTCCAGCTGTGACTGACCTCAAGTCCAAGAGAGACAGTTTTGTCAGAGGTCGCAAACACTGCTCTGACTGACAGCTGGAAGTTTACTCTGGTTAGTGCTTCAGACTCCCTGGCCCTCTGGGAAGTTTGGCACAGTCCTGACTAGGCCTGTGCTCAAAATATCGATACAGCAAATTATCGTATCGCACTCCTTCGGGATACGTGTATCGATACGGATTCTACAGAATCGATACGGCCCAAATATTTTGACAGTTGTAAATACACTTTAGGTAATGTTAACAGTGGCACAGTTCAAGATAGAAGACAAGCTACATAATGAAGCATATGTTCTAAATTTGAACTTAGGTCTACCATCTCTGAGGATCTGACTTTATTTCTCTCAAGTTGTAGACTCACTTAAAGCTCATCCTTGTTCTTTTCCTTCTAATAAGAAAAAACTAAACTTGTCAAGAATTTTGCTTAAAGCATGTCAATGTTCACAATTTATGTGTATCGGGATACGTATCGTATCGTGGCCTTAGTATCGGGATACGTATCGTATCGTGAAGTTTCTGGAAATACCCAGCCCTAGTCCTGACAGAGTCTGGGGGTCTTGGGCAGCAGTTGGCTGCAGATGCCCACCAGACTGATAATAAGTGGAATCAGCTCAGTCTGAACCTGAGTGCTGTGTTGTTCTGAAAAACCAGCAGCACCACAGGCTGAATGAGAAACTCAGTCACCTTCGTCCTTTTGTCCCAAAGTCTCATCCTGAAGACCCTCACTGTCAGCCCATCTCCTCATGGTGTGAGGTGTTATCCTGAAAACGAGATGCTGCATCTCAAGAGGCTAACCTCTAATAAATATGTTTTCAGCAGAAACAAATTTGATGATGACAGATCTATGGTTCTAGAAATTCTGTCCATAAAAGTAATGAACAGAACCGGTGACAAAGGGCAGCCCTGGCGGAGTCCAACCCTCACCGGGAATGACTCAGATGTACTGTCGGCAATGTGAACCAGACTCTGACACCGATTATACAGGGAACGGACAGCCCATATCAGGGGGCCCGCTACCCCATACTCCCGGCGCACCCCCCACAGGACCCCACAGGGGACACGGTCGAATGCCTTCACCAAGTCAACAAAACACATGTGGACTGGTTGGGCAAACTCCCATGCACCCTCGAGTAAGGATCGACCGATACATCGGCCGGCCGATATTTCGGGCCGATATTTGCGTTTTTTTACTTTAATCGGCATCGTCCGATTCGCGCATTGGTTCACCAATGTATTATTCTGCGGCCTGATATTAAGACAGGCATCCACGGGCAGCTCCATGTTGCCAGAAGACCATGTAGCACATGCAGGCACGTTACCCGCCCCCCACTGCAAGAGTGGTGACAGCAGCAGAAGGTACTGAAACGGTAAGTTTTAAACTTTAAATTAGCAAGGCAAGGCAAGTTTATTTGTAGAGCACAATTCATACACAAGGCAATTCAAAGTGCTTTACAGAACAAGAAAAATGCATTAAAATCACAATACAAAATAGAATCAACATTAATCATGATAAAATAAATTTAAAAAGAAGAAAGAAGAGTGCAGATCAGATCCTTTCAGTCATATACACAGTTAAACAGCTGTTTTAAGCCTAGATTTGAACATTGTCAGAGTCGAGGCCTGTCTCACATCTTCAGAAAGACTGTTCCAAATTTTAGTTGCATAAAACTGAAACCCTGATTCTCCAAGTTTAGTCCTGACTCTCGGCACCAGCAGAAGGCCGGCCCCCGAGATCCTCAGAGTCCGAGATGGTTCATATGGCACTAACATATCAGAGATGTACTTTGGTGCCAGGCCATGGAGAGACTTGTACACAAGCAGATCTGCTTTAAAGTCTATTCTCTGAACCACAGGAAGCCAGTGTAGGGACCTGAGCACAGGACTAATGTGGCTGTACTTCCTGGTTCTTGTCAGGACCGGGGCAGCAGCGTTCTGGATGTACTGCAGCTGTGTTATGGCTCGTTTGGAGAGGCCGGTGAGCAGGCCGTTACAGTAATCTAACCTACTAGAGACAAATGCATGGATAAGTATCTCTTGGTCAGGTTTAGACACTATACCTCTGATTTTGGCGATGTTTTTTAGATGGTAAAAGGCTGCTGATGTTATTGATTTTATATGGCTGCCAAAGTTCAAGTCTGAGTCCATTATTACCCCGAGATTTCTAACCTGATTTGTAGGTTTTAGAGAGAGAGACTGGAGGTGACTGCTGACACTTTCTCTTTGTTTCTGTGGACCAAACACGATGACTTCAGTCTTGTCTGAATCTAGCTGAAGAAAGTTTTTCTGCATCCACACACTGACCTGATGGATGCAGTGACAGAGTGAATCCACTGGTCCATATTCACCTGCTGTCAGTGACACATAGATCTGAGTGTCATCTGCATAATTGTGGTAGGACACATTAGTACTTTGTATTAACTGGCCTAAAGGCAGCATGTAGAGATTGAACAGGAGGGGTCCCAGGATTGACCCCTGGGGCACCCCACAAGTCAAGGCCATGTGGTCTGAGACACAGTTACCAATTTCTACAAAGTACTTCCTGTCTTCTAGATAGGACTTCAACCAATGTAGGGCAGTCCCCGAGATGCCCACCCAGTCCTCTAGTCTCTGTAAAAGGATCTCATGATCAACAGTGTCAAAAGCAGCGCTCAGATCTAGCAGGACTAAGAAGGAGACTTTGCCTGCGTCAGTGTTCAGGCGGATGTCATTTGTCACCTTGATAATTGCTTGCAAATATAGTTAAAGGAACACTACACCCAAACAACGATTTGGCCTCATTTTCTACTCACCCTCATGCTGAACAACACTGTGGAGTAGTTTTGGAACATCTAGGATGCAGCCGGAGATCTGGGGGAATCCTCGCTGTCCACTGACATTGATATCATGACTTCGGTCAGAGCCCGAACAAACAGTGTCCTTAAAAGTCCACAAAAAGTCCACAAAAAGTCGGCAATATTCCTCCATACTGCTCGTGCGCTGTAATCCAAGTGTCCTGAGCGGGTTAGTCCACCATTTACTCGAAACGACATCATTTAGCACATGTTTATAGCCTAAACAGTACTACTTCGCATTTCTATGATACACTTACGGGTGCCTACGGGAGCCGCGGCTGACCAAACCAAACGAATGCGCGCACTGCAATAATTAGGAGCGTAGAACAAGAAATCCCACATTCTGCTGTGAGCGACGGAGCCGTGGACAGACACAAGAGGTGTCAGCAGAATGTGGGATTTCTTGGGTTCTTTTTTCTTGTTCTACGCTCCTAGTTATTGCAGAGTCTTGGCGTTCCTTTGGTTTGGTCAGCGCGGCTCCGTAGCCACCCGTAAGTGTATCATAGAAATGCGAAGTAGTACTGTTTAGGCTATAAACATGTGCTAAATTATGTCGTTCAGAAAATGTGAATGCTGCTGAGCTTTGTCTTTAAAACACTTGGATTATATGAACTGTTGAGCGTATGTAGGCTAATATTGCCGACTTTTTGTGGACTTTTGTGGACTTTTAAGGACACTGTTTGTCTGACCGGGATTAATTATTAATGGCAGCGCTGTCAATTCTGTTCCATGGCGTTTGGAGGAGTTCAACTCGGCGAACACCGGGATGATGTTAAATGCGTGTCGTGTGTTTGTGTCTCCGTCAAAGCGGAGTGGAGCAGCTATGTCTGCTATCAGGGAGGCCTTTAGCGTGCCCCAAAAGAACTTTGACGACGAGAGAAATGTTTTATATGTAGTACTAAATTGTGTCAGTGTTTCGTGAAAACGTGTTCAGAGCCGTTTTGCTGCCTTTATCAACCCAGTGATGGCGGAGTTTTTCAGTCAGTGTCAACTCAGCTGACGCTGACTGTGTGTGTGTGTGTGTGTCTCACTGGGGAGGAGCAGCCATCATATCGATTGGGGATAAAACTTAAACTGTGATTAAACTATGAGAGAATGTTTTGTACATTGAATATTGTTGAATATTTATTCCTTTTAAAGTTGATACTGCCGTTTAAAACTTAAACAACTTGTGGCTTAATGTGCATATGACATCAGTTGTTTTCCTGCTGATTTATGTTCTGGTGTTGCCAAACCTGACAGCAGCATAGTAGCCAAAGACATGATCATTTTATTTTGTGCAGAAAAATTAAACCATGGCAGTCTTAAGTTATAAATCAAACACTGTCTTGCAGAGCAGTATCGGCCACATATATCAGCCCAAGGAAATCGGCAGTCCGTAATCAGTCATCGGCTAAGGGTGATGGGGAAAAATCGGTGTCGGCATCGGCCCTAAAAAATGCATATCGGTCGATCCTTACCCTCGAGCACCCTATGGAGGGTATAGAGCTGGTCCACAGTTCCACGGTCATGACCAAAACCACATTGCTCCTCCTGATTCTGAGGTTCAACTATCCAGCAGACCCTCCTCTCCAGTACCCCTGAATAGACCTTACCAGGGAGGCTGAGGAATTTGATCCCCCTGTTGTTGGAGCACACCCTCCGGTCCCCCTTCTTGAAAAAGGGGGACCACCACCCCGGTCTGCCAATCCAGTGGCACTGTCCCCGATGTCCCCACGATGTTGCAGAGTCATGTCAGCCATGACAGCCCTACAACATCCAGGTCCTTGAGGAACCTCGGCGGATCTCATCCACCCCCGGAGCCCTGCCACCGGGGAGCTTCTTGACCACCTCGGCAACCTGAGCTCCAGAGATAGAAGAGTCCATCGCAGAGTCCCCCAGGTCTGCTTCCGCACTGGAAGACGTGCTGGTGGATTAAGGAGGTCTTCGAAGTATTCTTTCTACCGATCCAAAACATCCCGAGTCGAGGTCAGCAGTGCACCATCCCCACTGACAGTGTTGACAGCACACTGCTTCCCCCTCCTGAGACACCGTATGGTGGTCCAGAGTCTCTTTGAAGCCGTACGAAAGTCGTTCTCCATGGCCTCTCCTAACTCCTCCCATGCCCGGGTTTTTGCCTTGGCAATCACCAAAGCTGCATTCCACTTGGCCAGCCGGTACCTGTCAGCTGCCTCCAGAGTCCCACTGGCCAAAAAGCCCGATAGGATTCCTTCTTCAGCTTGACGGAATCCCTCACCTCTGGTGTCCACCAGCAGGTTCAGGTTTTGCCACTGCGATAGACACCGACCACCTTACAGCCATAACTCCAATCAGCTGCCTCAACGATAGAGGCCCGGAACAAGGCCCACTGACTATATCTAGCCAGAACCGCTCAACCTCCCTCACCAGCTCCGGCTCCTTCCCCGATAAAGAGGTGACGTTTCACGTCCCTAGAGCTAGACGCTGCAGCCGGATCAGACCGCCAGGGTCCCAGCCTTCGGCTTCTGCTCAGCGCACAAGGCACCCGACCACTATGGCCCCCCTCAAGGGTGGTGGGTCCATGTGAGGGGGGTCCCATGTCTCTTTCTTTAGGCTGGGACTGTCCAGTAGGGATGGGAATTGATAAGATTTTATCAATACCAATGCTGTTAACGATCCTGCTAATCGATCCAATTCTTTAGCGATTTCCTTATCGATTCCAGCAAATTTTGCATGTGGGTAAATGGTCTCATTTTCAGTGGCAACAATGCCAAACATACATCACAGTATAGATATCTGCTTCTGCAAGTTGCTGGTGTTTCCACTCACTTAAGGTTGTGCAGTAGGTGTAATTAAAATTAAGACACAATTCTGACGCTTCTGAACCCTGTCAATTGAATGGAATTGATAAGGGAATTGATAAGCAAAAATATTAGTAATATCGATTCTTTGATGGAGCTGTTAATGATTCTCAACTGTAATTGGTTTTCGATTCCCATCCCTACTGTCCAGACCCCGTGGGCGTAGGCTCGGCCACCAGGTGCTCACCCACGTCTAGTTTCTAGAGTAACACTTGTCATGAATTGTCACTATACAAATGAAGACTGGTTGGTTGACTTCAGTGTTTGTTTTGGTACTGGTATTTTGGGATCCAGCCTCTAGAGGGAAAATGAATGTTAAAATCCCAAGATTCTTCTTGTGAGATGATCTACAGCGTGCCACTTTGCACTTTGCTGACTTCATGCTAAATTTGTGATGTGATTGGTGTGTCTCTCGTGTTTTTGAGAAGTCAGAGTAAATGTGAACCAGTGCCTGTGTTTGTTCATCCTGGCCTGTGGTCCATCTGCTCCTGTGTTCAGGGTTTTGTCATCGAGAATCCCACGGTACCGGTGCAGCTCGCTCGCCGCCGCGCCCCGCCCTGCCTGAATGACTTCTGCCGGCTGGGCTGCGTGTGTGGCAGCTTGTCTCACTCCTGCAGGTTCAGTCACTGCGGCAGACCTGCCTGCATGCTGGGCTGCAGTTGTCTGAAGCAGAAGGTGGTTCTTCTGAAAAACCTGGAACCAGACTCCAGCCCCTCCCACCAAGGACCAAAGAAGAAGAGAAGGAGGAGGATGAAGATGGCCTATGGTAGGTCCACCTGTTTCTTTAGTCATGGCTGTTGTTGAGAAGCTCCTCTGATTTTCTTTGTAAAGTGTCTTTGCAACATGTATTTATGTTTTTGTTGATTGGCATCTTCACGTTGTAGTTCTGAAGGAGGCGGACTGCGTTTCCCATCCTGCCGAGCGGGTCCGAACTCTGTGGAAAAAGAGCAACAAAGTTTCTGATTCAGAACCGACCCACGTCCCTGTGTTTGTTCAACAGCCTCGAACCACTGTAAGACGCACCTTTACCAGTCAACCTTTCCAAATAAAGCCTCAGAGTTGCTGTTCCTTTCACCTGTTCATCTGTTCGTAGGTGAGGACCGAGGCTCGCAGCTGTGCTCGGGTCAGAGTTTACCACCCGAAAAAGCAGATCCACAAACCAAAGGTAAGCACCTGCCTGACCAGAAAGTTTTATGACATCAGTTCTGTTAAAGATGGGACAGGTGGGGCCAGGTGTGATGAGGCTTAATGCTAATCAGAAAACTTTGACAGACACACCTATAATAAGCAGAAATGGCTTTTAATTTGAAAGTCCATTATTGTGAAAGTTTACCTGACAGGTAGTGGTTTGTTTCCCAGAACACTCTCAATGACAGGAAGTCCCAAAACGCTCACTATAAACGTCAGAAGGACCCTCAGAGCTCCGCCCCTACAGCAGGTAGGCCTGTTCTTGGATCAGACTTTTATTGTGAAAGTCAGTTGCAGAGGCACAACTTCAGCTCTTATTGTGAAAGTTTAACGTGTTTTCTGCAGCAGGAACAAACCAGGTGGTTCCCTCCGTTCAAGCTTCTGATCGTAGCAGCGAGACAAACTCTAAACCCTCAAAGCGCCTGATCATCCTGGCTGAAGGGAAGTGGGGCAACGCGGCCGATAGGGCTCAGGTGTTGACGCACCTGTGCGAGCTGATGGCCCGGGATCAGCTTAATCGGCAGTTCAGGGTCAAGGGTTACTGCATCACCCCCATCAGCCAGACCACAGAGGGGGAGGGAACTGACCGCTGCATTCAGTACAGAGTGCACATCAGACCAGATCCTGGGAACAGCCCCACACCTGCACAGGTAACAAGAAGTTCTTTTTACCAGGTTTCAACGGGTCGCCTTTGAGAGTTACACCTGGTCCAAGTAACGAGTGCCTTCTCTCTTAGGATCACCAGGAACAGGTGCTCATGGAGGAGGAGCCTCCTGAAAGTTGGCAGCAAGCAGTGGAGGAGGAGGAGGAGGAGGCGGAGCCTCTTAGGAAGGATGGGGTGGGGGCGTGGCCTAGCAACAGTAAGCAGGAGCTTGATGGGGAGCAAGTTGAGGACTGGCAGCGAGAGGTGGAGGAGGAGGAGGAAGCGGAGCCCATTGAAGACTGGCAGCGCGAAGTGGAGGAGGAAGAGGCGAGGCCAACTCATGATTGGCAGCAGGCGGTGGAGGAAGACTCAAGCCAGGAAGAGCCGGAGCTATGTGGAGATTGGCAGCGGGAGGTGGAGGAAGATACAAGTGAAGAGGAGGTCGAGTCGGAGAATCACCAAGGTCAGGATGGGAGCCCTGTAGGAGGTATGCAGGCGCATTTGGGTCTGCCGTTCCTAACAGGTATCTCACCTGCGGGCTTCCTGTCCACCAGCAGGAAACAGCCTGGAGGAACTGACCACCTGATAGAGGTAAAGTCTCTCACCACAGTTTATTCTGATGTTAACAAGGCCTGTATGTTCACCTGTACACTCACCTGTGCAAACCTCTGTCACCAGGTAAACGGTAAGCTCTATCCTCTGGCTAAGATCCAGTTAGGCCAGATGGGGGCACTCCATCCTGCTAACAGATTGGCGGCCTACCTCACAGGACGTGTAGGATCAAACAGGAAGCAGCCAGGCTCCGCCCCCAAGCTTCCTCAGAGTGAAGGACCATCACGACCTGCCTCCTCTTCTTCTTCTGTGGTGTCCGTCCCCTCACCCAAACCGGAACAGGCCCCGCCCTCAGGTCAGCTGCTGACACGAGCACAAAAATGTTCTTAGTTCAAGCTAACTGCTGGGCTATCCTTGCGCAGGTGCACAGTAAATCTGTGTTACCATTAGCAAGCTAGTTTTATGTACTCTTAATTCAGGTGTGTCAAGTTCTCACAACTGTTGCAGATTCTCACCTGCCCCAAACCGTCCACCACCCACCTATTCCTGAGGGGGCGGGGTCCAGGCTTGTGACAGTGAAGGTGCGTGCTCGTCAGAGTGGGCCGACAGTTTTACCTGCAGCGTTGCCTGGCTCCTCCCACCAGAAAGGTAACACCCTTCCTGTCCTGCAGGTCTGTGGTCCAGTCAGACTCAGTGTCCATGTTGGGAGGGGTTCTAATGGTTCTGATGGTTCTCTGCTGTGCTGCAGGATCCGGGACTCTGGGTCCAACCCGACCTCTGAAGGTTTCTCAGCTGGTGATGCTTCAGGCTCCTGGTTCTGTTCCAGCTCCTGGCCCCCTCTCCTCTGGGCAGACCATGATCCTAAAGCCGGTCCAGACCACTTCAGGGCTTCAGTTCTACCGCAGACCAGATGGGAAACTGGTCCAGCTTGTCCCTCTGAGCCAGCTGAAATCTACCCAGCAGAGCCAGGTCAAGATCCAGAACCTGGAGAAGCTCCAGACCACAAACCAGGTCAAGATCCAGAACCAAGTCCTCATCCAGGACCACAAGGTTCCTCTGTCCGTGCAGACAGGTGGGTTTTCTTCTCTTAACTTGCGATGTTTTTGATCTGCCGAGTTTTTCTTGTGCAGTTATTGTTGAATTAGAGCAGTCATAGGAGTCCAGTAGTTACCATCTTTAGCTGATTGATAAACCAGAACTTCACCCAAGGGCACCCCCCCCCCCCCCCAAGTATTGTTATAATTAGAAAACTGATTCAGTGTGAATGTTGTAATTACCATATGTAACTGATCCACTAACCAGTGGCTATGATCTCAGATATTCTGTTCAAGTTTTATTTAATGATTGTAATTACATTATCCTCACATTAATAAATGTTTTCTCAGGTAGTCCATCACCCTCTGGTCAGCCCCCGGTCCTCACGGCTCCGTTTCAGACTCTTCCAGGAACAGTCATACAAACACCCACCATTCAGCCGGGGAGCAGTGCTCCCAAAGACACGTGCTACCTAAAAGTTCTTTCTGCTGCCTCTTCAAAGGAACCACTGATAGTTACCTGTGTAAAAGCTCCGCCCCCTCCCCCCACTGAAGCAGTGACAGGCTCCGCCTCCATCACCCTCCTCCAGCCCCCCCCTTCAGCCTCAGGTGGTGTCCTGGTTCAGCCCAGACCTCAGACCATAATCCAGCTTCCCCAGGTTTGTTTAACCTCCTCGGCTTTGTCAGGAGTCCCGCCCCTTCCACAGCCTTCCCCTGACGCCATCCCCAAGGTCACAGGGGTCACATCCTCGCCGGACCACCCTGCACACCGGACCAGACCAGTTCCAGGCCCTGCGATGAACCTGGACACCACACCTGTGGAGACTGAGCCGGAGACCAAGCAGCAGCCAGATGAGCCGATGGCAGCAGGGAGCAGCGAGACGGAGCACTCGTCCGACTTTGAGACCGACTCCGACGAAGAGCCAGCTGGGCACGACCAGGAGAGAGAGACGGTCCAAGTCCAGGTGAGGACCAGACAGTAACACAGGCTTAAAGGGCAACTCCGGTTTTTTGACACCTGGACCTTATTTATAGGTGTGTGCATGCTCATATACTCACTCAGACAAACATCGTGCAGCTCGGAGTCCTTCAGAAGTTATTTAGATCCAACCAATTTAGCCGCACTTAGCGGGGGCCACGGCAAGGGAGCTTCAGCGCGGGACATAATCTCTGCAAAATCGCTCGTCTCTACCACAACCCGGTTTGTCATTGCAGAGAAATCCTCCAGAGTAGTCAGACATATATTCCTGGATAGATCCATAAGCGTGTCAGCCGGTCTCAAGTCCCACTCTGAGTAGCAAACACACTCCTCTTCTGTTGCTATAGGCGAACACTGTCCACAAGCGCACAACCAGTTAGCATTGAGTCGTGGACGTGCTCCTGTTTGTTGTTCTCGAGCCAGCTGTTCGTCTCTCTCCCTCCACATTCTTCTTTCATGGAGCTCCTCGTCCGTGTACTCAGACTCAAACCGGTCGTCGTAGTCTGACTCTTCGGCATCAGATAAATATTCTTCCATGTTGCTCACCAACTGTTTTTTAGTTTATGTTTACATGGGCATGCTTACTGTTTGTTTACATGGGCATAGTTACTGTTTGTTTACATGGGTCATAGTTACTGTATGTTTACATGGGTCATAGTTACTGTATGTTTACATGGGTCATAGTTACTGTATGTTTACATGGGCATAGTTACTGTATGTTTACATGGGTCATAGTTACTGTATGTTTACATGGGTCATAGTTACTGTATGTTTACATGGGTCATAGTAACTGTATGTTTACATGGGGCATAGTTACTGTATGCCTACATGGGGCATAGTTACTGTATGCCTACATGGGCATAGTTACTGTATGTTTACATGGGCATAGTTACTGTATGTTTACATGGGTCATAGTTACTGTATGTTTACATGGGTCATAGTTACTGTATGTTTACATGGGGCATAGTTACTGTATGTTTACATGGGGCATAGTTACTGTATGCCTACATGGGCATAGTTACTGTATGTTTACATGGGCATAGTTACTGTATGTTCACATGGGGCATTTACTGTATGTTTACATGGGTCATAGCTACTGTTTGTTTACATGGGTCATAGTTACTGTATGTTTACATGGGTCATAGTTACTGTATGTTTACATGGGTCATAGCTACTGTTTGTTTACATGGGGCATAGTTACTGTATGTTTACATGGGGCATAGTTACTGTATTTTTACATGGGCATAGTTACTGTATGTTTACATGGGCATAGTTACTGTATGTTCACATGGGGCATAGTTACTGTATGTTTACATGGGGCATAGTTACTGTATGCCTACATGGGCATAGTTATTGTATGTTTACATGGGTCATAGTTACTGTATGTTTACATGGGTCATAGTTACTGTATGTTTACATGGGTCATAGTTACTGTATGTTTACATGGGTCATAGTTACTGTATGTTTACATGGGGCATAGTTACTGTATGTTTACATGGGGCATAGTTACTGTATGCCTACATGGGCATAGTTACTGTATGTTTACATGGGCATAGTTATTGTATGTTTACATGGGTCATAGTTACTGTATGTTTACATGGGTCATAGTTACTATATGTTTACATGGGTCATAGTTACTATATGTTTACATGGGTCATAGTTACTGTATGTTTACATGGGTCATATTAACTGTATGTTTACATGGGCATAGTTACTGTATGTTTACATGGGCATAGTTATTGTTTGTTTACATGGGTCATAGTTACTGTTTGTTTACATGGGCATAGTTACTATATGTTTACATGGGTCATAGTTACTGTATGTTTACATGGGCATAGTTATCGATGTTTACATGGGTCATAGTTCTTTGTTTGCATGGGCATAGTTACTGTATGTTTACATGGGTAATAGTTACACTTTGTTTGCATGGACATAGTTACTGTATGTTTACATGAGTCATAGTTACTGTTTGTTCAATGTTCTGTCTGATCGATGTTCTCATTTTCTGTCTGTTTGTCTGTCCGTCAGCGAAACAAGCACAACCTTTTGGAAAGACAGCGACGAGTCCAAATAATGAAGCGGTTTAAGAAGCTGAGCAGAGAGCTGGGAGAGAAGGAGAAGACCACCAAGATCAGCGTCCTCAAAAAGGTCTGGTCTTCACCTTTTCATCCATTCACTGGTTCATCATGGCTGGGACGTCTGATTGGATGATTTGTCAGTGGTGGATTGTACTGTTTCCTCATCTCTTGTTGGATCATTGGTTGATTCCTCAGGTCTTGTTGGATGATTGGTTGATTCTTCAGGTCTTGTTGGATGATTGGTTGATTCCTCAGGTCTTGTTGGATCATTGGTTGATTCCTCAGGTCTTGTTGGATGATTGGTTGATTCTTCAGGTCTTGTTGGATCATTGGTTGATTCTTCAGGTCTTGTTGGATGATTGGTTGATTCTTCAGGTCTTGTTGGATGATTGGTTGACTCGTCATCCATCCTTTCAGGCGGTGGAGGTGATCCAGGAGCTGAGGATGACGGACAGAAACCTCAGGCAGAGAAAGAGGATCCTGACCAACAGGAGGGAAGCTTTCCTTAACACTATCGCCCCCCTCTCAGGTTTGACCTCTGACCCTACTGTTAAATCTTATATCCTTTGTTTTTTAACTCTGACCTTTGACCTTGGAAATCTTAGCCACAGAGGGCTCAGAGGAACGGGGGCGACTTGCTGAATTGATGGATGAGCTGACAGAGAACTCGTCGGATGAGGAGCTAACCGTCAGCACGCCACATGACATGACTGTTAGTCTGGTAAGAGCCCATTTAACGCGCGTCACCGTGATCATCAATCATTGACGTCATTAACGTTCAGATTATAAATCAACAATGATCCTCCATGAAAAACCACAGTATGATGGGCAGATCAGCCTCTGCCTCTGACAATCATAAAAGCATCTCCTGCTTTTGTGTCCATTTCAAACAACCATCACCAAGAAAGTGGCGTTCGCTCATTTGTTTCAGGTAAACGGGGATGGTCAAGGTGTTGCCGTGGAGATTGCGGATGACGTCTGTCCGATAAGAGCAAAGTAAGAACTTCTTTACTTCCTGTGTCAGATGATATACTCATGACAACGTCAGATGCAATGTCTGTGCCTCCGTTTCTGAAAATTACTTAAAAACAAACAAACCAGGAAACACTTGCAGAGAATAAGAGATGGTACTGGCTAACTTTTCAAACCATCAGCCAATCAAAACAGGGCGCTTGTGCCAAGAGAACCAGGGAGAGTCTAACCAGCCGGTCTTCTTTCAGAGACGATTTAAAGAGGACACCATGTACTCGCGGCCTGGACGACGCCTTCGATGCCCTTCGATCAGTCCTCAACGACAACAACTCTACAAAGACCAAACTGCTCAAACAGGTGACAGACATCAACTGAAGCCAAACCAGCCACCACGTCAGTAACACAACCAACCACCACGTCAGTAACACAACCAACCACCACGTCAGTAACACAACCAACCACCACATCAGTAACACAGCCAGCCACAACAACAGTTACACAACCAACCATGTCAGTAACACAACCAACCACGTCAGTAACACAACCAACCATCAGGTCAGTAACACAACCAACCACGTCAGTAACACCACCAAGCACCACGTCAGTAACACCACCAACCACCACGTCAGTAACACAACCAAGCACCACATCAGTAACACAACCAAGCACCACTTCAGTAACACAACCAACCACTACGTCAGTAACACAACCAACCACCACGTCTGTAACACAACCAACCACAACAACAGTCGCACCACCAACCACCACGTCAGTCACACAACCAACCATGTCAGTAACACAACCACCCACCATGTCAGTAACACAACCAATCAACACGTCAGTAACACTACCAACCACTTCAGTAACATAACCACGTCAGTAACACAGCCAGCCACAACAACAGTCACACCACCAACCACCACGTCAGTAACACAACCAACCACCACGTCAGTAACACAGCCAGACACAACAACAGTCACACAACCAACCACAACAACAGTAACAAAGCCAGCCACAACAACATTTACACAACCAACCACATCAGTAAAACAGCCAACCACAACAGCAGTTACACAATCAACCACGTCAGTAACACAACCAACCACAACAACAGTTACACAACCAAACACGTCAGTAACACAGCCAGCCACAACACGTCAGTAACACAACCAACCACCACGTCAGTAACAGAACCAACCACCACGTCAGTAACAGAACCAACCACCACGTCAGTAACACAGCCAACCACAACAACAGTCACACAACCAACCACAACAACAGTAACACAACCAACCACAACATCTGTAACACAACCAACCAC
Organism: Scarus forsteni; assembly: GCA_036419115.1. Taxonomy (NCBI): domain Eukaryota; kingdom Metazoa; phylum Chordata; class Actinopteri; order Labriformes; family Labridae; genus Scarus; species Scarus forsteni. The sequence continues at coordinate 157,715 of JAZDUH010000540.1, forward strand.
AACAGTCACACCACCAACCACCACTTCAGTCACACAACCAACCATGTCAGTAACACATCCACCCACCATGTCAGTAACACAACCAATCAACACGTCAGTAACACTACCAACCACTTCAGTAACATAACCACGTCAGTAACACAGCCAGCCACAACAACAGTCACACCACCAACCACCACGTCAGTAACACAGCCAGACACAACAACAGTTACACAACCAAGCACCACGTCAGTAACAAAGCCAGCCACAACAACAGTTACACAACCAACCACATCAGTAAAACAGCCAACCACAACAGCAGTTACACAATCAACCACGTCAGTAACACAGCCAACCACAACAACAGTTACACAACCAAACACGTCAGTAACACAGCCAGCCACAACACGTCAGTAACACAACCAACCACCACGTCAGTAACAGAACCAACCACCACGTCAGTAACACAGCCAACCACAACAACAGTCACACAACCAACCACCACATCAGTAACACAACCAACCACCACGTCAGTAACACGACCAACCACAACAACAGTCACACCACCAACCACCACGTCAGTAACACAACCATCCACGTCAGTAACACAACCACCAACCATGTCAGTAACACAACCAACCAACACGTCAGTAACACTACCAACCACTTCAGTAACATAACCACGTCAGTAACACAGCCAGCCACAACAACAGTCACACCATCAACCACCACGTCAGTAACACAACCAACCACCACGCTAGTAACACAACCAACCACCACGTCAGTAACACAGCCAGCCACAACAACAGTCACACCATCAACCACCATGTCAGTAACACAACCAACCACCACGCTAGTTACACAACCAACCACCACATCAGTAACAAAGCCAGCCACAACAGTTACACAACCAACCACATCAGTAAAACAGCCAACCACAACAGCAGTTACACAACCAAACACGTCAGTAACACAGCCAGCCACAACATGTCAGTAACACAACCAACCACCACGTCTGTAACACAGCCAACCACAACAACAGTCACACAACCAATCACAACAGTAACACAACCAACCACTACGTCAGTAACACAGCCAACCACAACAGTCACACAACCAACCAACCACAACAGTAACGCAACCAACAACCACGTCAGTAACACAAACAACCACCACGTCAGTAACAGAAACAACCACCACGTCAGTAATACAAGCAATCACTACAACAGTTACACAACCAACTACCACAACAGTAACACAACCAAACATCACATCAGTTACACAACCAAACATCACATCAGTAACACAGCCAGCCACAACAACAGTAACACAATCAACCACCACGTCAGTAACGCAGCCAGCCACAACAGCAGTTACACAACCAACCACATCAGTAAAACAGCCAACCACAACAACAGTTACACAACCAACCACCACGTCAGTAACACAACCAACCACCACAACAGTAACACAGCCAGCCACAACAACAGTTACACAACCAACCACATCAGTAACACAGCCAACCACAACAGTTACACAACCAACCACGTCAGTAACACAGCCAACTACAACAACAGTTACACAACCAAACCTGTCAGTAACACAGCCAGCCACAAAACGTCAGTAACACAACCAACCACCACGTTAGTAACACAACCAACCACCACGTCAGTAACAGAACCAACCTCCACGTCAGTAACACAGCCAAACACCACAACAGTAACATGACTAACACAACCAACTACCTTAGAGAAACACAACCAATCACCACAACATTAAAACAACCAACCACCAAATGAACACACCACCACATCATTAACACAACCAAACACCACATGAGTAACACAGCAAACCATATGAGTAACACAACCAAACATCACAGCAGTTACACAACCAAACATCACATCAGTAACACAGCCAGCCACAACAGTAATGCAACCAACCATCACATAAGCAACACAATCAACCACCACGTCAGTAACAACGCCAGCCACAACAACGGTTACACAACCAACCACATCAGTAAAACAGCCAACCACCATGTCAGTAACACAACCAACCACCACAACAGTAACATAACCAAACACCACCACATATGTAACACAACCAATCACCACAACAGTTACACAACCAACCACCACAACAGTAACACAGCCAGCCACAACAACAGTTACACAACCAACCACCAAATTAACACACAACCAACCACCACATCAGTAACGCAACCAAACACCACAAGAGTAACATGACTAACACAACCAACTACCTTGCAGTAACACAACCAATCACCACAACAGTAACACAACCAACCACCAAATGAGCACACCACCAACAACCACATCATTAACACAACCAAACACCACATGAGTAACACAGCCAACCACATGAGTAACACAACCAAACATCACTTCAGTTACACAACCAAACATCACATCAGTAACACAGCCAGCCACAACAACAGTTTCACAACCACCACATCAGTAAAACAGCCAACCACAACAACTGTTACACAACCAACCACCACACCAGTAAAACAACCAACCACCACGTCAGAAACACAACCAACCACCACAACAGTAACACAGCCAGCCACCACGTCAGTAACACAACCAACCACCACAACAGTAACACAGCCAGCCACAACAACAGTTACACAACCAACCACCACGCCAGTAAAACAACCAACCACCACGTCAGAAACACAACCAACCACCACAACAGTAACACAGCCAGCCACAACAACAGTTACACAACCAACCACATCAGTAACACAGCCAACCACAACAGTTACACAACCAACCACGTCAGTAACACCGCCAGCCACAACAGTAACAGAGTCAACCACCATGTCAGTAACACTGCCAGCCACAACAGCAGTTACACAACCAACCACGTCAGTAACACAGCCAACCACAACAACAGTTACACAACCAAACACTGTTGGTTGGCTGTTGTGGCTGGCAGTTTCAGAACCAACCACCAAATTAACACCCAACCAACCACCACATCAGTAACCCAACCACAACAACAGTAACATGACTAACACAACCAACTTCCTTGCAGTAACACAACCAATCACCACAACATTAACACAACCAACCACCAAATGAGCACACCACCAACCACCACATCATTAACACAACCAAACACCACATGAGTAACACAGCCAAGCACATGAGTAACACAACCAAACATCACATCAGTTACACAACCAAACATCACATTAGTAACACAGCCAGCCATTACAACAGTAACACAATCAACCACCACGTTAGTAACAACGCCAGCCACAACAACAGTTACACAACCAACCACATCAGTGAAACAGCCAACCACAACAACAGTTAAACAACCAACCACCACGCCAGTAACACAACCAACCACCACAACAGTAACACAGCCAGCCACAGCAAGTTACACAACCAACCACATCAGTAACACAGCCAACCACAACAGTTACACAGCCAACCACGTCAGTAACACAGCCAGCCACAACGACAGTAGCACAGTCAACCACCACCTCAGTAACACAGCTAGCCACAACAGATGTTACACAACCAACCACGTCAGTAACACAGCCAACCACAACAACAGTTACACAACCAAACACGTCAGTAACACAGCCAGCCACATGTCAGTAACACAACCAACCACCACGTCAGTAACAGAACCAACCTCCACGTCAGTTACACAACCAATCACCACAACAGTAACATGACTAACACAACCAACTACCTTGCAGTAACACAACCAATCACCACAACATTAACACAGCCAACCACCAAATGAACACACCACCAACCACCACATCATTAACACAACCAAATACCACATGAGTAACACAGCCAACCACATGAGTAACACAGCCAAACATCACATCAGTTAAACAATCAGAAACAATCAACCACAACAACAATAATGCAACCAACCATCAAATAAGCAACCCAACCAACCACCACGTCAACAACACAGCCAGCCACAACAACAGTAACACAACCAACCACCACATCAGTAACACAGCCAGCCACAACAACAGTTACACAACCAAGCACCACGTCAGTAACACAACCAGCCACCAAATGAACACACAACTAACCACCACACCAGTAATGCAACCAAACAACACAACAGTAACATGACTAACACAACAAACCACCTTGCAGTAACACAACCAACCACCACAACATTAACACAACCAACCTCCACGTCAGTAACAGTAGGGGGCGTCGGTGGCGCAGTTGGATAGTGCGCTTGGTCAGTGATTGGGAGGTTGCAGGTTCAAGCCCAGCTCCTGGTGACACATGGCGATGTGTCCTTGGGCAAGACACTTAACCCCAAGTTACTCCCACTGCTGTGTCAGTGGCGTGTAAATGGGCATGAAAGGGTGTGAATGTGTTAGAAATACTGATGGATAACTAACTAACTAACTCTGAACCATCAGTGAGTGAATGTGAGAGCGAATGGGTGTTAATGGGTAGGTGTGACCTGCGGTGTAAAGCAGCTTTGAGTAGTCCAAGACTAGAAAAGCGCTATATAAGCTCAAGTCCATTTCCATAACACAACCAACCACCAAATGAACACACAATCAACCATCACAACAGTAACACAACCAACCACCACAACAGTAACACAACCGAATATCACATCAGTAACACAACCAAACATCACAACAGCAACACAACCAGCCACAACAACAATAACACAACCAACCACCAAATGAACCTATTACAACCACCACAGCAGTAACACAACCCACCACAACGTCAGGTACACAGCCAGCCAGCACAACAGTAACACAACCAACCACCACAACAGTAATGCAACCAACCACCACAACAGTACCACAGCCAACCACCAAATGAACACACAACCAACCACCACATCTGTAACACAACCAAACACCACAACAGTAACATGACTAACACACCCAACCACCTTGCAGTAACACAACCAACCACCACAACATTAACACAACCAACCACCAAATGAGTAACACAACCAACCACATGAGTAACACAACCAAATATCACAACAGTTACACAACTAAACGTCACATTAGTAACACAAAAACAAGTTACCAAAACAACAGTAATGCAACCAACCATCACATAAACAACACAACCAACCACCACGTCAGCAACAACAGTTACACAAACAACCACCAAGTGAACATACCACCAACCACCACATTAGTAACACAACCAAACACCACATGAGTTACACAACCAACCACATCAGTAACACACCACCAACCACCACATCAGTAACCCAACCAAACACCACATTAGTAACACAACCAACCATATGAGTAACACAACCAAACATCACATCAGTAACACAACCACACACCACATCAGTAACACAACCACACACCACAACATTAACACAACCAACCACCAAATGAGTAACACAACCAACCACATGAGTAACACAACCAAACATCACAACAGTTACACAACTAAACGTCACATTAGTAACACAAAAACAACAAGTTACCAAAACAACAGTAATGCAACCAACCATCACATAAACAACACAACCAACCACCACGTCAGCAACAACAGTTACACAAACAACCACCAAGTGAACGTACCACCAACCACCACATTAGTAACACAACCAAACACCACATGAGTTACACAACCAACCACATCTGTAACACACCACCAACCACTACATCAGTAACCCAACCAACCACAACAACAGTAACACAACCAACCACCAAATGAACACACCACCAACCACCACAACAGTAACACAACCAAACACCACATTAGTAACACAACCAACCATATGAGTAACACAACCAAACATCACATCAGTAACACAACCACACACCACATCAGTTACACAGCCGAGCATCACATCAGTAACACAACCAACCCCCAAATGAACACACCACCAACCACATCAGTTACACAACCGAACATCACATCAGTAACACAACCAACCACAACAACAGTAACACAACCAACCACCAAATGAACACACCACCAACCACATGAGTAACACAACCAAACATCACATCAGTAACACAACCAAACACCACATCTGTAACACAATCAACCACCACATGAGTAACACAACCAACCACAACAACAATAACACAACCAACCTCCACATGAACAACACAACCAACCAGAAGTTGAGGATCAATAATCTTGACGATTCAAAATAGAGGCAACTAGACTGAACTTATCACAGTCCAGATGCCTCGTTTTTGAAGCTCCAGGATAACGGTCAGAATTGTTTGGGTCAAGGTCTTTTTTTTTGTTTAAGGCTCATCGGGAGATCAAGTCTCTGCAGTGTGAGATGAATCTGCTAAAGAGTCTAAAGATCTGTCTGAAAAAGCAGAGAGATGCCTACAAGAGAAAGATCCACCTGTCCACTGGTGAGGAGGGGGGAGGAGCTTAGACCTCAGCACAATATAAGGTGTCGAATTCGATCTGACCAGCAGGTGGTGCTCTTTTCTCTCTGTATGTCTGTGTCAGCAGGTTACAGTCAGCAAGGGGACTTAAAGGAACAATCCTCAGCCAATCACCTGGCAGCTGAGACAGGGGGCAGGGTCTGCTCGTCAACTGATGATGACATCACATTGCCATCTTCCAATCAGCAGCAGCCTTTAAATAGTCCACCATCTACCACCCTGCCCACAGAACCATCTGTGCCACTGCTGCCAAAGTGTGAACCTTTACCTGTCCCTATCCAGGCCCCACCCACTACGACCCTACCGAAAGAATTTCCTTTCCAGACATTTGAACCAGAGCCAGAACCTTCATGTGCATTAGTGGCTCCGCCCACTTTCCCTACACCTATCAGTACATCTACACCTTTACCTGAACCTTTACATGCTACGAGAAAGGCTGTACCCACCGTGACCCCACCCACTGCTTCAGACATGAAAACACTATTGACAACGCCTGGACCCCTCCAGGCTCCGCCCACTACAACACAGCCCACAGTTTCACCTGTAACTTTACCTGTCCTGGCTCCACCTACTAATATTGCACCTGTGATAAAAGACAAGGCGAGAACAATTCCGAACATCTTGAGTCGCAGCAAAAAGATGAATGTGAAGGGTGAGCAGCAGAAACTCAGTACTGCATGACTGCTTTAGCTAGTGAGCTGGTTAGTCCTATGGTTAGCTTGTCTGCCCTGCAGTTAGCTGGTTAACTCTGTTGTTAGCTCGTTAGCTCTGTGTTAAGCTTGTCTGCTCTGTAGTTAGCCCTGTGTTTAGCTGGTTAGTCCTATGGTTAGCTTGTCTGCTCTGTAGTTAGCCCTGTGTTTAGCTGGTTAGTCGTATGGTTAGCTTGTCTGCTCTGTAGTTTAGCATTGACTCCTGGATCTCTGTAATTACAGCCTCTGGTTTACTCCCTGCAGAGTCGCCCTCCTGTGCGGCTCCGGCTCCCTCAGAGCTCCTGTCCTTCGTTCCCGTTCAGCCTGTCCTGACCATGAATCCGATGATGTCACAGCGAGCGATGCTGCCGACGGCGGCCCCACCTGGTACCACCTCCATCCCTGCAGTTTTGTCTTTATGCATGCTCTCAGTTTGAAGGTAAACATGTCCACTTCCTGTCTGTAGGCATGGCGTCCGTCATCCTGAATGTGTCCGGGGTGAACAGTCAGCAGATACACCTGACCGCAGTGCCCGCCCCTCAGACCGGTAAGATCTACTGCAGCTCCGCCCCCCTCACCATCACTAACCTCAGAGGTAACTAACCCAGCAGCTCTCTAACTAACTCAAAACTAACGAACTATTAACTTATCTTAATAACTTACTACTTAAAGGATAAGTTTGGTTTCTCCAGCTTTCACATTGTTTATAGAATGAAGTAGAACAATATACTCACCCAGAAGGCTTTCCTGATCCAAACAGTGCTTCAGGAGATATTTAGATCCAAAATCGAGCGGCGGACATCGGTATAATGGTAGCACACGGGGCATGTATAGCACCGCTCCTAAAACTGCATTAATCGTCCAAAAACTCATTAGTTTCACCAATATTTCATCATGGTCCGCTCGGGCTACTCCTCCATCACAGCCTGTGTGGCTCCAGACATGTTTTTGTGACTGTGCTGACCTCTGAACTGAAGACTGCTCTCTGGTCAGCTGTTCTTCTCTTTGCCTCTGCGTCCTCCTTTCGATGAGCTCCTCATCTGTAAACTCTGGCTCCAAACTGTAAGGACACCCATCATATTCAAAGTTCTCCACAACATCTTCATCCCATAGATATTTGTCCATTTTGCACAAAACTGAAGAAGAAAGTCGTTGTGTAGCCGGCGGTCGCCACTGAAACAATGAGCTGTACTGCACATGTGCGGAGGCAAACATTCTTCTTCTTCAGTTCCGAGGTCAGCACAGTTACAAAAACATGTCTGGAGCGACACAGACTGTAATGGAGGAGTAGCCTGAGCGGACCATGATGAAATATTGGTGAAACTAATGAGTTTTTAGACAATTAATGCAGTTTTAGGAGCGGCGCTCTACATGCCCCGTGTGCTACCATTATACGGATGTCCGCCGCTCGATTTTGGATCTAAATATCTCCTGAAGCACTGTTTGGATCAGGAAAGCCTTCTGGGTGAGTATATTGTTCTACTTCATTCTATAAACAATGTGAAAGCTGGAGAAACCAAACTTATCCTTTAACTAACCTAGGTTAGGATTGAGTCTAACCTTTAAACTTTTAAAAATTGTTTCTGGTAATTATGCTGAGAAATTGGCTTGAAAAAGTAAGAACAACCAATGACACAACAACCAACTGTATCAACAACACAACCAATGACGCAACAACCAACTGTATCAACAACACAACCAATGACACAACAACCAACTGTATCAACAACACAACCAATGACACAACAACCAACTGTATCAACAACACAACCAATGACGCAACAACCAACAGCATTGACAACACATCAACCAATGACAACAACCAACAATATTGACAACACACCAATCACACAACAACCAACAATATTGACAACACACCAATCACACAACAACCAACAATATTGACAACACATCAACCAATGACGCAACAACCAACAGCATTGACAACACATCAATCAATGACACAACCAACAGTAATGACAACACATCAACCAGTGACACAACAACCAACACTATTAACATCACCATAACCAATGACAACAACCAACAATATTGACAACACATCAACCAATGATGCAATTACCAACAGTATTGACAACACATCAACCAGTTACAACAACCAACAATATTGACAACACATCAACCAGTGACACATTTACCAACAGTATTGACAACACATCAACCAATGACAACAACCAACAGCCTCACAAGAAACAAACCGGCCCAACATTCCTGACATTAATGAAGTATGAGAGCAGAAAACAGGAGCTCAGCATCAGATGAGACAAAGACGACCAGTCCAAGCATGTAGGACCACAAAGGGACCTAAAAACATGAAGTAACATTTTGTTTTCTGCTTACAGCTGCAAACATCAGCAACTTCATGCACCTGGTTCAACCAATGCCTCACCAACCAACATCAACAACACAGCAATCAGTGACACAAGCAACACAACCAACATCAACAACACAGCAATCAGTGACACAAGCAACACAACCAACATCAACAACACAGCAATCAGTGACACAAGCAACACAACCAACATCAACAACACAGCAGTCAGTGACACAAACAACACAGCAACCAACATCAGCAACACAGCAATCAGTGACACAAACAACACAGCAACCAACATTAACAACACAGCAATCAGTGACACAAACAACACAGCAACCAACATCAGCAACACAGCAATCAGTGACACAAACAACACAACAACCAACATCAACAACACAGCAATCAGTGACACAAACAACACAACAACCAACATTAACAACACAGCAATCAGTGACACAAACAACACAACAACCAACATTAACAACACAGCAATCAGTGACACAAACAACACAACAACCAACATTAACAACACAGCAATCAGTGACACAAACAACACAACAACCAACATTAACAACACAGCAATCAGTGACACAAACAACACAACAACCAACATTAACAACACAGCAATCAGTGACACAAACAACACAACAACCAACATCAACAACACAGCAATCAGGGACACAACCAACACAACAACCAACATCAACAACACAGCAATCAGGGACACAAACAACACAACAACCAGCATCAGCAACACAGCAATCAGGGACACAACCAACACAACAACCAACATTAGCAACACAGCAACCAGTGACACAACCAACACAGGAACCAGATCGACCCCCAGACCCTCAAGGCTGGACCCCAGCAGCTCCACGACAACCATCACCACATCAGCAGCCAGGGACCCAGAAACCAGCCCAGGGTCCGCCTCCAGGTGATTCACTGCAAGGACTCTGCTGCTCTGTGGGTGGGGCCTCAGGGGGCGGGGCTAAAAGACTGAGGTCAGAGGTCAGTGAGAAGGACTTCCTCAACCAGCAGCCTGCCGACACAGAGACAGCAGGGACTCTGCTGCCACGGCAACCTTCCTTAGAAGTGGAGCTAGAGGACGAGATGGACATTGTAGACGAGGCCTCACAGGAGGGCGGGCCTTGGCTCCTGCAGCTTGATTCAGACTCCGAGGACGCCGCTCCCACTGCGACTAAAGAATCTAAGACTGCCTCAGGCCAATCAGAGTCTGAACATGTAATAAAGACTCCGCCCCCTTTGCAGCAGATGAAGGTGGGCGGAGCAACAGAGGAGCCCTCGAGCAGCGAGGGGGCGGGGGAAGGTGGTGTGGCGTGGAGACAGATGCCGAGGCTGGTCCCGCTGGGTCTGCGAGGCCACGCCCACAGCTGACGTCACCACTGGCTCATGTTGTAAAGATTCAGGATTGGCTGTTTCAGTTTGGACTTCTCATTTCAGTGACATCACTTCCTCTTCAATACGACCTCATGACTCACGCCACAACCAACCTGGATTGTTTTTTCTTGAGGCCGTGAGCTTGAACTTTCCCGCGTTAACTAAAGTCCCAGACATCGCCACGGCGTGTGAGTGTGAAGCATTCTAAATGTTTGTGTTCTGTAAATAATCGAAACACCCTGTTCCTGATCAGCGGTTTCAGTTTAACAGTTAAAGTTTGTACAGGTGTAAAGTTTTTTATTTTATATTTTTAAAGCTAAAATAAAAAATAAAGAGCATCAACGACTCACAGTGTTTGTTTTGGTCTATAAACATGATGTCTGTGAGGTCCTAGGTGAAAGTACGGTGATGGGCCACCTGACCTCTGACCTTAAACCACCATAGTTTGACCAGTTCATCATCATTCATCCCATTGATCTCTGACATTAGAGCATAGACGATACAGACTGATCGATCTTTATTCAGGATGTCATTGGCAGAATCAGCAGGTTCTGCTTGGACTCTGAAGACAATCTTTTATGAATGACCCTCAGAACTAGCGAGGAACTTTAACTGCACATAAACTAGGACAATGTGGAGTGAGGCCGCTACTGACGGCCTGCTGGTCTTTGCTGTTCCAGTGAAAACGCCTCGTAACATCATCAGAGAAACCCTCGGCATCAACATGGTCCCTGTCTTAGAACAGTGATATTCTATATTTAATGGGAAGCCAATGCAGAGAAGCTAGTACAGGAGTAATGTGGTCTCTTCTAGTTCTAGTCAGTACATGTGCTGCAGCATTTTGGACCAGCTGAAGCGTCTTGAGCGACTTGCTTTTCAGCATCACTCTGGGACAGGATAGGCCTGATTTTAGAGACGTTACCAAGATTTTTTAAAAAAGGCTGTTTTTGAAATATGCGTACTAAAGACTTACTGTTCATGTGTACTAACTGGTATCAGATAAGTAAGACTTAAACAATTATTATATCCTTAATTTAATCAGATAAAAGCCTCATTGAGATTTAAAATCTCTTTTTCAAGAGGGACCTGGCATGGCAGCAGCAGACAGTTACACAGTAAAAACAACAAATACATTCAGACAGCGCGTTGAAACCAAACTGCTCTGGAAACACCAATTCAAAACAAAATGAGAAGCAGTCAAGGATTATAACAGTTACATTGTCCAAGGCTAGCTCTTTCCCGGTCCCTTATCAAAGTCTTAAATTCACCAACAGTGACCAGTTCTGTTAGTCTCAAATCCATCAAGGGACTATTCCATGTAGAGGGGGCGGCATATTTAAAGGCCGCTTACCCAGTTCTGTTCTGACTCTAGGAACAAACATTTTAATGAAATCCTGTGAGCGCAGTCCACGACAGTCACTAGACCTGATCAAATATGTGGTCAAATAAGACGGAAGCAGCCCAAGAACAGATTTGTAGATAAAGAGTGGTAAGTGAGAGTGTCTACGGACAGACGGGGAGGAACGATTTGCAGCAGCATACAGCAGACAGTGATGGACACCATATCCACAGCCAGTAATAAAACGTAGGGCACAGTAATTCCTCTAATCTGTAGAAGAATGTTATGATCTGTGGTTTAAATAGTTGCACTGAGATCTAGCAAGACAAGTACATGGAGAAGTTCCTCATTTGCTAATATAACTAGAGCATTCTCTGTGCTGTGATGAGTTCTAAATCCTGGCTGGAAGTCCTCAAGCAGGCAGGAAGTCAGACAGCTAATCAGCCATATACAGTGGGTACAGAAAGTATTCAGACCCCCTTAAATTTTTCACATTTTGTTACATTACAGCCATTTCCTATAATCATTTAGATTCATTTTTTCCTCATTAATGTACACAAAGCACCCCATACTGACAAAAAAAACAGAATTGTTGAAATTTTTGAAGACTTATTAAAAAAGAAAAAGTGAAATATCACATGGTCATCAGTATTCAGACCCTGTACTGTGACACTTGTTTTTTTTAACTGAGGCATTGTGCATTTCTTCTGATCATCCTTGAGATGGGTCAACACCTTCATTGGAGTCCAGCTGTGTTTAATTGTGTTGATTGGACTTGATTAGGAAAAGCTCACACCTGTCTCTATAAGACCTTTCAGCTCACAGTGCATGTCAGAAGAAATGAGAAGCAGGAGGTCAAAGGAACTGCCTGAAGAACTCAGAAACAGAACTGTGGAAAGGCTCAGATCTGGACAAGGCTACAAAAGAATTTCTGCTGCACTTAAGGTTCCTAAGAGCACAGTGGCCTCAACAATTCTTAAATGGAAGAAGTTTGGGACAACAGGAACTCTTCCTCGAGCTGAGCCATCGGGGGAGAAGAGCCTTGGTGAGAGAGCTAAAGAACCCAAAGATCACTGGAGCTGAACTCCAGAGATCCAGTGGGGAGATGGAGAAAGTTCATGTAGGTCAACCATCACTGCAGCCTCCACCAGTCAGGGCTTTATGGCAGAGTGGGCCGACAGAAGCCTCTCCTCAGTGTAGGACACAAGCCTGCATAGAGTTCACCAAAAAACACATGAAGGACCCCCAGACTGTGAGAAATAAGAATCTTTGGTCTGATGAGACCAAGATGGAACTTTTTGGTCTTAATTCTCAGAGGTCTGTGTGGAGGAAACCAGGCCCTGCTCATCAGCCTGCTGGGACAGGAACACTGGATGACATTAAAGGAAAGATGAATGGGCCAAATACAGATATATCCTGGACCAAAACCTTTTCCAGAGTGCTCAGGATCTCAGACTGGGCCGAGGGTTCACCTTCCAACAGGACAATGATCCTAAGCACACAGCTAAAATAATGAAGGAGCCAGAGCCCTGACTTAAATCCAACTGAGCATCTCTGGAGAGACCTGAAAATGTCTGTCCACCAACGTTCACCATCCAACCTGACAGAACTGGACAGGATTTGAAGGAGGACTGGCAGAGGATCCCCAAATCCAGGAGGGAGAAACTTGTTCATCCCTCTGAAGAAGACTCATGGCTGTATGAGCTCAAAGGCTCGTACTCCTTACTGAGCAAAGGGTCTGAATACTGATGACCATGGGATATTTCACTTTTTCTTTTTTTAGAACTCTTCAAAAATTTCAACAATTCTGTTTTTTTTGTCAGTATGGGGTGCTTTGTGTGCATTAATGAGGAAAAAATGAATCTAAATGATTATAGGAAATGGCTGTCATATATCAAAGTGTGAAAAATGTAAGGGGGTCTGAATACTTTCTGTAACCACTGTACATGCATATAGGCCTGGGGTTAGAGGGTTGATATAGGCCTGGGGTTAGAGGGTTGATATAGCCCTGGGGTTAGAGGGTTGATAAAGGCCTGTAGTTAGAGGGTTTGATATAGGCCTGGAGTTAGAGGGCTGATATAGGCCTGTAGTAAGAAGGTTGATATAGGCCTGGGGTTAGAGGGTTGATATAGGCCTGTAGTTAGAGGGTTTGATATAGGCCTGGGGTAAGAGGGTTGATATAGGCCTGTAGTTAGAGGGTTTGATATAGGCCTGGGGTAAGAGGGTTGATATAGGCCTGTAGTTAGAGGGTTTGATATAGGCCTGGGGTTAGAGGGTTGATATAGGCCTGGAGTTAGAGGGCTGATATAGGCCTGTAGTAAGAAGGTTGATATAGGCCTGGGGTTAGAGGGTTGATATAGGCCTGTAGTTAGAGGGTTTGATATAGGCCTGGGGTAAGAGGGTTGATATAGGCCTGTAGTTAGAGGGTTTGATATAGGCCTGGGGTTAGAGGGTTGATATAGGCCTGGAGTTAGAGGGCTGATATAGGCCTGTAGTAAGAAGGTTGATATAGGCCTGGGGTTAGAGGGTTGATATAGGCCTGTAGTTAGAGGGTTTGATATAGGCCTAGGGTAAGAGGGTTGATATAGGCCTGTAGTTAGAGGGCTGATAAAGGCCTGTTGTTACAAGGTTGATATAGGCCCGGGTTTAGAGGGTTGATATAGGCCTGTAGTTAGAGGGCTGATACAGGCCTGTGGTTAGAAGGTTGATATAGGCCTGGGGTTAGAGGGTTGATAAAGGCCTGTAGTTAGAGGATTTGATATAGGACTAGGGTTAGAGGGTTGATATAGGCCTGTAGTTAGAGGGTTTGATAAAGGCCTGTAGTTAGAGGGCTGATTTAGGCCTGGGGTTAGAGGGTTTGATATAGGCCTGTAGTTAGAGGGTTTGATATAGGCCTGTAGTTAGAGGGTTTGATAAAGGCCTGTAGTTAGAGGGCTGATTTAGGCCTGTAGTTAGAGGGCTGATTTAGGCCTGTAGTTAGAGGGTTTGATATAGGCCTGTAGTTAGAGGGCTGATATAGGCCTGTTGTTAGAAGGTTGATATAGGCCTGTAGTTAGAGGGTTGATACAGGCCTGGGGTTAGAGGGTTGATATAGGCCTGTAGTTAGAGGGTTTGATATAGGACTGGGGTTAGAGGGTTGATATAGGCCTGTAGTTAGAGGGCTGATATAGGCCTGTGGTTAGAAGGTTGATATAGGCCTGGGGTTAGAGGGTTGATAAAGGCCTGTGGTTAGAGGGTTTGATATAGGCCTGGGGTTAGGGGGTTGATATAGGCCTGTGGTTAGAGGGTTTGATATAGGCCTGTAGTTAGAGGGCTGATTTAGGCCTGTAGTTAGAGGGTTGATTTAGGCCTGTAGTTAGAGGGTTGATATAGGCCTGTAGTTAGAGGGCTGATAAAGGCCTGTTGTTACAAGGTTGATATGGGCCCGGGTTTAGAGGGTTGATATAGACCTGTAGTTAGAGGGCTGATATAGGCCTGTGGATAGAAGGTTGATATAGGCCTGTGGTTAGAAGGTTGATATAGGCCTGGGGTTAGAGGGTTGATAAAGGCCTGTGGTTAGAGGGTTTGATATAGGCCTGGGGTTAGAGGGCTGATATAGGCCTGTGGTTAGAAGGTTGATATAGGCCTGGGGTTAGAGGGTTGATAAAGGCCTGTAGTTAGAGGGTTTGATATAGGCCTGTAGTTACAGGGTTTGATATAGGCCTGTAGTTAGAGGGCTGATTTAGGCCTGTAGTTAAAGGGTTTGATATAGGCCTGTAGTAAGGGTTTGATATAGGCCTGTAGTTAGAGGGTTTGATATAGGCCTGTAGTTAGAGGGTTGATATAGGCCTGTAGTTAGAGGGTTTGATATAGGCCTGTAGTTAGAGGGCTGATTTAGGCCTGTAGTTAGAGGGTTGATATAGGCCTGTAGTTAGAGGGCTGATATAGGCCTGTTGTTAGAAGGTTGATATAGGCCTGTTGTTAGAAGGTTGATATAGAGCTGTAGTTAGAGGGTTGATACAGGCCTGGGGTTAGAGGGTTGATATAGGCCTGCAGTTACAGGGTTTGATATAGGCCTGTAGTTAGAAGGTTGATATAGGCCTGTAGTTAGAAGGCTGATTTAGGCCTGTAGTTAGAGGGTTTGATATAGGCCTGTAGTTAGAGGGCTGATATAGGCCTGTTGTTAGAAGGTTGATATAGGCCTGTAGTTAGAGGGTTGATATAGGCCTGCAGTTACAGGGTTTGATATAGGCCTGTAGTTAGAAGGCTGATTTAGGCCTGTAGTTAGAGGGTTTGATATAGGCCTGTAGTTAGAGGGCTGATATAGGCCTGTTGTTAGAAGGTTGATATAGGCCTGTAGTTAGAGGGTTTGATATAGGCCAAGGGTGAGGGGGTTTGATATAGGCCTGGAGTTAGAGGGCTGATATAGGCCTGTAGTAAGAGGGCTGATATAGGCCTGTTGTTAGAAGGTTGACATAGGCCAGGGGTTAGAGGGTTTGATACAGGCCAGGGGTTAGAGGGTTGATATAGGCCAGGGGTTAGAGGGTTTGATATGGACCTGCAGTTAGAGGGCTGATATAGGCCTGTTGTTAGAAGGTTGATATAGGCCTGTAGTTAGAGGGTTTGATATAGGCCTGTAGTTAGAGGGTTTGATATAGGCCTGTAGTTAGAGGGCTGATATAGGCCTGTTGTTAGAAGGTTGACATAGGCCAGGGGTTAGAGGGTTTGATACAGGCCAGGGGTTAGAGGATTGATATAGGCCAGGGGCTAGAGGGTTTGATATAGACCTGCAGTTTGAGGGTTTGATATAGGCCTGTAGTTAGAGGGTTTGATATAGGCCTGTAAACCGTGGGCTGTGTCTCATGGTGTGAGCAGACCAGCCTCCAGCTCAGTGAGACAAAGTCTGAGGACAGTGGCTCCATTTTCATCCAGGTGGACGCTCATGATGAGAACAAATACTTTGGAGAACATTTGGACCACAAACTGGACTGGACCAGGACCACAGAGGTCCTGCTCAGTTCAGGCTCAGCGTGGTGGACACCGAACAAATGCATCAGGAAGTTCCTGCCCACGACCATGGAGAATAAATCAGAACCAGAGGCAATTTATCCCATTAATCTGACTTGTTGCTCTTTGACATACAAAACCCAAAACCAGTGAATTTGGCACATATTCAATTGAACACACAGCAAAGACAAGAAATTAAACGTTTGAACTAATTAACTTTATTTTTTGCAAATATTAGCTCATTTGGAATTTGATGCCTGCAACATGTCTCAAAAAAGCTGCACAAGTGTCAAAAAAGACTGAGAAAGTTGAGGAATGCTCATCAAACACTTATTTGGAACATCCCACAGGTGAACAGGCTAATTGGGAACAGGTGGGTGCCATGATTGGGTATAAAAGCAGCTTCCCTGAAATGCTCAGTCATTCACAAACAAGGATGGGGCGAGGGTCACCACTTTGTCAACAAATGTGTGAGCAAATTGTCCAACAGTTTAAGAACAACATTTCTCAACCAGCTATTGAAGGAATTTAGGGATTTCATCATCTACGGTCCGTAATATCATCAAAAGGTTCAGAGAATCTGGAGAAATTACTGCACGTAAGCAGCAAGGCCCAAAACCAACACTGAATGCCCGTGACCTTTGATCCCTCAGGCGGTACTGCATCAAAAACCGGCATCACTGTGTAAAGGATATCACCACATGGGCTCAGGAACACTTCAGAAAACCACTGTTGGGTGGACATTAGCTCAGTTGGTAGAGCATCTGCTCATGTATGGGGACTTCCAAACCCCAGCAGCGGCAGTAGGTTTGAATCCCGGCCACAGCCCTTTGCTGCATGTCTTCCCCCCTCTCTTCACCTGCTTTCCTGTCATTCTCCAGCTGTCCTATCAATAAAGGCCACAAAAGCCCAAAAAAATAACTTTAAAAAAAAAAAAAAAAAAGAAAGAAAACCACTGTCAGTAACTACAGTTTGTCTACATCTGTAAGTGCAAGTTAAAACTCTACTATGCAAAGCCAAAGCCATTTATCAACAACACCCAGAAACACCGCCGGCTTCACTGGGCCCGAGCTCATCTAAGATGGACTGATGCAAAGTGGAAAAGTGTTCTGTGGTCTGACCAGTCCACATTTACAATTGTTTTTGGAAACTGTGGTCATCGTGTCCTCCAGACCAAAGAGGAAAAGAACCATCCGGACTGTTATAGGAGCAAAGTTCAAATGCCAGCATCTGTGATGGTATGGGGGTGTATTAGTGCCCAAGGCATGGGTAACTTACACATCTGTGAAGGCACCATTAATGCTGAAAGGTACATACAGGTTTTGGAGCAACATATGTTGCCATCCAAGCAACGTCTTTTTCATGGACGCCCCTGCTTATTTCAGCAAGACAATGCCAAGCCACATTCTGCACGTGTTACAACAGCGTGGCTTCGTAGTAAAAGAGTGCAGGTACTAGACTGGCCTGCCTGTAGTCCAGACCTGTCCCCCATTGAAAATGTGTGGCGCATTATGATGCGTAAAATACAACAACAGAGACCCCGGACTGTTGAACAACTTAAGCTGTACATCAAGCAAGAATGGGAAAGAATTCCACCTGAAAAGCTTCAAAAATTGGTCTCCTCAGTTCCCAAACGTTTACTGAGTGTTGTTAAAGCTGGGGTTGGCGATTTTGGAGAACTAGCTGTCCGTCTCTAGCCTGAAGGGGGCGGTAATGCTTCAAAATGATGGATGCCAACCACCAAAGAAGAAGAAGTCTCGCGAGAACTGCCACCTGCAGTAGCATGGACGGCAGTTCTCGCGAGATTAGAGCCAACAGCAGAACAAACTTAGAAAAACAGAGTTTATTTTAGATTTCTTGTACATCTGTCTTAAATGTGAGGGATACTGGAGCTTGGTTGGTGTTGAGGGACGGCTCACAGCGGACCCTTATTTTCAAAGACAAAACTTGAAAGGTAAGCATTCTCCAGCGGAGTCTGTTCCCTACACGCTACATGCTACATGCTACACGCACTGTTGGTGCACGCTGAGAAAATGCACGCGCAGCAGGCACGCAGAATGGCGACGGGATTTGATTGGTGTAAAAGAAGGTATCCCGGCAAGATCATTGGTTGGTGTTTTCCCTGTTTTACTCCTGCTGTAGATAGCGGATATTTTTCGCTCTGTTTTAAGAACACATTATGAGTTGATTACCATCGGGTCATAAAGACCATTTTAACCAGTATTTCAAAAAGTGTATCTAAATCAGAACGCCAACCCCAGCTTTAAAAGGAAAGGCGATGTAACACAGTGGTCAAAATGACCCTGTGACAACTTTTTTGTAATGTGTTGCTGCCATTAAATTCTAAGTTGATGATTATTTGAAAAAGAAAATAAAGTTTCTCAAACATTAAGTATCTTGTCTTTGCTGTGTATTCAATTGAATATAAGTTGAAAAGGATTTGCAAATCATTGTATTCTGTTTTTATTTATGATTTACACAACGTGCCAACTTCATTGGTTTTGGGTTTTATAGATAAGAGCGTAAAAATTAGATAAAATAAAATTAAAAATTAGAAAGAAAAAAAAAGAAAATTAAGTAGCCTGGTTGCAACATGAAGAATATTTAAGCAATATTAAGTTCCTGATGAAGGAAAATTAAGTAAATTAAGTAGAAGTGAGACTATACATAAGACCCGTGATTTAACATGAACATGAACATCATCTACAAAATGATCATTAATGTGACAGCTCTGTTTGTTCAGAAGCAGCTTTGACACTTATATTGCACTGGGTATCATGTTTGTGCAGTTTCCTTTTAACAGAGATCTAAATCTGTGTGAAATGCTGTTTTTTTTTCTGCAGGACCTTCCAGATCAGTGGTAAAAAAAATGATATTAAAACCTGTTTTTGACTCTGTGATTGTTCTTTTATGTTTTAATGTGCTCAGATTACTTAAGATAATGTCCTTTAGCAACTGTAATATCCGTACTGCCAACTGGCGCTGTCATATTTACATCTATATTGTTAATATTAATGATGTAAATGCTTTGGCCTTGGTCTCTCTTTCTCTTATTTGAATTATTGTTCTTTCTTTAAGGATGTTGTAAATTTTGCTCATTAAAATTCTGTTTTTTTTTTAATGACTTTATGTGATATTCTTGCTGCTGTAATGAGAATAAGAGCAACTGAACCCACAGAATTTCCTCGTAATAAATTTTAAAAGTGTTTCTGAATATTTCTCTAAACATCAGAGCAGGTCGGTGGTGTAACACTTCAACTCGTCTGTATTTTATCTTGTGTCTTTTATTTTTTCCGTCACAATAGGACAGCTCTGCCAGGAGCGGGAGGTCTTTTATTGTGAAAAGTTAACCGGAAGTATGAGTGTTGGTGCCGCTCTGTAATTGACGCTGCGGTGCGTCATGACGCCGCGGTACGTCTGTTCAGAGTAGCTCGTGCAGTAGCCGCTTCGTGTCTCCGCTGCGGCCCGCGGCGGGACCAGAACCGGGACAGGTGGACCGGAGCAGGATGACGTCATCGGCAGCGGGAAGCAGAACCGCGGCATGACGTTATCGGTGGCGGGAACCGGGAAACGCACGAGCCGCTGAGAGAGGGAGCTAGCCGGGAGGCTAACGGCGCGATGAGCGCGGAGCAGAGCGGAACGATCCGCAGCCGCATCAAGAAGCTGCTGCGCTCCCCGAGCATCAAACTGCGCCGCACGAGCGGCACCGCGCGGCAGGAGCGGAGCGGCAAGGTGCGCGCACGCACGCACTTTAATCAGCTGTTTTGGCATTTTTTAATTGTCCTTTGCGGCCGCCGTACCGCCTCCTGTTAGCTTGAGCTGACAGCGTGCTGCCTCAGCGGGTGTCTATGTGAGGGCCGGGGCCCCGGGACGGCCGTCAGAAATCCACCGGAGGTCCCGTGATGTGTGTGCAAACATTTAAGCATGCTAACATTTTAGCATGCTAACACTTCAGCATGCTAACATTACTGTGTCAACAGCACGGCTAATGTTCTGTTTTTGACATTACAAGATGCTCAAACATCTACATGCTAATATGACGTTACGCTAATATGCAGGTATGCTAATGGGACATTATACTATAATGATATTATGCTAGCGGCGCAGGTGTTGCTGAAAGGCTTAGCAGGTCCCTGCTCTCTCTTAAATCAGGTGAGAGCCGACAACAGAGCTTTGAGGAGTGAGGGCCACAATATTAGGAACAGCAGTGCTGGGCAGTTAGCTCGCCAGGCTAATTAAAGCTAATTAAAGTGCAATTCATGTGTCAGCAGGTCAATTAGTGAGTCCGCTCGTT
This sequence comes from Scarus forsteni, assembly GCA_036419115.1. Lineage (NCBI taxonomy): Eukaryota > Metazoa > Chordata > Actinopteri > Labriformes > Labridae > Scarus > Scarus forsteni. The sequence goes on from JAZDUH010000540.1 coordinate 179,168, forward strand.
AAGAGCAGAGACTGGACCGCTGTGTGTGTCTATGAGTGTGTGTCTGTGTGTGTGTGTGTCTGTGTGTGTGTGTCTATGTATGTGTGTCTGTCTATGAATGTGTGTCTATGTCTATGTGTGTGTCTATGTATGTGTGTGTGTCTATGAGTGTGTGTCTATATGTGTGTGTCTATGAGTGTGTGTGTGTCTATGTGTGTGTGTGTCTATGAGTGTGTGTGTGTCTATGAATGTGTGTGTGAGTGTCTATGAGTGTGTGTCTATGTGTGTGTGTCTATGAATGTGTGTGTGTGTGTCTATGTATGTGTGTCTGTCTATGAATGTGTGTCTATGTCTGTGTGTGTGTCTATGAGTGTGTGTCTATGACTGTGTGTCTATGTGTGTGTGTGTGTCTATGTGTGTGTGTCTATGACTGTGTCTATGTGTGTGTGTGTCTATGAGTGTGTGTGTGTCTGTGTGTGTCTATGACTGTGTGTCTATGTGTGTGTCTATGTATATGTGTGTCTATGAGTATGTGTGTGTCTATGTGTGTGTGTCTATGAGTATGTGTGTGTGTGTCTATGTGTGTGTGTCTATGAATGTGTGTCTATGTGTGTGTGTCTATGAGTGGCTATGTGTGTTTGAGTCAATGAGTGTGTGTCTATGAGTGTGTGTGTGTCTATGAATGTGTGTCTATGAATGTGTGTGTGAGTGTCTATGAGTGTGTGTCTATGTGTGTGAGTCAATGAGTGTGTGTGTGAGTGTGAGTCAGCTGATCAGCTCCGTGTGTCATGTGAAGCACACGTGTGTGTGTGTGTGTGTGTGTGTGTGTGTGTGTGTGTGTAGTTTTCAGAGTTAAATTTTGTTGCATTTTTATTTGTCTTTTTTATTGAGTCTCATCTGACAGTGATGACGTCTGACCTTTAGGTGACCTTGGAGAAGGTTCTTGGGATCTCCGCCCCAGGCAACCGAGCTCTGACCTCTGACCCCCGCAGCGGCCTGCTGGCATATCCTGCTGGGTGAGTAAAGCTCAGGATGATGTCACTTCCTGTTTGGAAAATAAAAGATTAAAGCTTGAATCTGAAATGTAAATCCAAAGAAACAGCTAAAAAAAAATTAAAAAATCTTAAAAGATTGTTTATGTGTTGGACTGTAAAGCTCTTACAAGGACTTAAAGACTCTAATATGTTGTCGACAATAAAGCTCTTAAAAGGACTTAAAGACTCTAATATGTTGTCGACAATAAAGCTCTTAAAAGGACTTAAAGACTCTATTATCATGTTTCAGGAGTAAAGCTCTCAAAAAGACCTAAAGGCTCTAATATGTTGTCGACAGTAAAGCTCTTAAAACGACTTAAAGGCTCTAATATCATGTTGGGGACAGTAAAGCTCTGAAAAAGACTTAAAGGCATTAATGTTTTAGAAAGTAAAGCTCTTAAAAAGACTTAAAGGCTCTAATATGTTTCAGACAGTAAAGCTCTTAAAAAGACTTAAAGGCTCTAATATCATGTTGTCGACAAGAAAGCTCTTAAAAAGACCTAAAGGCTCTAATATGTTTTAGACAGTACAGCTCTTAAAAAGACTTAAAGGCTCTAATATGTTTTAGACAGTACAGCTCTTAAAAAGACTTAAAGGCTCTAATATCATGTTGGGGACAGTAAAGCTCTGAAAAAGGCTTAAAAGCTTTAATGTTTTAGAAAGTAAAGCTCTTAAAAAGACTTAAAGGCTCTAATATGTTGTCGACAGTAAAGCTCTTAAAACGACTTAAAGGCTCTAATATCATGTTGTCGACAAGAAAGCTCTTAAAAAGACCTAAAGGCTCTAATATGTTTTAGACAGTACAGCTCTTAAAAAGACTTAAAGGCTCTAATATGTTTTAGACAGTACAGCTCTTAAAAAGACTTAAAGGCTCTAATATCATGTTGGTGACAGTAAAGCTCTGAAAAAGACTTAAAGGCTTTAATGTTTTAGAAAGTAAAGCTCTTAAAAAGACTTAAAGGCTCTAATATCATGTTGTAGACAGTAAAGCTCTTAAGACTTAAAGGCTTTAATGTTTTAGAAAGTAAAGCTCTTAAAAGGACTTAAAGGTTCTACTATGTTTCAGATAGTAAAGCTCTTAAAAAGACTTAAAGACTCTAATGTTTTAGAAAGTAAAGCTCTTAAAAAGAGTTAGAAGCTCTAATATGGTTCAGACCTCTTATGTTCTTTAATTTGTTCAGCCTGATCTGTTTGTGAGAAGCTCCGTCATGACGACCTAACAAACTGGCCACAGCCTCTGAGACTGAGGTGGAGGTCAGCAGCATCGGAGCACCACAGGGGTCTGTACTCTGGCCACTCCTCTTCACTCTGTATGCCTCAGACCTGATGACTCTGCAGCTGTTTGGTGTGTCAGTGAGGCCGAGTCCAGAGAGCTGCTCAGTCTACAAACCAAGACCATGAGAGCCTTAAAGAGCCTGAACAAACCAAGACCATGAGAGCTTCAAAGAGCCTGAACAAACCAAGACCATGAGAGCCTCAAAGAGCCTGAACAAACCAAGACCATGAGAGCCTCAAAGAGCCTGAGCAAAGCCAGACCATGAGAGCCTTAAAGAGCCTGAACAAACCAAGACCATGAGAGCCTTAAAGAGCCTCAAAGAGCCTGAACAAACCAAGACCATGAGAGCCTTAAAGAGCCTGAACAAACCAAGACCATGAGAGCCTCAAAGAGCCTGAACAAAGCAAGACCATGAGAGCCTTAAAGAGCCTGAACAAACCAAGACCATGAGAGCCTCAAAGAGCCTGAACAAACCAAGACCATGAGAGCCTTAAAGAGCCTGAACAAACCAAGACCATGAGAGCCTTAAAGAGCCTGAACAAACCAAGACCATGAGAGCCTCAAAGAGCCTGAACAAAGCAAGACCATGAGAGCCTTAAAGAGCCTGAACAAACCAAGACCATGAGAGCCTCAAAGAGCCTGAACAAAGCAAGACCATGAGAGCCTTAAAGAGCCTGAACAAAGCAAGACCATGAGAGCCTTAAAGAGCCTGAACAAACCAAGACCATGAGAGCCTTAAAGAGCCTGAACAAACCAAGACCATGAGAGCCTCAAAGAGCCTGAACAAAGCAAGACCATGAGAGCCTTAAAGAGCCTGAACAAATCAAGACCATGAGAGCCTTAAAGAGCCTCAAAGAGCCTGAACAAAGCAAGGCCATGAGAGCCTCAAAGAGCCTGAACAAAGCAAGACCATGAGAGCCTTAAAGAGCCTGAACAAACCAAGACCATGAGAGCCTCAAAGAGAGTAAACAAACCAAGACCATGAGAGTCTTAAGGAGCCTTAAAGAGCCTTAAAGAGCCTGTGTTTCTTCAGCAAAGTTCAGAAGTATCTAGAAACATCAGAGGACTGTGGTCTGGGAAACAGTTTAACATAATGTAAATAAGTTAAAAAAACATAAATAGTTGAATAACATAAATAAGTTAAATAATAATATAAATAGTTAAATAATAACATAAATAAGTTAAAAAATGATGTAAATAAGTTAAATAATGATGTAAATAAGTTAAATAATAATATAAACAGTTAAATAATAATATAAATAGTTAAATAATAACATAAATAAGTTAAAAAATGATGTAAATAAGTTAAATAATGATGTAAATAAGTTAAATAATAATATAAATAGTTAAATAATAACATAAATAAGTTAAAAAATGATGTAAATAAGTTAAATAATGATGTAAATAAGTTAAATAATAATATAAACAGTTAAATAATAACATAAATAAGTTAAATAATGATGTAAATAAGTTAAATAATAATATAAACAGTTAAATAATAATATAAATAGTTAAATAATGATGTAAATAAGTTAAAAAATGATGTAAATAAGTTAAATAATGATGTAAACAAGTTAAATAATAATATAAACAGTTAAATAATAACATAAATAAGTTAAAAAATGATGTAAATAAGTGAAATAACAGGCTGAGCCCAGACCTCCTGCTCCCTGAGCGTTGGCTCTGAGCAGATTAAGCAGCTCAGGACTTTAAAGACTAAAAACATGACGGATTATCAGATTATTCTATCATGTGTTTGAGGACCATGAAGCCAGTGCTGCAGCTCCACTGGCTGCAGTTCCTCCAGTGTCCACCAGAGGCAGCAGCACTAAATATTAAATATAATCTCATATTTACTTTATTAGAAACTTTAAATATTTTATTTTAGTTATATTTTAATTAAATTAATTTATTTATATCTTCTGATGGCCTCATTGGACTGATGGTCATGTTTGTTTGTGCAGGTCTGAAGCTCACCTGAAGCTCACCTGCAGATCAGCTGATACTGGGACTCCAGTAAAACCAGACAGACCAGTTCAGACCAGTTTATGTTCAAACAGTAAAGTTTGTTTCTTAAACACTCTGGAGGGTCAATATTTAAACTCTGAATAACATTTAACAGACAGAAACATGAGAATATTTTCACATCCAAACACCTTCACTCTGTGATAGGATTAAATATTTAAAATAAAATTAAAGACTTTTTATCTGTGATAGGATTAAATATTTAAAATAAAATTAAAGACTTTATATCTGTGATATGATTCAAATATTTAAAATAAAATTAAAGACTTTTTATCTGTGATAGGATTAAATATTTAAAATAAAATTAAAGACTTTTTTGTTACAGTCAATAAGTATATATAATACTTGTTATCGGTCTGTTGGGGTTGTTGGTGACTCTGAGTTTATTTGAGTAACAGTGAAATCAGCTGATGCACAGACCGCTCTGTTCCCGTCAGCACTGATGCACAGACCGCTCTGTTCCCGTCAGCACTGATGCACAGACCGCTCTGTTCCCGTCAGCACACCTGAGCTCGTTCTCTTCTCTGCAGGTGTGTCGTCGTGCTGTTGAATCCTCGAAAGAACAAACAGCATCACATCTTCAACAGCTCCAGGTACGAGTTTGTTCTCAAAGGCCCTGAAACAGGATCTGAAGTTTGACCCCTCACCTGTGAGCTTCATCACCGACCCTCACCTGCCTCCATCAGCCAATCGTATTCAGCTGCAGTAGCAGACGTCAGCCTGTAGAGGGCACATAAACTTTATCATAATATAGACATTATATAGACCTACACGTAAACACTGCACCGTTACCATCATTTCTGAGTTTCATCAGTTTTGAGAGACTTTTCGAGGGTTAATGGTAAAAATGTCTGTGTGGTGTAACCATAAAATCTCGGTACCAAATTCTCAATAAAACACAGTATCAGTTAGTTTGGTATAATCTTACATTTATCTTCTCTAAGAATGAATTAAACAAATGGAACACCATTGTTCTGAATATTATAACTAATGTGGAGAGTGTGGGGGGATGGAACTTGTCAATGCAGTGAAACCAACTCTGAACAACACATTTTGTTTAAGTAAGAAGATCAAGGGGCAGGAATAATTGAACAAAGTTATCTTTCTTTGAAATCTTGATAATTTGATATTTTTAGGGTATGGTGTGCTTCGTCATGTTTTAAATGTGCTTGAAATCTTCCCATCGAGGCCATGTGCTGACACAGGTGTCCATCGTAAAGCTGTTTAATTTGAGTTTAATTAAAATAACAAAATGAAGTTTTTGATGCCATTTAAAGATGTCATGTGAACTAACTTACTTTGTGGAAGTATTTTTAAGTATTCAGTGTTATATTTCTTAGTAAAAGTGGTGATTTATCCACAACTTTATTATCAGATCTCTAGAAAGTTTGGATAAAATCATTATTCTGCATGGCTGTATTTTTTTTCTTTAATACATATTAAATACATAATTAATACATATTTGTATTTCATTCACTCTCAACTTTAAGCTCTACAAACAAGAACATTATGTCATAAACGTAGCAGCAGTGGATGAACAAGGACAATGTTGAAAATAAGCAGCAGCTTTTAAAAGACATGTTAAATGTATGTCATAGGTTCAAAGTTAGATCTGTAAAGTTACATTTATTAACTTTTGTTTGATATATAATACAGCCTCTTTTTCCCCAACAGACGCCACGAACAAGCAAAGAAAAAGGAGCTTTACACAGAGTATGGGTCCAAGGGCCATTTAATACCATTTATATAATGTTTGTATAAAATAAATAAATCAATATTTAATATTTTTCCTTTTGTCATGGTTACACCACTTGATATTTTTTGGGGTAATCCGTCTTCCTTTTTTAAAAAGGTGCAAACTCTTATTAGTGTCTAAATATTTGAGTGATTCATGGGTTTGCTCTGATGTCAAACATCTGAAGACCTGTTTGAACTTTGTGTTTTAGGAAAGCGATCACCACGTTGGCGTTTTCTCCAGACGGGAAGTATGTGGTCACTGGAGAGGTGAGTGTCAGTGTGGATGTGGCTAATGGCTGGAGAGGCTCAGGCTAACACCTGGGCAGGTGTGCTAATCACCTGAACAGCATTCACTTTGTAACGCTAACCCTGGAGAGTCTGAGGTGTGGACCTGTGGTGGTTAAACTGCACCGCCGTGGTTAATTATCATTAATTACACCCCCCCCCCCCACCCCCCACCCCACAGAGCGGGCACATGCCGGCGGTGCGGGTTTGGGACGTCTCTGAGCGCGTGCAGGTGGCGGAGCTGCAGGAGCATAAATACGGCGTCTCCTGTGTTTCGTTTTCTCCAAACGGTAAATTCATCGTCAGCGTGGGATTCCAACACGACATGATGGTCAACGTGTGGAACTGGAAGGTAACGCAACCCCCCCCCCCGTTTGTTTGTTTGTTTGTTTGTTGTGACATGGTCATCTGACAGAGCAGTGTCATATCCTCTGTTAGTCACTCTCCGTGTCCCATAATGCATCTCTGTGTCCCATAATGCATCTCTGTGTCCCATAATGCATCTCCGTGTCCCATAATGCATCTCCGTGTCCCATAATGCATCTCTGTGTCCCGAGTCAGAGGAGTGGACCAGAGGGCTGCCCATCAGCACAGGAACTGATGAAGGATGGATGTATGAATTAAGTATTGATTGATGGATAATGTACTGAAGGATGGATGAAGGATAGCTGTTGGATGAAGGATGGATTAAGAATGGATGGATTAAGTATGGGTGGCTGAAGGACGGATGGATGATGGATGGATGGCTGAAGGATGGATGATGGATGAAGTATGGATGGATGATGGATGAAGGATGGATGTCAGACCTCTTTCTCTGCATGTCTGATCTTCTCTGGTCTCAGAAAGGCGTCTTGGTTGGATGAAGTATTGAAGGATGGATGGATAAAGGATGGGTGGATTAAAGATGGATGGATGGATGACTATTGGATGGATTAAGGATGGATGGAGGATGGATGGATGAAGGATGGATGTCAGACCTCCTTCTCTGCATGTCTGATCTTCTCTGGTCTCAGAAAGGCGTCTTGGTTGGATGAAGTATTGAAGGATGGATGGATAAAGGATGGGTGGATTAAAGATGGATGATGGATGGATGGATGACTATTGGATGGATTAAGGATGGATGAAGGATGGATGGATGAAGGATGGATGTCAGACCTCTGATCTTCTTCTTCTGTGGTTTCCTCAGAAAGGCGTCCTGGTTGCAGCCAATAAGGTGTCGAGTAAGGTGACGGCCGTGTCCTTCTCTGACGACAGCTCCTACTTTGTTACCGCTGGCAACCGACACGTCAAATTCTGGTACCTGGACCAATCAAAGAGCTCCAAGGTACGCCCCTCAGTTTGACATAGGTATGTTTGAACAGGTGAGCAGCGTTTGAGCTACACGTGATTGACAGCTGCTGCAGGTGAGACGGGTAAAGGTGACAGGTAATAGATCTATACTTATCTCCAGAGATTTAAGTCTAAGCCCCGCCCTCTTCCACAGGTGAACGCCGTGGTTCCTCTGATGGGTCGCTCGGGGCTGCTCGGCGAGCTCAGGAATAACTTCTTCAGCGACGTGGCGTGTGGGCGGGGCCGACATTCCTCCTCCACCTTTTGTATCACCTCCTCGGGTCTGCTCTGTGAGTTCAATGACCGCCGCCTCCTCGACAAGTGGGTGGAGCTTCGGGTGAGTGTCCAGGTGTCCTGCACGTGCTCAGACTCAGACTGTACCTGTTCTTTAATTAGCCCTTCATTAAGCCATTGCTGCAGTTTCTCCAGTGTCCTGTAGGGGGCGTCTTAGCCCTGCTGTCCCACTGGGTAACAGTTGTTCTAACAGGAAGTCGTCCTGGTGGACCAATCAGAGAGCAGAAAAGGCTAGCATAGCAGCTCTCAGTGATTCTCTTTAATCACGATTGTGTTGCAGCTTTTTTTAATGTGAAGTTCCTCTGCTTTCTTCCTGCCTCCGCTGTAGCGAGTTGACTCCGCCTCTGTAAGTCGTTGTCCCGCCTTGACTCCGCCCATTCACCAACATGTCAGATTTAAACCACAGATTTGTCTTATTTTGAAAAATTTCACATGGGAAATACATTTGTGATCCTACACCTGCTCCATGCTAGGAGGCCAACATTTTCATGAGTTATCTAATGCTAATGCTGCCAAGTTAGCTTAGCTCGCTCTTTGGCTAAAGGCTAAATGCTAACGGTTTGTAAAGATCATCACCTCTAATGGGATCCTCCAAAAAAACTGATAAAAAATTGGTAAAAAAAAATGTCAATCGATCAAACTAAGAGCATTTCCTTAAGTCATGTGATACAAACTTTGTTTCTATTGGCCGAATGGACTGACTCACTCACGCCCACTTTCCTCCTCTCACCTCATTGGTCCATTCACAGCACCACCCATCGCAACCATGTCGTCACAACCAACACTTCACTCCATTGGCTGCGAGACACTTCCCCACAATCATCACGAAGTCTCCTGGCAAGAAACATTTCAGACAAGAACAACAAAAACAAACATAAACAACAACATGATCATCCAACAACATCCAAACAAACAAGAACATCAAAAACAAACATAAACAACAACATGATCATCCAACAACATCCAAACAAACAAGAACAAAAACAAACATAAACAACAACATGATCATCCAACAACATCCAAACAAACAAGAACAACAAAAACAAACATAAACAACAACATGATCATCCAACAACATCCAAACAAACAAGAACATCAAAAACAAACATGAACAACAACATGATCATCCAACAACATCCAAACAAAAAAGAACATCAAAAACAAACATAAACAACAACATGATCATCCAACAACATCCAAACAAACAAGAACAAAAACAAACATAAACAACATGATCATCCAACAACATCCAAACAAACAAGAACAAAAACAAACATAAACAACTACATGATCATCCAACAACATCCAAACAAAAAAGAACATCAAAAACAAACATAAACAACAACATGATCATCCAACAACATCCAAACAAAAAAGAACATCAAAAACAAACATAAACAACAACATGATCATCCAACAACATCCAAACAAACAAGAACATCAAAAACAAACATAAACAACAACATGATCATCCAACAACATCCAAACAAACAAGAACATCAAAAACAAACATGAACAACTACATGATCATCCAACAACATCCAAACAAACAAGAACATCAAAAACAAACATAAACAACAACATGATCATCCAACAACATCCAAACAAACAAGAACAAAAACAAACATAAACAACATGATCATCCAACAACATCCAAACAAACAAGAACAAAAACAAACAACATTTTAATGGACAGTCAGTATGGGTTCAGGTCAGGTAGATCCACCTCCCTGGCCTTGATGGAATTAATCGAGGACATAACTACTAGTCTTGATTCAAAGAAATTCACTCTTGGAATATTTGTTGATTTAAAGAAGGCGTTTGACACCATTGACCACGGCATTTTACTGAAAAAGATGGAGAAGTATGGTTTAAGGGGGGTGGCTCTAGACTGGCTGAAGAGCTACATCAGCAACAGAGTTCAGTTTGTTCAGGTGGGTCATCACAGGTCAAGTTATTTAGACATTACCTGTGGTGTCCCACAAGGGTCAGTACTGGGCCCTAAGTTATTTATTTTATATATCAATGATATATACAAAGTGTCTGACTTATTAAAATTTATTGTGTTTGCTGATGACACCAATATTTTATGTACTGGAGATAACATAGAGCAGCTGCTAGATATGGTCAAGAATGAATTGTGTAAACTGAAATGCTGGTTTGACAGAAACAAATTATCACTAAATATTACTAAAACAAAATTTATGGTATTTGGAAATAGAAAGACAGATGGTATAATTGAGTTGGCAATTGATGACATACTTATTGATAGAGTCTATGAAAGTAAGTTCTTGGGTATTCTGGTTGACCATAAGCTGTGCTGAAACCATACATAACATCTTTGTGCTGAAAAATATCAAGAAGTATTGGAATAATCAACAAAACAAAATATTTACTGCCACAAAAATCACTACGCACCCTCTACTGCTCGATGATCCTGCCATACCTCTCCTACTGTGCTGAAGTCTGGGGTAACACATATAAGACCAATCTACAAAAGATCTGCACATTACAAAAAAAAAGAGTTATACGGATCATAAATCATGCTGGATACAGAGATCACACTAATCCTCTGTTTTTACAATCTAAACTGCTAAAATTTTATGACATAGTTAATCTGATGACAGCTCAAGTGCTATATAAAGCATTGCACAATAATTTACAATTTACAAAAAATTCAAAACCAGAGAGGGGGCTATAATCTAAGGGGTGAACATATTTTCATCCAATCATTCATTCAACTCTTAAAAGTTTGTGCATTTCTGTTTGTGGAGTAAAACTCTGGAATAGCTTGGATGTCACTTTAAAAATGTGCAGTAACATGCAAATATTTAAATTACAATATAAAAAAGTACTACTAAACTCATACAGGTAATTTATAACATGGCCTTGGACCAAAACTCTGATAACTATTAACATATGTAAGTAATTATAGTCAGTAACTTAAAATGTAGTTTCGAACAGATATACTACGGGGAATTTTATAGTAATTATGAGATGGATGCTTATGAATACTGTTGACATTTAAAATGGTTTGATTACATAAACACTGTATAAACAATATATGGATTCCTATTATATGAACATATAATGTATATAATGAGTTCTCTGAAGTGCTTACTTATATTGAGGATGTTTTGTTTATTGTCGTGGTGATTATTATGAAGAAGGGGGTTACTATTACCCATAAATTCACATTGTTTCCATGCATAATGACAGCGGGTTTTGAGTTATGATTTAGTATGGTATCTGATTGTGTAAGGAAGGGGCAGGACTAGATAAGCTTTTTTGCTTCTTTCTGTTCCTTCTCAAACTGTTTGCTGTGCATGTGTTTGCATTCACATGCTTATTTTGTTAATATACTGTAGCAGTACAGTTTGGTTTACATATTAATTGTTGGATTTGGTTGTTGTTTGTTATTTCTTTATTTCCTTTTGTTTTCTGTTTTTTAAGTTTGAGATAAATAAATAAATAAAAATAAAAAATAAAAACATAAACAACTACATGATCATCCAACAACATCCAAACAAACAAGAACATCAAAAACAAACATGAACAACTACATGATCATCCAACAACATCCAAACAAACAAGAACAAAAACAAACATAAACAACAACATGATCATCCAACAGCATCCAAACAAACAAGAACAAAAACAAACATAAACAACAACATGATCATCCAACAACTTCCAAACAAACAAGAGCAAAAACAAACATAAACAACAACATGATCATCCAACAGCATCCGAACAAACAAGAACAAAAACAAACATAAACAACAACATGATCATCCAACAACATCCAAACAAACAAGAACAACAAAAACAAACATGAACAACATGATCATCCAACAACATCCAAACAAACAAGAACAAAAACAAACATAAACATGATCATCCAACAACATCCAAACAAACAAGAACATCAAAAACAAACATGAACAACTACATGATCATCCAACAACATCCAAACAAACAAGAACAAAAACAAACATAAACAACATGATCATCCAACAGCATCCAAACAAACAAGAACAAAAACAAACATAAACAACAACATGATCATCCAACAACATCCAAACAAACAAGAGCAAAAACAAACATAAACAACAACATGATCATCCAACAACATCCAAACAAACAAGAACAAAAACAAACATAAACAACAACATGATCATCCAACAACATCCAAACAAACAAGAACAACAAAAACAAACATGAACAACTACATGATCATCCAACAACTTCCAAACAAACAAGAGCAAAAACAAACAAAAATAACAACATAATTATCCAACAACATCCAAACAAACAAGAACAAAAACAAACATAAACAACTACGTGATCATCCAACAACATCCAACCAAACAAGAGCAAAAACAAACATAAACAACAACATGATCATCCAACAACATCCAAACAAACAAGAACAAAAACAAACAGAAACAACAACATGATCATCCAACAACATCCAAACAAACAAGAACAAAAGCAAACATGAACAACAACATGATCATCCAACATCCAAACAAACAAGAACAAAAACAAACAAACAGCAACATGATCATCCAACAGCATCCAAACAAACAAGAACAAAAACAAACATAAACAACATGATCATCCAACAGCATCCAAACAAACAAGAACAAAAACAAACATAAACAACAACATGATCATCCCACAACATCCAAACAAACAAGAACAACAAAAACAAACATGAACAACTACATGATCATCCAACAACTTCCAAACAAACAAGAGCAAAAACAAACGAAAATAACATCATAATTATCCAACAACATCCAAACAAACAAGAACAAAAACAAACATAAACAACTACGTGATCATCCAACAACATCCAACCAAACAAGAACAAAAACAAACAGAAACAACAACATGATCATCCAACAACATCCAAACAAACAAGAACAAAAACAAACAGAAACAACAACATGATCATCCAACAACATCCAAATAAACAAGAACAAAAGCAAACATGAACAACAACATGATCATCCAACATCCAAACAAACAAGAACAAAAACAAACAGCAACATGATCATCCAACAACATCCAAACAAACAAGAACAACAAAAACAAAAATGAACAACAACATGATCATCCAAACAAACATCCAAACAAACAAGAACAAAAACAAACATAAACAACATGATCATCCAACAACATCCAAACAAACAAGAGCAAAAACAAACAAAAATAACAACATGATCAACCAACAATATCCAAACAAACAAGTACAAGAACAAACAAAAATAACAACATGATCAACCAACAACATCCAAACAAACAAGAACAAAAACAAACAAAAATAACAACATGATCAACCAACAACATCCAAACAAACAAGAACAAAAACAAACATAAACAACATGATCATCCAACAACATCCAAACAAACAACAAACTTAAACAACAAACATAAACAACAAACACAAACAACAAACATAAGCAACAAGCATGATCATCCAACGACATTAAACAATAAAAACACAATCTGCCAAATATGTGAACCTCCCTCTCTCTCCTCCCACTCTTTCTCACTCGCCCCTCCCCCCTTCCCCCCCCTCCAGGTGAGTCAGGCCACCTGCCTTTCGGTAACCGAGGAGCTGATCTTCTGCGGTTGCTCCGATGGCGTTGTGCGGGCCTTCAGCCCCGTTAACCTTCACTACCTCTGCACGTTGCCCCGCCCACACAGCCTGGGGGTCGACGTGGCCAGGATGACGGACGCCAGGTGAGACTGATGGATCACCTGCGGGAGCGTGAACAGAGCCTGATTCTGATTGGCTGTTGACCTTCACGCCGTCTTCTCTCCACAGTCAGCTGTTCTCCTGCAGGTCGGAGGCCCGTTACCCCGACACGGTGGCGTTGACCTTTGACCCCAGCAGTCACTGGCTGTCGTGTGTCTATAACGACCACAGCGTGTACGTGTGGGACGTCAGAGACCTGCGGGACCCGCGTAAGGCGGGAAAACTCTACTCGGCCCTGTACCACTCGTCCTGCGTGTGGAGTCTGGAGGTGAGTCAGCTAACCAGCGTCAGGTGAGACAGTCAAAGCTAATTAGCCGATAGCCACGCATGCTAATGTCCTGAGTCAAAGCTCAGCTTAAGCACTTTAACACCTTTATGACTGCTCAGGGGGCGGAGCTTAGCTTGTCCCAGAACACCTGAGTTTTACAAAGATCAGGTTAAAAGGTGACCACCTGTCATGTCCTCCAGGTGTACCCAGAGGCGGGGGGAGGGGGCGATGGCGGTCTGCCCCCCGGCTCCTTCCTGTCCTGCTCTTCTGATAACACCATCAGGCTGTGGAACCTCCATGCTAACAACGGCGTGCTGACGCGCAACATCCTTAGCCAGGTAACACGCCTGAGCTCAGGTGTAAAAGAAGAAAGGACACTTTTACAATAATAATACTAATTATAATATTAATAATAATTATAATAATATTAATAATAATAATTATTATAATAATAATAATTATTATTATAATATTAATAATAATTATAATAATATTAATAATAATTATAATAATATTAATAATAATAATATGATGATGGAGTTGTTTAAAACATAATGGTGATGATAATTATCATGCTAACGCTAACATGGTTGAGCTCACAGCTTGTCAAAGCTACAGTCCAATGGCAGCGAGACTCCATTCTTCTGTTCTGTGTGCAGTAACAAGAGAGACGGACAAAGGTCGCCCACTGCTAATTAGCTTAGCTCAAATGGCTGGAAGTCAGTTGGGTATTGTTAGCCAGTCTCTGCACTCATCAGATAACTCAAACAGTCCTGTGTGTGTTTTTTTTTCCTGTTTCGTTGTCTTCACTGTTTACTTCTTCTTCTCGTGGACAGAGGTTTTTAAATGTTTGTCTGAAGTTCAGGTCGTTACAGCGAGGTGTGACGTTCGTGAGCGAGTCGTCTTTGATCCACTCTTTTTAGTGAACTATGAGAACTGATTGGCGTTTGTGAGTCGGCCGTTCGTTTGCGACTTGTTTGAGTTCTCTTGGTTCACAGAGCGGCTCAAAGACGACTCACTCAGGAAGGTCATGGAGAACAAAGTATGCGATGGTAGAAGACAAACACACGGGACTGTTGGAGCTGCTGAAGAGTTATCTGAAGACTGTTGGCAGAGGCAGGCTAACAGCCACAGAAGGGACTTTTTTCTTTGTTGGCCTGCTGACCTCACGGTGACCTCTGACCCCTCAGGACCTGCAGAAGGTGATCTATGTGGAGGGAAACATCAGCTGTCTTCTGGACACCGAGAGCTCCGCCTCCACCAACACGGAGAAGGCGGGACCAGCAGAGGGTCAGCAGAGTGAGCTGAGGTCAGGGGTCAGGACTCTGCGAGTCAGCCCCGACGGACGCCACCTCGCCTCCGGAGACCGCATGGGCGTCCTCAGGTGTGGGCGGGGTTATAATGGGGTCAGGGGTCATGAGTGCCCTCTACACACCTGGAGGTACATAATAAGCTGAAGTTAAATAGTACAGGTTTAGCCTGGAGTAGGTCAGGTTTAAACTCGAGTAGGTCAGGTTTAAGCTCAAGTAGGTCAGGTTTAAGCTCAGTTGGGTCACGTTTAAACTGGAGTAGGTCAGGTTAAAACTCAAGTAGGTCAGGTTTAGGCTGAAGTAGGTCAGGTTTAAGCTGGAGTAGGTCAGGTTTAAGCTGGAGTAGGTCAGGTTTAGGCTGGAGTAGGTCAGGTTTAGGCTGGAGTACGTCAGGTTTAGGCTGAAGTAGGTCAGGTTTAGGCTGGAGTAGGTCAGGTTTAGGCTGAGGTAGGTCAGGTTGAGGCTGAAGTAGGTCAGGTTTAGGCTGAAGTAGGTCAGGTTTAAGCTGAGGTAGGTCAGGTTTAGGCTGAAGTAGGTCAGGTTTAAGCTGAAGTAGGTCAGGTTTAGGCTGGAGTAGGTCAGGTTTAGGCTGAGGTAGGTCAGGTTTAGGCTGAAGTAGGTCAGGTTGAGGCTGAGGTAGGTCAGGTTTAGGCTGAGGTAGGTCAGGTTTAGGCTGGAGTAGGTCAGGTTTAGGCTGAAGTAGGTCAGGTTTAGGCTGAAGTAGGTCAGGTTTAAGCTGAAGTAGGTCAGGTTTAGGCTGGAGTAGGTCAGGTTTAGGCTGAAGTAGGTCAGGTTTAGGCTGAAGTAGGTCAGGTTTAAGCTGAAGTAGGTCAGAGGCCTATATCACGAAGCAGGATTAATGTCTTGGCGAGGTAACTTCAGGGTTAACTCTTGATTATCGATAGCACGAAGCCGGTTCCTTTTTTATCAGAGTAGATCACCATGGTGACTCTGAACGGCTGTCCTGCTCCGGAGCAGGAGAAGTTGGAGGTTGAATCTGATCCTGCGAGATGACCCTCGCACTGGCCACTCAGCTTCTACAAATCAATGGCCTGCCCTCTTCTCCTGAACCCGGTAGAAGGAGGCGCACAACTCTTGAGACGAGCATGAAGATGAGAAAGAGTGCCACAATACCGATTTGACCCTCGAGATCAATCTGACGATGTGATATGAGACTTAGTGGTTCTCGCGGCCCGGAATCATCTACCTGGGTGATATATTGGGGCCGTTTATTCCCTGTGTGACCCGCAGGAGCGGTGCACTGACTGTCCCGCTTTCGTTTTGCATCGCCCTGCAATATAAACCTCACTTCTATAGCGCCTTTCTTACATTCAAATGCACCACAAAGTGGTTGACTTTAAACAAAGAGATGTAACTCTTATGTGAAACAGCACATTATTCCATCTTGTCCATCATGTCATTCCTGCACTAAATTCATGTGTTTGAGGGATTTAAGCTTTATGCTTCTGTATTTATTTTTTATCTGCTCCCACGACCTCCTCACGACTGAGGGATTACATCTGAGGAAATGGGGTGATAACTGTCAGACATGCAACACACTTTCACAGTATATTGCTTCATGAGATTCATAAGTGTCAGATTTAGTCAGTGATGAATAATTTGCGCATTTTCACTGTCAGCCACGCATTTTGTCTTTGATTGCAATCAAAGCAGATGGTACGGTGTTTGTTTTCTCCATTATACAGGCTTTTTCATCCTCATATTTTTTCTTTTAATTTATATTTTGGGCATTATGTGCCTGTATTGATAGGAGAGAAACAATGAATAGGTTTGTGAAAGGGGGAGAGAGAGTAGGGGAAGACACTCTGCAAACTGGTCACAGGCGGGATTTGAACCTGGACCGGCAGAAGCTAGTATATCGGTGCCTGATTGCTAACCAGCACCCCTTCATCCTCATATTTTAACATTATCCAATGCTGCTCTTCACATGTTAAATATAAAGCTCTGTCAGTGCATTACAGGCCGGCGCTTCTCCGCATGTTCTCCGCTCATGATTGTGATTGGTCAGCTGCCTCTGACTCCTCCCCTTATACGTGCACGTTCACGGCTCATGATGAGACAATCCTGGATTGACTTACCGTGTTGATAACTTGCGTTGTGCTATCGATTATCCTGATTGTCGTTGTCGTTTGTTACTCAGTCCTGGATAGATGTGAGTTACCGGGGAGAAGCTGACCGTGCTTCGTGATATAGGCCTCAGGATTAGGCTGAAGTAGGTCAGGTTTAAGCTTAGGCAGGTCAGGTTTAGGCTGTAGTAGGTCAGGTTTAGGCTGGAGTAGGTCAGGTCAAGGTTTCGGTAGTTAGGTTTAAGCTTAAGTAGGTCAGGTTAAGGCTTAGGTAAATCAGGTTTATGCTTAAGTAGGTCAGGTTAAGGTTTCAGTAGGGCTGCTTTAGGCTTCAGTAGGTCAGGTTTAGGTTGAAGTAGGTCAGGTTAAGGTTTCAGTAGTTAGGTTTAAGCTTAAGTAGGTTAGGTTAAGGCTTACGTAAATCAGGTTTATGCTTAAGTAGGTCAGGTTAAGGTTTCAGTAGGGCTGCTTTAGGCTTCAGTAGGTCAGTAAGTCAGGTTAAGGTTTTGGTAGGTCAGGTCTAAGCTAAAGTAAGTCAGGTTCAGGCTAAAGGAGGTCAGGTTTAAGCTTAGACAGGTCAGGTTTAGTTTAAGTAGGTCAGATTTAAACTTGTGTGAATCAGGTTTAGGCTTCAGTAGTTTAGGTTTATGCTGTATTGGGGCAGGTTTAAGCCTAAGCAGGTCAAGTTTAAGCGTAAGTAGGCCAGGTTTTGGTTCAAGTAGGGCATGTTTAAACCTCAATAGGTTAGGTTAAGGCTTCAGTAGAGCAGGTTTAGTCTTCAGTAGGGCAAGTTTGGTCAGGTTTAAGCCTCAGTAGGTCAGGTTTATGCTTCATTAGGGAAGGTTTTAGCCTAAGCAGGTCAAGTTTAAGCTTAAGTAGGTCAGGTTTTAGCTTAAGTAGGTCTGGTTTTAACCTCAGTAGGCCAGGTTTAGGCTTCAGTAGGTCTGGTTTAGGCCTCAGTAGGTCTGGTCTAAGCCTCAGTAGGTCTGGTTTAAGCCTCAGTAGGTCTGGTCTAAGCCTCATAAGATCTGGTCTAAGCCTCAGTAGGTCTGGTCTAACCCTCAGTAGGTCTGGTTTAAGACTCAGTAGGTCTGGTCTAAGCCTCATAAGGTCTGGTCTAAGCCTCAGTAGGTCTGGTCTAAGCCTCAGTAGGTCTGGTTTAGGCCTCAGTAGGTCTGGTTTAAGCCTCAGTAGGTCTCGTTTAGGCCTCAGTAGGTCTGGTCTAAGCTTCAGTTTAGCATGTTTCCCTCCCCACATCAGTGTTTTTCTGATTCATGCCGGGTCTGTCGATGTTCCAGGGTTCATGACGTGGAGAGCATGGAGGAGATCCTGAATGTTCAGGCTCATGACTCTGAGATCCTCTGCCTGGAGTTTTCCAGACCAGACACAGGTGAGACATCCCTAACCTGAGTGACATCATCATCACACCTGGTGCTGGTCCTTCCTGAGTGTCAGGTGTTGATCCGTTTAAACGCGCTAACAGTTGACTCCTGGCTAACTGTCTAATTGTCTTTTTGACTTTGGCGTAAAGGGCTATGGCATAGTACCACCCTCCATGTGAAGTCCATGTACCGCCATAATGTACAAAGTCCTGTGTGACGTACAGTTTTTATTCAGACTACAGAGTAACAGTCCATGTCCCTGTGGATACATGAGTCGGTGACTTTAGTTCCTCCTGCTGCATCAGCTGCAGTGTTTTGTGGTTGGTAGGAGAGTTAAAGAAAACAGGGAATAATGTCATCTTATACAGCCTTTTAAATGATGTTTGATATGATCACTGTGAAAGTCGAGCGGACGTGACGATCAAATGCAATATTTATGGACAGTTGACGGGACGCAGTCTCAGTCGGTGTGAAAGGGGCTTTTCCAGCCCTGCTCTCTGACTCAGGCTCAAACACAGCAGGAGTTTCATCAGCCCACTGTATCGTGTCTCATTAATGATTATTTATCTAAAGCTCATGAAGACATAGTTAGCTGAGGTTCTGTCTGCTTTCAGGTCTCCAGCTGTTAGCCACGGCCGGCAGGGACCGGCTCATTCACGTTCTGGATGCTGGTACAGACTACAGCCTGGTCCAGACCCTGGATGAACACTCGTCCTCCATCACTGCTGTCCGATTTGCAGGTAGGTAACGTGACCTCTGACCTCTGAAGTAAAATGCACAGTTTAATAAACATGTATGATCCTGTATTTATTCCAGGTGACACCTAAGGGAAGATTAGAGATAGACCGAGATTAGAGATAGACCGAGATTAGAGATTGACTGAGATTAGAGATTGACTGAGATTAGAGATAAACTGAGATTAGAGATAAACTGAGATGTTTGATTAGTTTGGGAAGAAGAGCAGAAACACCTGAGACTGATCAGGATATTAATGATGTAAATTACTTAAAGGTGTAGTCAGCGATGTGGGAGAAAACGAGTGGAGAGGTTGTTGATAAATGAATTTAGACCCGCCTCTCCCTTCATACCTCACCCCTGGCTCCACCCCCGAAAGCTGATGGACGTGCATCGTCATGGAAACGGCCATAGAAACTGTGTAGCTGACCAATGTAGCTAAGGTAACCCCGACTTGTTAGACAACTAGACTGTCATTATTGATAACATCACAACAACAGAACATTCTGTCAGATTAGACAATAAGATGAATGCCTGACAGCTGTTACTGTTAAGTGAAGCACCACAAAGCTAATGTTGCTAACCTATCCAGCAGAAAGACGACATCTGCGTCCATTTTCAGGTCTTTCAATTTGCAGAGTTCCCTCCACCGTCGGAAAGCAACACCAATGTTGACCCGGGTCTTCGCTCTTTCATGGTTTTAGCCCTTCTTTTTCACTTTTCACTCCTCTGACCTTTTTCTTTTGGGCTGTTTTTCAGCCATTGGTACTGCACCTATTGTATCTCTCTCTTACGCTAACTGCGCACGCAATGCAACCTACGACTCCCCCTCCCCCCTCTGTCTGATCTGATCATCAGTATGATCGCCCCCTGGATGTGGGGGGTGTACTCTGTTTTGGTGACTCGGCCCGAGCCCCAGTATTTACCTGCTGAAATTCAGAGCCAAGGCTGTGTATTGAAACCGGACTTTTTTCCAACATTCTGTCAGTGGTGACATCTTGTGGATGGAGAGGAGAAATACGGTGAATTTGATAAATAGTGCATTAGATTAGAAGATTAGAAGATCGCTGACTACACCTTTAAATAACATTATTATTATTATAAATGAGTTAAATTATTGCTTTGATAATAATTATATATATTATTATAATATTATTTATATTATTATTTATTATTATATTATTAGGAACAGTATCAGAGTGTTAGTGTATCAGAGTGTTAGTGTGTCAGTATCTATGTTTGTAAATCTATGCTACATGTATCTTGCTAACCTCTGATGTCATCTCTTCTCAGCCAATCAGGGCAAAGTGAGGATGATCAGCTGTGGAGCAGATAAGAGCGTTTACTTTCGTACAGCTGAGCAGGTTAGTAAACACCTGAGTGATGTCACTTCCTGTGTCTGTGTCTTTACTGAATAAAAGGAGGTTTAGAATGTAAATGATTTGTTGTGAAAGGTCTTTGACTTCCTGTGGTAGTTTAATGAAGGCTGTGTTGGTGACTGCGCCCCCTTCTGATGGGGAGTTTGATTTTAACAGTGTTGAATTATAAGCTCCGCCCCCTCTCTGCCTCTGCTCCTCTTCAGACGGGGGAGGGGCTGGAGTTTATGCGGACCCACCACGTGGTGAGGAAGACCACGCTGTACGACATGGACGTGGAGCCCGGCAGGAAGTACGCGGCAGTGGGCTGTCAGGACCGCAGCATCAGGTAACAGCGCCGCCGCCATCTGCGTGCTGATTGGCAGACGAGACCTGGTCTGGATCCTGAGTGGTGGATCTGAGGCCCCGCCCCCCCCTCTGCCTCGCAGCGGCCGTGTTTACACGCACCCCTTCTTCCATCTGAAATTGTTTGGATCACGATGTTCTGATCCACTGTTGACATGAACGCGTGTGCACATCGAACGTGATCAGACTGAAGCTTCTGGGCATGCTCAGAGGGTCTAGACTCAGAGACAGCAGAAGGAGCGGCGGCTCCTTTCCCTTAAAAAATAATAATTTTATTTTCCGTTAATTTATCAAGAATGTGGCTCCACGCTGTGGCTGGTGCTCCGTTTGCCTTCATATGTGGACGCTGATATGAGCAGAGCATGTGAGTGCAGCGGAGCATGTGAGCACGGCAGAGTGAGGAGCGCAGCGGAGCATGTAAGTGCAGCAGAGCATGTGAACACAGCAGAGTGAGGAGCGCAGCGGAGCATGTAAACTCAGCAGAGCATGTGAGCACAGCAGAGTGAAGAGCGCAGTGGAGCATATGAGCTCAGCGGAGCACGTGAGCGCAGCAGAGATGTAAGGTGTCACGCTCCTCGCTCACAGAGCTCAGAAACAATGCAGAGCTTTTGCGCTGTCTGATTCTGATCCGAGTTGTCTACGTCCAACTCTGACCCCCAAATTCCACTGCAAGCGAAAGCGCCCCGCCGTGCAGCAAACACAGCGCTGCAGTTTTGCTTCGACAGGCAAACCCCACTGAAAGCGGGGATATATACTGAGAAAAGAAATAAACAACACCTTGCTTAGCTTCTCTAAGGTCCCTTTGCTGGTCCAAACCACACAGCTTCATGAATTATTCAACTTCTATCCACCCATATCCGTGTATGATGTTTGGTTTTCATGTATACAATTTTATGTATTTCTGTTCCTCTACGATTCACTTTTCTTCGTCCATGGTGTCGTGTTGTCTCTGGGACGCTCTGACCGACTGCTGACCTGATGCTCGTGCCTCCGCTTTTGACGTAATGACAAATAATTGAGGAACATTACGTGCAAGAGTCCGTGCATTGCGTTTTATTTTGAAACTTCCGGTTACTCCACACGGTGACTTCCTGTCTGGTGCTTTCTTAACAACAGTGAATTTACAAGGTTTGGAAGTGGCCGCGCAGAAAATAGACCTGAAGCACATCCCTCGCGCCTTGGCGCACCCCGGCGCTTCAGCAACACAGTGCTGACGCGCCACAGCTCGTGCAGGGGAATTTGCCCGATAGACTACAATGGAAGCGAAGTGCTCCACAGAACGTCTTAATGACGCTGTGCGGCGCTTTCACATCCAGTGGAATTTGGGGGTCAGGCTCGCCTCAGACGCTCGGTGTGACGGACTGAAAGATCTGACACGCCAGTTTTTCTGAGAAAAACGCTTACACGCTCTGATCTGCAGTGAGACGACTGGGACCGTAGAGCTGGACACGCCCCCTCGCCCCAGTGGGTCATGTGATTTGCGATCCAATCAGGGCGGATCTGTTGTTTACTGTGGTTTAAACTGGATCCTCAACATCTTCATGAAACTGAAACGCTTTGGTCCAGTGAGCCTCTGAATGAATCACAGCTGCGTTCTTTCCTCACATAACCGCCGTCTTCACAAGAGACAGTTTTCCGCAGTCGCTTTCGTATGCTAATGAGCAAAAGCAACGGATGTACGGCAGTTCACGACAGAGCAGCGTAACTCGGCGAAGCAGAGCGCTCTTAACACAAACGCTTCGTTCACAACGGTGCAGCAAAACACTTTTCCCCCAAACATCCCAGGCTAACGCACAACATGCTAACTGAAGTGGGATCTTAGCTTACCTTCAGGGCTAACGTTAGCACAGACGGAGGGACCTGGGTCGGGTCAAAGGTCAATTCAAACGCTGTTTGTGAGTTGATTAATTTGACTGAAGCTGTGATGAAGTTTAATGTCTGATGGTTTGATGATTTATTTCATTAGTTCTTTGGATTTGCTTTTTCTTCCTGTGCTGCCCCAGGATCTTTAACATCACTAACGGGAAACAGAGGAAGGTGTTCAAAGGCTCGCAGGGCGAGGACGGGACGCTCATTAAGGTGCGTCTCTCTGCTGTTACCATGGAAACATCTCATTAATTCAGCCAGTCTGGCCCTGACTCCGCCCCCTCCTTCCTCAGGTTCAGATCGACCCTTCAGGACTCTTCATCGCCACTTCCTGTTCGGACAAAAACATCAGCATATTTGACTTTTACTCCGGGGAGTGTGTGGCCTCCATGTTCGGACACTCAGGTGAGCTCTGATCGTTTAAAGAGCTTAATTAACTAATTAAAGACAACTAGACTAACACTAAACTAACTAAAGACATTTATTAACTAATTAACTTAATCATTCATTTAGGATCAGACAGGTAATAACACCTCAGTGTGATTAAAGACGTTAATTAAATAATTAAATTAACTTAATCTTTTAGGATCAGACAGGTAATAACACCTCAGTGTGATTAAAGACGTTAATTAAATAATTAAATTAACTTAATCTTTTAGGATCAGACAGGTAACACCTCAGTGTGATTAAAGACGTTAATTAAATAATTAAATTAACTTAATCTTTTAGGATCAGACAGGTAATAACATCTCAGTGTGATTAAAGACGTTAATTAAATAATTAAATTAACTTGATCTTTTAGGATCAGACCGTCTCTGCGTGTTTAAAGTCCACGTTCTCACCTTTAGTCTCATGTGTGCTCTGTGTCGCAGAGATCGTCACCGGCCTGAAGTTCAGCAGCGACTGCAGACACCTGATCACCGTGTCTGGAGACAGGTATGCCTGCTGCTCACCTGTCACCTGTCAGAGGGGCGGAGTCAGTGGGATGGGTTCACTCTGGTGGTGGATGCAGACAGTTTCTGAGATTTCCTTTCAGATTTCTTGACAGTATTTATTTTTATGCTATTATGTACATATTTTGTATAGACATCAAAGTATTTTTTCTGCTGCATGTTAATCTCTAATTGGTCGTACGAGCTCCTTATATGGGGCTGGCCTCTGTGATTGGGTATTTGGAGGTTTTAGCTTTAAGAGTTGCTGTCAAAAATATATTTCATCAAAGCAGTACACGTGATCTAATACGAGTTACTGTAACACTCCTCTATGTTCAGCTCTCTGGTGCCCCCTGTGGTCATTATGTATAACTGCACTGTAGTACACCGCTGTGCATTTGCTGACATACAGAGGGAGGAGGTTCAGTCTGATCATGTTTCTGTTTGAGTAGATCATAAATCCAACAATAACAGGCTAAATCAGGACTTCCCTCCTCGTCTTTCAGCGAGTGAACACCGGGCCAAAGTTTATCCCTGTCCAGGAAGTTAGCTTGTTGCTCTCACGCTTTCTTTTTTCATCTCCTGTGATCAAACTTTTGTTCCATTTTTCGCTGCTCCCACCATAACAGCTCTACATTAACTTTTGTCTTCTTTTCGTTTAACGGTGTGCTCCGTTTCCATCAGGACAATAAGAGCACATTTTAGCCTGTTCATCAAATCTGTTTAAAAACTTTACTAAGGTTTAGCTTTCGCCTCGCGGAGGGAGTGGCGTACGCCGTAAAGCAGCCAAAGCAGTAAATGTGTAGTTTTTAGTGTGAAGTGTTCCTACATCCACACTGAGGTTCCATAGAGCCAGTGAAGATGATGCAGTCAGACCATGACAGGTGTCATTACACCTGCTGTAGGTGACTCTGGAAACATCATATTAAAGCTACAGAGTGATGCTTTCAGTAACTAATATATGTAGGTATTGATATCAGAGTGTGTTCATGTGTGTGTGTGTGTGTTTGTGTGTGTGTGTGTAGCTGTATCTTCGTGTGGCGTCTCCCTCCAGAGCTGACCATCAGGATGAGGCAGCGTCTTTCTGACCTCCGACCTTCCAGCAGCTGTCATATCTCCCAGAATGCACCTCAGCAGAGTGCAGTGAAGATCGAGTAAGGCCTCCTGTTTGTTTGTTTGTTTGTTTGTTTGTTCTTCTGTTTGTTTTTTGTGTGTCTGTCTGTTTCTTTGTTTGTCTGTTTGTTTTTTGTTTGTTTATTTTTTGTTTGTCTGTTTGTTTTTCTGTTTGTTTCTTCGTTTGTTTGTTTGTCTGTTTGTTGTTCTGTTTGTTTTTTGTTTGTCTGTTTGTTTTTCTGTCTGTTTTTTGTTTGTTTGTCTGTTTTTCTGTTTGTTTCTTCGTTTGTTTGTTTGTCTGTTTGTTTTTCTGTTTTTTCTTTGTTTGTTTGTTTTTTGTTTGCCCGTCTGTTTGAATGCACCTCAGCAGAGTGCAGTGAAGATTGAGTAAGGCCTCCTGTTTGTTTGTTTGTTTGTTTGTTTGTTTGTTCTTCTGTTTGTTTTTTGTGTGTCTGTCTGTTTCTTTGTTTGTCTGTTTGTTATTTGTTTGTTTGTTTTTTGTTTGTCTGTTTGTTTTTCTGTTTGTTTCTTCGTTTGTTTGTCTGTTTGTTTTTTGTTTGTTTGTTTTTCTGTCTGTTTCTTCGTTTGTTTGTTTGTCTGTTTGTTTGTCTGTTTGTTTTTTGTTTGTCTGTTTGTTTTTCTATCTGTTTCTGTTTGTCTGTTTGTTTTTTGTGTGCCTGTCTGTTTCTTCGTTTGTCTGTTTTTTGTTTGTTTTTTGTTAGTTTATTTTTCTGTCTGTTTCTTCGTTTGTTTTTGTTTGTTTTTGTTTGTTTGTCTGTTTGTTCTGTTTGTTTTTTGTTTGTTTGTCTGTTTGTTTTTCTGTCTGTTTTTTGTTTGTCTGTTTGTTTTTCTGTCTGTTTCTTCGTTTGTTTGTCTGTTTGTTGTTCTGTTTGTTTTTTGTTTGTCTGTTTGTTTTTCTGTCTGTTTTTTGTTTGTCTGTTTGTTTTTTGTTTGTTTGTCTGTTTTTCTGTCTGTTTTTTCATTTGTTTGTCTGTTTGATTGTCTGTTTGTTTTTCTGTCTGTTTTTTGTTTGTTTGTTTGTTTTTTTGTTTGTTTGTGTGTTTGTTTTTCTGTTTGTTTTTTGTTTGTCTGTTTGTTTTTATTTTGTTTCTTTGTTTGTTTGTTTGTCTGTTTGTTTTTTGTCTGTTTCTTCGTTTGTTTCTGTTTGTTTTTTGTTTGTTTGTTTGTCTGTTTGTTTTTTGTTTGTTTGTCTGTTTGTTTTTTGTTTGTTTGTTTGTTTGTCTGTCTGTTTGTTTTTTTTGTTTGTTTGTCTGCTTGTTTGTTTGTCAGTCTGTTTTTTCATTTGTTTGTCTGTTTGTTTTTCTGTCTGTTTCTTCGTTTGTTTCTGTCTGTTTGTTTTTTTTGTTTGTTTGTTTGTCTTAACTCTGTTGACCTCTAACTGTGCCAGGGGGGCGGCGGTCACGATGTCCTCCGACAGCGAGAAGGAGGAGGAGGAGGAGGAAGAGGAGGAGCTGAGCAGTCCATATATGGTCACAGCAGGAAGACAGGAGGCAGGTCGGTCATGCAGTCAAAGTGAAATGAAACAGATCTGATAATTCATGTTATGATTTTATTTTTATTTGCAGTCATATTGTCTGTTTTGTCTTCAGTATATATGAAGGGTTATTGTTAATATAGGCAAAAACAATTATGAGAATTATTTTATCACTTAAACTGTCATAAGTCTCCAATTGTTATTGATATTATAATTATATTATTGTATTATAATTTTAATGCTTGGTGTTTATGATAATTGTTATAACCATTATAATTACACTTATAGGCTCATGTGATTAAATTGTCATTATTAGTGGTGGTTGTATTTGGAGTAGCGGTGTAATTAGCTAATTATTATTCATGTTTAATATTTGGTTTCAGGATGTAGTGGCACAATAACTGAGTAAGAATTTGTAGTTTTATTATTATTATAATAACTATTATAATGATGATAAATTTACATCATTATTGATAAAGCTATACTACCCACAATTCTTCAGTGTTAGCATGGGGCTAACAGTCAAGCTAACAGGTTAACAGATGGTTGCTTAAGTCTGATCAGAGTTTGTTTGTTTGTTTGTTTACAGATCCGTGTGAGGGGACATTTGAGGACCATGGCCTGACGGTCAGTAGATAATAACAACGATTGTTTACAGAAGTTTTGTCTCCATCTGGCTCTGAGCGCGCTCTGTTAGCTCTCTCCTCTGAGCGCGCTCCGTTAGCTCTCTCCTCTGAGCGCGCTCCGTTAGCTCTCTCCTCTGAGCATGCTCTGTTTGCTCCTCCGTAGGCCTCGGAGGCCCGGCTGCCTCGGCGGCGGTGGTCGCGGAGGGCGGGCGGCGCCGACGGCGTGCTGATGGTGAAGTCCATGTTGGATCTGAGGCTGCTGGACTCCTTCGGTCTGCAGGAGCAGCAGGAGGTGAGGACAGAGCAGGTTTATTCCATCATACCACGCACACAAAGGGTTAGCCTCACCAATGTCCCGCCCACACAGGAAAAGACCCTCCCCCTTAATGTTAGCTCCTCCCCCTCAGACCAAAGGGGGAGGGGCCAGGTGGCAGACCGGGGGATTTGTCGAACCAATCAGGAGCTGGGGAGCACAGTCAGTCTGCAGGTGACCTCTGCCTGGGTAAGCCCACCTGCTGTTTCTGTGATGGAGACCAAAGCTCTGCTCTGATTGGACGAGGGCATAACCTAATATGTCCGTCTGCAGGCTGAGGATGACATCACAGGGACCAATCAGAGGCCGGACTTCATCCATCTGTCCAATCAGAGCCCAGAGAGGGAGGAAGTGGTGCTGTATCCTGACCAATGGGAGGACAGAGTCAGCCTGGCAGGAGGGTGAGTGTGGCAGCAGTGACTCATCAACAACTGACCAATCAACAACAAGCATTAAGCCCAGCCCCCTCTGTCAGTGAGTTTCAGGTGAAAGAGGCGTGTCCCGCAGCAGGTGGTCGACAGGACAAACCGAGTCCTGACAGCGGCTGCTCCCTGGGCTTCAACTCGAGACTGTCGAGTCCTGCAAGAGCTGCTGTGGACGGTGAGACGGACATTTAAAGAGACAGGCACACGACATTTAAAGAGACAGGCACACATTTAAAGAGACAGGCACACGACATTTAAAGAGACAGGCACACGACATTTAAAGAGACAGGCACATGACATTTAAAGAGACAGGCACACATTTAAAGAGACAGGCACACGACATTTAGAGAGACAGGCACACGACATTTAAAGAGACAGGCACACATTTAAAGAGACAGGCACACATTTAAAGAGACAGGAACACATTTAAAGAGACAGGCACACGACATTTAAAGAGACAGGCACACATTCAAAGAGACAGGCACACGACATTTAAAGAGACAGGCACACGACATTAAGAGGGACAGGCACACGACATTTAGAGAGACAGGCAAACATTTAAAGAGACAGGCACACATTTAAAGAGACAGGCACACGACATTTAAAGAGACAGGCACACATTTAAAGAGACAGGCACACGACATTTAAAGGGACAGGCACACGACATTTAAAGAGACAGGCACACATTTAAAGAGACAGGCACACATTTAAAGAGACAGGAACACATTTAAAGGGACAGGCACACGACATTTAAAGAGACAGGCACACATTTAAAGAGACAGGCACACGACATTTAAAGAGACTGGCACACGACATTTAGAGGGACAGGCACACGACATTTAGAGAGACAGGCAAACATTTAAAGAGACAGGCACACGACATTTAAAGAGACAGGCACACATTTAAAGAGACAGGCACATGGCATTTAAATAGACAGATGGACATTTTAAGAGACAGGCACACATTTAAAGAGACAGATGGACAATTAAAGAGACAGACACACATTTAAAGAGACAGACACATGGCATTTAAATAGACAGATGGACATTTTAAGAGACAGGCACACATTTAAAGAGACAGGAACACATTTAAAGGGACAGGCACACGACATTTAAAGAGACAGGCACACATTTAAAGAGACAGACACATGGCATTTAAATAGACAGATGGACATTTTAAGAGACAGGCACACATTTAAAGAGACAGATGGACAATTAAAGAGACAGACACACATTTAAAGAGACAGACACATGGCATTTAAATAGACAGATGGACATTTTAAGAGACAGGCACACATTTAAAGAGACAGATGGACAATTAAAGAGACAGATGGACATTTAAAGAGACGGACACACATTTAAAGAGACATATGGACATTTAAAGAGACGGACACACATTTAAAGAGACAGATGGACATTTAAAGAGATGGACACACAGTTAAAGAGACAGGCACACATTTAAAGAGATATGAATAGTTAAAGAGACGGATGGAGTTTGTCTCCTGGTTTTTATTTCAGAGTCCAGGTCTCAGAGTTTGTCTCCTGGTTTTTCTTTCAGACCCGGAGGGTGTCAGTCTGGATGGACACTCGTCTGACCTCGAGGAAGATGAAGAGGAGCAAGCAGGGACCAGCTGCTCACAAACCGTCCCTCAGACTCCAGACCATGAAGCTTTCTTAAAGGAACACTTCGTCACTCTGGCTGACCAATCAGGATCAGGTACACCTGAGGCCTGGTAGCTTGTGTTACATTGGACTTGTGGTACAGTGGACTTGTGTTACATTGGACTTGTGGTACAGTGGACTTGTGGTACTGTGGACTTGTGGTACCATGGACTTGTGGTATAGTTGACTTGTGGTACAATGGACTTGTGGTACTGTGGACTTGTAGTACAGTGGACTTGTGGTACAGTGGACTTGTGGTACCGTGGACTTGTGGTACAGGGGACTTGTGGTACCTTTGACTTGTGGTACAGTGGACTTGTGGTACAGTGAAGTTGTGGTACCGTGGACTTGTGGTACAGTGGACTTGTGGTACCGTGGATTTGTGGAACAGGGGACTTTTACGGTGGACTTGTGGTATTGTGGACTTGTGGAACAGGGGACTGGTTGTACGGTGGACTTGTGGTACAGTGGACTTGTGGTACCTTGGACTTGTGGTACCGTGGACTTGTGGAACAGGGGACTTGTACAGTGGACTTGTGGTACAGTGGACTTGTGGTACTGTGGACTTGTGGTACCGTGGACTTGTGGTACAGAGGACTTGTGGTACTGTGGACTTGTGGAACCGTGGACTTGTGGTACTGTGGACTTGTGGTACTGTGGATTTGTGGTACAGTGGACTTGTGGTACCATCTACTTGTGGTACAGTTGACTTGTGGTACCGTCGACTTGTGGTACTGTGGATTTGTGGTACTGTAGACTTGTACGGTGGACTTGTGGTACTGTGGACTTGTGGTACTGTTGACTTGTGGTACTGTGAACTTGTGGTACAGTGGACATGTGGTACTGTAGACTTGTGGTACCGTCGACTTGTGGTACTGTGGACTTGTGGTACTGTGAACTTGTGGTACAGTGGACTTGTGGTACAGTGTACTTGTGGTACCATGGACTTGTGGTACAGTTGACTTGTGGTTCAGTGGACTTGTTTTACCATGGACTTGTGGTACAGGGGACTTGTGGTACCATGGACGTGTGGTATAGTTGACTTGTGGTACAATGGACTTGTGGTACTGTGGACTTGTAGTACAGTGGACTTGTGGTACAGTGGACTTGTGGTACCGTGGACTTGTGGTACAGGGGACTTGTGGTACCTTTGACTTGTGGTACAGTGGACTTGTGGTACAGTGAAGTTGTGGTACCGTGGACTTGTGGTACAGTGGACTTGTGGTACCGTGGATTTGTGGAACAGGGGACTTTTACGGTGGACTTGTGGTATTGTGGACTTGTGGAACAGGGGACTGGTTGTACGGTGGACTTGTGGTACAGTGGACTTGTGGTACCTTGGACTTGTGGTACCGTGGACTTGTGGAACAGGGGACTTGTACAGTGGACTTGTGGTACTGTGGACTTGTGGTACCGTGGACTTGTGGAACAGGGGACTTGTACAGTGGACTTGTGGAACTGTGGACTTGTGGTATTGTGGACTTGTGGTACAGAGGACTTGTGGTACTGTGGACTTGTGGTACTGTGGACTTGTGGTACTGTGGACTTGTGGTACAGTGGACTTGTAGTACTGTGGACTTGTGGTACTGTGGATTTGTGGTACAGTGGACTTGTGGTACCATCTACTTGTGGTACAGTTGACTTGTCGTACTGTGGACTTGTGGTACTGTGGATTTGTGGTACTGTAGACTTGTACGGTGGACTTGTGGTACTGTGGACTTGTGGTACTGTGGACTTGTGGTACTGTGAACTTGTGGTACAGTGGACATGTGGTACTGTAGACTTGTGGTACCGTCGACTTGTGGTACTGTGGACTTGTGGTACTGTGAACTTGTGGTACAGTGGACATGTGGTACTGTAGACTTGTGGTACCGTCGACTTGTGGTACTGTGGACTTGTGGTACTGTGAACTTGTGGTACAGTGGACTTGTGGTACAGTGTACTTGTGGTACCATGGACTTGTGGTACAGTTGACTTGTGGTTCAGTGGACTTGTTTTACCATGGACTTGTGGTACAGGGGACTTGTGGTACCTTGGACTTGTGGTACCGTGGACTTGTTGTACGGTGGACTTGTGGTACCATGGACTTGTGGTACTGTGGACTTGTGCGGTGGACTTGTGGTGCAGTGGACTTGTGGTACCCTGGACTTGTTGTACAGTGGACTTGTGATACCATGGACTTGTGGAACAGTGGACTTGTACGGTGGACTTTTGGTACCGTGGATTTGTGGTACAGGGGACTTGTGGTACCTTGGACTTGTGGTACCTTGGACTTGTGGTAGAGTGGACTTGTTGTACGGTGGACTTGTGGTACAGTGGACTTGTGGAACAGGGGACTTGTACGGTGGACTTGTGGTACCGTGGACTTTTGGTACCCTGGACTTGTTGTACAGTGGACTTGTGGTACCATGGACTTGTTGTACGGTGGACTTGTTGTACGGTGAACTTGTGGTACCATCTACTTGTGGTACCTTGGACTTGTACAGTGGACTTGTGGTACCGTGGACTTGTGGTACAGGGGACTTGTGGTACCGTGGACTTGTGGTACTGTGGACTTGTTGTACGGTTGACTTTTTACCAGAGGCCTTTCCTGATCCTGTTTTAAAGGATTCAGACTTCTTAAAGGTACTATGAGGAGAATCTATTACCGGGGACATAAAGACTCTGTTACCCATAAGCATGCGCTGCAGCTGTCGTAAAGCTGCGTTCCAGTAACCATGGAACTGAAGTTGAAGTTGGAAAAAAACATGCCGATCTACCAGGCTATTGTTAGCTGTTGTTAGCACGCCCTGTGTTGTTGTTCACAAATATCACATGAAGAATGTGATTATCACTATGGCAGCATTTTTGTAAATATAAGTCTAACAATACTATGTATACAGCTGATCTAGAGCCACACACCCCAGTCAGAAGTGCAAATAAATGGATTATTACAGGAGCTAAATAACTGTTCACACTGGGGGCATCCATCTTCCATTGTCAACTCGGGGGTGGTGAGGTTTCACCGAGTTCCCAGTAGGAAATTCAGACTTCGAGGACGTTCCAGTTGCAGTTTCCTACTCGGAACTCAGAAACTCCTACTTCTGACTACAACTGGAACGCACCAAAAGACGTGACCCAAGCCAAAGTGTGTGTTTGTTGTGATGCTAATGAATGCAGCTCAGACCTTCCTCAGAACTCTGCATTGCTTTACAACTTCTTTTTTCAACAACTTACAGGATGCAAAGCCACGAGGTAATGTATCTCTTTCTAGTTATGTAGCGGTAGTTTTTGATGTGTGACAAGCAATTTTTGGAAAACTTAGTATGGTAGTTTTAGCCGGCTATATATGGCTACTTGCAGCCCGGTGCTCATAGACGTGTCTGAATAATATAAATTTGCTCTAGTTTTAATTGTCTTGTTCCTGAAGTTGAGTATCCAGGCCAGTCCAGTCCTGTCTGACCCGACCACAAAGCTAAGGAATAGCATTTATAGATAACCTATTTTGATGCTATAAAACTCATCTTTAAGTGTGTATTGTCATCAGGCATATATCTAAAAGTCAGGCTTTTTTTTCAATTACTTAGAAACTCCTCATAGTCCCTTTAAAGTGGACCAGAATCATGTCAGGGTCTGGACTTGCAGAAGACTTGTCTTTGACTTGTTAACTCGCCTTGTGCTTGTTTTTAAGTTTCTGGCACTTATTTTGACTTGTCTCAGACTTGGGACTTGTCTTTGGATATTTGAAACATTCTCTAACGTGATGTGGAAAACTCCGAGTTCCTTCCAAACAAGTCCTGTCTCGTCTTTACACACTTTTGTCCTTTGGGCTCAAGCACTGAGACTAGGCCGACCATAGACCAGGCTCAGGAAAGACCTGATCCTGACCTAAACATGGACTTGTGTTAAAGTTTTTTCTCTGTGTAACTCTGTATAAACTTGTCTTAGTGAGGTCTTGACTTGGTTTGAATGATGGGATCCTGACTAAGCTGTCAATCAAGGTGCTTTCTGTCACCTCCGTGGATGAGTGGGGGGGCGGGGCTTGTATGTTCACTTCTTTTGATCCACTTCCTGTTGACAGGACCTGTTTCCTGTGTGCTTACAGGAAGTCCGAGTCGAACGTGTCACAGCTCAAGTGAAAGTCTCAGTATGTCATCCAGATTCCTGTCTCAGAGCACAGCGGGCAGGTAAACACCCAACAACCAGGGGTCTCATGGACTGAGATTAGACCCTAGACCCTCAGACCATGGACTTTCAGGGGGGTCAGACTGTGGACTCTAAGGGGGGTCAGACTTAGACCTGGTCTCATGTTTGTCTGGTCTTTCCTCAGTCGCTGTGATCCTCGTCTTCCAGTCCGGACCCCCGCTGAAGGTGCAGGTGAGGAGGTGAAGCTCCGCCCTCCGGTGTCTGAGATCCGCCCCCTGATGGAGGAAAACCAGGAGGTCCAGCCAGGCCCACCTGTGGACCAGGTGAAACATGGACCCAGGACCCCCCAGAACCATGGACCAATCAGCCATGCCACCCTGAAAATAAACCCCGCCTCCTCTCAAAGTAACCCCGCCCCCTTCCACGGACACCCCGCCTCCTCTGGACTCCGTAAGGCTCAGTCGGTCCAGAGTCTGAGCAGCCCAGGTAACCTCACTGACCGTCCTCAGGTGGACTCTGTAAACCAGGGGTCTCAGACTGAGGCCTGCGGCCCACTTACAGCCCGTCATGGTGTCTGAGATGTTCCAGCTCTGGTTCTTTTATTACCGAATATGTTCATTCGTCACATCAGGAGTTCTGGTCCTGTGGCCCAGGGTCTTCATCCTCATAATCAGAAGTTTAATAATAATGGCCCAACCTTACAGCAGGTCCAGATGTGCTCAGGTCCTGAGTCCAGAAACACCGAGTTAGCGTTTAGCATCTCCTGGTTTCAGAGTAAAGGAGTTTCAGAGAAGAGTCTGAACTCAGGTTTAAGACATGCACATGAGACTTCAATGTTCAATCTGAAACCATAAAGTCATCTTTTGTTTCCTGCTTAAACCGTTTCTGTGTTCAAAAACACAGATGCTAAGATGCTAAATGCTAATGAGGACTGCAACGATGGCTGGTGACCTGACAGTGATCATCTCTGATGTTCTGAGCAGAGGCTTTTCCACGACCCTGCAGAGGAAACAGATCACCAGATCCAGCTCTAGGAACATTGCCGAATATTTTTAATTTGTGTCATTTATTGAATGTTGCTGATGCGTTTTGCTGTGATAAAGTTCAGTGTTTTTGTGAAGTCCATCTGGATCAGATCCAGACTAAACTGTAAACTGACCTTGATGACAAGAGACATGGACCCCTTATTATCCTGTGAAGATGGGAACAAATATGTAAAGAAATGGCGGACACGTGATTTTTGTTTTTATTCCTCACAATGTTAATCTCGGGGATTCTTTTCTAAATTTTGGGATTAGGGCTTCCAGACCCATGTCCACACCACCACTAAAATTTAAGGGCTTTTTCTTTGGATTAAACCTCACCTGTAAATGTTCATGTGCATCCATCCTGTAGTCTTTCCATAATCCTGCTAACACATTAGCATACGCCAAAAACATGAGCATGAACATGAGAACTGGGAGTGACATCATCTCAGACTTATCAGCGTTCCAGTTGAAGTCTGAAAAAAACATGCCGATCTACCAGGCTATTGTTAGCTGTTGTTAGCACGCCCTGTGTTGTTGTTCACAAATATCACATGAAGAATGTGATTATCACTATGGCAGCATTTTTGTAAATATAAGTCTAACAATACTATGTATACAGCTGATCTAGAGCCACACACCCCAGTCAGAAGTGACAATAAATGGATTATAACAGGAGCTAAATAACTGTTCACACTGGGGGCATCCATCTTCCATTGTCAACTCGGGGTTGCGAGGTTCCCCTGAGTTCCTAGTGGGATATTCCGACCTCGGGGGGCATTCTAGATAAAATTTTCTACTCGGAAGTGGGAAATTCCGACTTCCGACTGCAACTTCTATCAGCCATGTTGTAGTTCTCAGCAGCTTCTGTCAGCCATGTTGTAGTTCTTCAGTTGCTTTTGTCAGCCATCTTGTAGTTCTTCAGCAGCTTCTGTCAGCCATGTTGTAGTTTTTCAGCTGCTTCTGTCAGCCATGTTGTAGTTATTGCTGCGTTCCATTTATGCTGCGTTCCATTTACCTCGGAACTGGGAGCTGGGAAATGGGAGTGACGTCATCTCCGACTTGTCGGCGTTCCAGTTGAAGTCGGAAAAAAACCGTGCCGATCTACCAGGCTATTGTTAGCTGTTGTTACACGCCCTGTGCTGTTGTTCACAAATATCACATGAAGAATGTGATTATCACTATGGCAGCATTTATGTAAATATAAGTCTAACAATACTATGTATACAGCTGATCTAGAGCGACACACCCCAGTCAGAAGTGACAATAAATGGATTATTAGAGGAGCTAAATAACTGTTCACACTGGGGGCATCCATCTTCAATTGTCAACTCAGGGGTGGTGAGGTCTCCCCGAGTTCCGAGTAGGAAATTCCGACCTCGGGGGACGTTCCAGATGAAATTTCCTACTCGGAAGTGGGAAATTCCGACCTCCGACTACAACTGGAACGCACCATATTCAGCAGCTTCTGTCAGCCATGTTGTAGTTCTTAAGCAGCTTCTGTCAGCCATGTTGTAGTTCTTTAGCAGCTTCTGTCAGCCATGTTGTAGTTCTTCAGCAGCTTCTGTCAGCCATGTTGTAGTTTTTCAGCAGCTTCTGTCAGCCATGTTGTAGTTCTTCAGCAGCTTCTGTCAGCCATGTTGTAGTTCTTCAGCAGCTTCTGTCAGCCATGTTGTAGTTCTTCAGCAGCTTCTGTCAGCCATGTTGTAGTTCTTCAGCAGCTTCTGTCAGCCATGTTGTAGTTCTTCAGCAGCTTCTGTCAGCCATGTTGTAGTTCTTCAGCAGCTCAGTGACCCCCTCACTCACGCTTACCTCCTCTGTCTCCCCCTCTTACCCAGGTGACCCTCCTCTTCCACCCTCTTCGTCCCGTTTGTCCATAGACCCTGCCCCTCAGCTGCTCCCCCCCCCACAGCGTCCCACCACCCTCCCCTCCTCTCCCCGACGACCCTCCTCTGTGATCACACCCCTTCAGAGGCTTAGCCCCTCCTCCCCCAGGACCACCGTTTCAGAGCCCGCCGCCCCCTCTGTCGCAGGCTCCATCCCCAGGAAGTCCTCCCCCTCCCACGTCTCTCCCTCCCCCGCCCTGTCAGCAGCTCGCTCCTACATGAGTCCCACCGCCAGTTCCATGGCCAAGATGTCCCGCTCCGTGTCCATGGCCGACGGCCTCAACACGCCCGACCTGGCAGAGGCTTCAGGCGTGACGCCATCAACGCCCTCGCAACCCAGAGAGACTCCACCCCCACCTGTGGCGCCCCCTAATGCATCTCTGGCCCCGCCCCCTCACGCTGCAGTTGTCCCTGTTGTCGTTAACTCTGCTGCGTCTTTGTCCCAAGGTAACCAGAGTAACCATGTGACTCCTCCCCCTCGAGGTCTTCAGGCTCGTGTGCCTGGCAGCAACAGACCCCTCCCCGATAAGCCCTCCATCGCCTCCCTGTCCTCCACGCCACGGCCTTCGCCGGCCTTGCTCTCCCCGCTGGCTACGCCCAGACAGGACGAGGAGGCCCAAGCACCAGCACGCCACAACGAACTCAGAGACCAATCAGGTTTGACCCTTCACCTTTAACCTCTGTCAGGCTTACTGTGTTTGTTGACCTTGTGATTCTGCTCATTGTTTTTTATGTGCCGTAACATCAGAGTAACAGCGAAGGTTACAGAGACGGTCACAGAGAAGGTTACAGCAAAGGTTACAGAGAAGGTAACATCAGGGTTACAGAGAAGGTTACAGCAAAGGTTACAGAGAAGGTGAAAGCAAGTGTTACAGAGAAGGTAACGGAGAAGGTTACAGCAAAGGTTAACAGAGAAGGTAACAGCAAAGGTTACAGCGAAGATTGCAAAGAAGGTTACAGCAAAGTTTACAGAGAAGGCAACAGAAAAGGTTACAAAGAAGGTTACAGAGAAGGTAGCAGAGAAGGTTACAGAAAAGGTAACAGAAGGTTACAGAAAAGGTAACAGCAAAGGTTACTGTGAAGGTTACAGCAAAGGTTACAGAGAAGGTAGCAGAGAAGGTTACAGAGGAGGTAACAGAGAAGGTAACAGGAAAGGTAACAGTGAAGGTTACTGCGAAGGTAACAGCGAAATTAACAGAGAAGGTAACAGAAGGTTACAGAGAAGGTAACAAAGAAGGTATCAAGGTTACAGCAACATATACAGGGAAGGGAACAGAGAAGTTTACTATAAAGGTTATAGAGAAGGTTACAGAGAAGGTAACAGAGAAGGTTACAGAGAAGGTAACAGCAAAGGTTACAGCGAAGGTAACAGTGAAATTAACAGTGAAGGCAACAGAGAAGATTACAGAGAAGGTAATAGAAGTTTACAGCAAAACGTACAGGGAAGGGAACAGAGAAGGTTACTATAAAGGTTACAGAGAAGGTAACAGCTGAGGTTACAGAGAATGAACAGCAAGGGTAACAGAGAAGGTAACAGCGAAGGTTACAGAGAAGATTACAAATAAGGTCAGAGAAGGTAACAGAGAAGGTTAGAGAGAAGGTAGCAACAAAGGTTACAAAGAAGGTAACAGAGGCTACGGCAAAGGTTACAGAGAAGGGAACAGAGAAGGTAACTGTAAAGGTTATAGAGAGGGTAATAGCTAATGTTACAGAGAAGGTAACAGCAAAATTAACAGAGAAGGTCACAGAGAAGGTTACAGAGAATGTAACAGCAAAGTTTACAAAGAAGGTAACAAAAGGTTACAGCAAAATGTACAGGGAAGGGAACAGAGAAGGTTACTATAAAGGTTATAGAGAGGGTAACAGAGAAGGTTACAGAGAACGTAACACCAAAGGTAACAGAGAAAGTCGCAGAGAAGGTAACAGCGAAGATTACAGAGAAGATTAGAGAGAAGGTAAAAGCAAAGGTTACAATGAAGGTAACAGAGAAGGTTACAGAGAAGTTAACAGCAAAGTTTACAACGAAGGTAAGAGCGAAATTAACAGAGAATGTTACAGAGAAGGTAACAGAAGGCTACAGAGAAGGTTGCAAAGAAGGTTACAAAGAAGGTTACAAAAAGAAGGTAACATCAGGGTAACAGCGAAGATTACAGGAAGGTTACAGCAAAGGTAACAGAGAAGGTTTCTATAAAGGTTATAGAGAAGGTTACAGTGAAGTTTACATGAAGGTTAAAGAGAATGTAACAGCAAAGGTTATAATAAAGGTTAAAGAGAAGGTTACATGAAGGTTAGAACAAAGGTCACTAAAAAGGTTAGAGCGAAGGTCACTAAATTTGTCTCTAAATGAGACAAATATGGTTGGGATGCACTTGTGGTCTGGGCACCCATGAGTTCGTCACTACCATAAGTTCTTATTTTCAGTTTGAATATCTAAGATTATACTTCTAGAAAATGATCACCACAACCATTCAGACATGAGGACCCTCCAGAAATGAGATGTAGCATCTCAAGAGGCTAACCTCTAAGGAATCAGACGACAGGTCAATGATACATGGACCTGTCCCTAACTTTAGTTCATACTTCGTCCACTTGTCTCCTCTTACTTCCCTTCCTTTGCCCTCACACCCATCACAGCATCGTGTGGATTTGCTGTTCATCATGAGACTGGGATCCACATTCAAGATTTCCTGCTGCTTAACAGAAGGTTTTTTCTTGCCGCCATGATGGAGGGATTCATGATTGGCTATATGGATTCATGTTGGGTGTTGGATGTATATATTTGTATATATATGTATATGTGTATTTTATATGTATATATGTATCTATGCATATATGTGTATCCATAAAATGAAGAGCTTTATGCTCTATTGTAAAGTGTCTTGAGATAACACTTGTTATGAATTGGCGCTATACAAATAAAGATTGATTGATTGATTGATTGATTAAAGAGG
This sequence comes from Scarus forsteni, assembly GCA_036419115.1. Taxonomy (NCBI): domain Eukaryota; kingdom Metazoa; phylum Chordata; class Actinopteri; order Labriformes; family Labridae; genus Scarus; species Scarus forsteni. The sequence continues at coordinate 218,818 of JAZDUH010000540.1, forward strand.
TTAGAGCGAAGGTCACTAAAAAGGTTAGAGCGAAGGTCACTAAAAAGCTAACAGCAAGTTAACCCTAATGAAAACATCCGCACTGACCCCCCCACCCCCACATCTCCTTCTTCTTACAGATGAGCCAATCAGCATAGAGTCTTGCAGAGCTCTGACCAATGAGCTGCAGAGCTGCTTCAAGAGAGCGACACACCTGTACAGGAAGGTGAGTTGCTCTCTGTCTCTTCGTCTGGATGTTGTTGCCATGGAAACGCGCTTCATTTCCATCTTTCTGTTCTCCAGGTGAGCGGCTCCTCCGCCTCCAATGACTCCTCCCCTGAGATCGCTCTTGTCCTATCAGAAGCATTCCAGTCGATGAGGGCGGAGCTCGACTGCCTGCCTCTGAAGACACCGAGCATGCTGGGAGGCGGGGGCGAGGGGAAGACAGCGGCGCTGCTGGAGGAGTACTCGCTGCTGCTCCTGCAGGCCGTTCACAGGAGGGTCAGCGCCCACACGGCTGACTCCGCCCACCCGCCATTTTAACTTTCCTCTTGACTGCCATGAGTTACATTTAAATAATTGTTTGGGAGAAATGAGAGTCAACGCCTCGTCGTTTGACTCCGCCCCTTAACCTGGCCCCTCCCCTCTGCTCCTTGTCTTAAAGGAACAGTTGATTCTTTTTAGAGAAACCGAAGGGTCGACGCCTGCTGACTCCGCCCCCGACACAAAGGACCTGCAGCCATTTTGCTTTTTCTAGACCTCCATTTTCTTTCTGGAGATCGTTTATTTTCTTAAAGGAACAGTCTGCTGTTTTTAGAGTTTTTATCGGCATGTTTTAAAGTCGTTTTTGTCACGTTTGAATGAACTGACTTTTTCATTCCTCTGGTCTTAATCGATCTTACCTGATCTTAATCGATCTTACCTGGTCTTTGGTTTTTGATTCTTGACTGTAGAGACTCAATCGTTAGTGAGACATGCGGACTTTGCTTGTTTTATTTTTTCCTGAGGTAACTTGAATGTAACACAGATGATGCGTTCGGGTGTCAGTATGTATTTATTGTTTTGATCTGTTACAGACTTGAACTGTGAATGTTGTTTTTTACACGGTTGGAGGGTCACAGAAGATCTTTGGTTTGATGTAACACTGAAACTCAAAGGTCAAAGGTCAATGTCAATAAACTTCAGACTTGTTTACGTTTGAGTTTTCTGCTGTGAGAAATTTCCCCACGGTGACCGAGAGCAGCGGCCATGTTGGTGTTAAAGTCTCCAAAGCTTCACTAAACCAAACTTGATGATCAGCAAACACCTGGAAGCCCAGGAAGAGTCTCTCCCTCCAGAACAAGACTCCGCCCCCACAGTGCTGAAGGTCGCCTCGACCTTGACGGTGAAGCTCTGCTCAGAGCGGGAACAGCATGAAGCCAGAGAACACACTGAAGTTTCGCACGTCGTCGTAAAGGCGATAGCTCGCCGGCAGACTGAGGCGCACCTCGTCCCCGGCCTCCAGCTGCAGCACCACGCCGTTAGCCGTGGAGGAGTAGCCGCCGTGGTCGTTCAGGTCCAGGTTGAAGATTATGGGCTGGTTGTTTCTGTACAGGTAGAGACCCATGTAGCCCTTTTGATAATCTGCTGCTGAGAAAATGAAGAAATAAAGTCCCTTTACAGGCGCCATGAACACACCTGCAAGACAGAGAAAAGGTCAAATAAACACCTGCTACACTGAAAAAAGGTCAAATAAACACCTGCTACACTGAAAAAAGGTCAAATAAACACCTGCAAGACAAAAAAAAAAGGTCAAATAAACACCTGCAAGACAAAAAAAAAAGGTCAAATAAACACCTGCAAGACAAAGAAAAGGTCAAATAAACACCTGCAAGACAAAGAAAAGGTAAAATAAACACCTGCAAGACAAACAAAAGGTACAATTAACACCTGCAAAACTGAGAAAAGGTCAAACACCTGCAGGACAAACAAAAGGTACAATTAACACCTGTAAAACTGAGAAAAGGTCAAATAAACACCTGCAAGACAAAGAAAAGGTAAAAAAAAAAACACCTGCAACACAGTGAAAATACACCTGCGGTGTGGTCTACCCATGTATTATTCACCTGCTGCGTGTTTAACACATGTATTATTCACCTGCTGCGTGGTTTACCCGTGTATGATTCACCTGCTGCATGGTTTACCCATGTATTATTCACCTGCAGCATGGTTTGCCCGTGTATTATTCACCTACGGTGTGGTGTACCTGTGTATTATTTAACCGCGGTGTGCTTTACCCGTGTATTATTCACCCACAGTGTGGTTTACCAGTGTATTATTCACCCGCAGTGTGGTTTACCCGTCTATTATTCACTCGCGGTGTGGTTTGCCCGTGTATTATTCACCCGCAGTGTGGTTTACCCGTCTATTATTCACTCGCGGTGTGGTTTACCCGTGTATTACTCACCCGCAGTGTGGTTTACCCGTCTATTATTCACTCGCGGTGTGGTTTACCCGTGTATTACTCACCCGCAGTGTGGTTTACCCGTCTATTATTCACTCGCGGTGTGGTTTACCCGTGTATTACTCACCCGCAGTGTGGTTTACCCGTCTATTATTCACTCGCGGTGTGGTTTGCCCGTGTATTACTCACCCGCAGTGTGGTTTACCCGTCTATTATTCACTCGCGGTGTGGTTTACCCGTGTATTATTCACCCGCAGTGTGGTTTACCCGTCTATTATTCACTCGCGGTGTGGTTTACCCGTGTATTACTCACCCGCAGTGTGGTTTACCCGTCTATTATTCACTTGCGGTGTGGTTTACCCGTCTATTATTCACTCGCGGTGTGGTTTGCCCGTGTATTATTCACCAGCAGTGGGGTTTACCCGTCTGTTATTCACCGTCTGTGTGGTTTGGGGTTTACCTATGTATTATTCACCTGCAGTGTGGTCTACCTGTGTATTATTTACCTGCGGTGTGGTTTACCCGTGTATTATTCACCTGCGGTGTGGTCTACCAGTGTATTTTTTACCTGCACTGTGCTTTACCCGTGTATTATTCATTCCCGGTGCGGTGTACCAGTGTATAATTCACTCGCGGTGTGGTTTACCCGTGTATTATTCACCTGCGGTGCAGTTTACCAGTGTATTATTCACCTGCGGTGTGGTTTACCCGTGTATTATTCACCTGCGGTGCAGTTTACCAGTGTATTATTCACCTGCGGTGTGGTGTACCTGTGTATTACTCACCCGCAGTGTGGTTTACCCGTGTATTATTCACCAGCGGTGGGGTTTACCCGTCTATTTTTCACTCGCGGTGTGGTTTGCCCGTGTATTATTCACCAGCAGTGGGGTTTACCCGTCTGTTATTCACCCACTGTTTGGTTTGCCCGTGTATTATTCACCCACGGTGTGGTTTGGGGTTTACCCGTGTATTATTTACCTGCGGTGTGGTTTACCCGTGTATTATTTACCTGCAGTGTGCTTTACCCGTGTATTATTCACCAGCGGTGCGGTTTACCAGTGTATAATTCACTCTCGGTGCGGTTTACCAGTGTATTATTCACCTGCTGTGTGGTTTACCCGTGTATTATTCACCTGCGGTGCAGTTTACCAGTGTATTATTCACCCACTGTTTGGTTAACCCGTGTATTATTCGCCCACATTGTGGTTTATCCGTCTATTATTCACCCACGGTGTGGTTTACCCGTCTATTATTCACTCGCGGTGTGGTTTGCCCGTGTATTATTCACCAGCGGTGGGGTTTACCCATCTATTATTCACCCGCAGTGTGGTTTACCCGTGTATTATTCAACCCCCGTGTGGTTTACCCGTGTATTATTCACCCGCAGTGTGGTTTACCCGTGTATTATTCACCCGCAGTGTGGTTTACCCGTGTATTATTCACCAGCGGTGCGGTTTACCCGTCTATTATTCACCCGCGGTGTGGTTTGCCCGTGTATTATTCACCCACGGTGTGGTTTGGGGTTTACCTATGTATTATTCACCTGCGGTGTGGTTTACCCGTGTATTATCTATCTGCCGTGTGGTCTACCTGTGTATTATTTACCTGCAGTGTGGTTTACCCGTGTATTATTTACCTGCAGTGTGCTTTACCCGTGTATTATTCACTCGCGATGCGGTCTACCAGTGTATAATTCACTCGCGGTGCGGTTTACCCGTGTATTATTCACCTGCGGTGCGGTTTACCAGTGTATTATTCACCTGCGGTGAGGTTTACCCGTGTATTTTTCACCCGCTGTGTGGTCTACCTGTGTATTATTCACCTGCGGTGTGGTTTACCTGTGTATTATTCACCTGCGGTGTGGTGTACCTGTGTATTACTCAGCCGCGGTGTGGTCTACCTGTGTATTATTTACCTGCGGTGTGGTTTACCTGTGTATTGTTTACCTGTGTATTATTCACCTGCGGTGCAGTTTACCAGTGTATAATTCACTCGCAGTGCGGTTTACCCGTGTATTATTCACCTGCGGTGTGGTTTACCAGTGTATTATTCACCTGCGGTGCGGTTTACCAGTGTATTATTCACCTGCGGTGTGGTTTACCCGTGTGTTTTTCACCCGCTGGTGGTTTACCTGTGTATTATTTACCTGCAGTGTGCTTTACCCGTGTATTATTCACCTGCGGTGTGGTTTACCCGTGTATTTTTCACCCGCCGTGTGGTTTACCTGTGTATTATTCACCTGCGGTGTGGTTTACCCGTGTATTATTCACTCGCGGTGCGGTTTACCCGTGTATTTTTCACCTGCCTGGTGGTTTACCTGTTTATTATTCACCTGCGGTGTGGTTTACCTGTGTATTATTCACTCGCGGTGCGGTTTACCCGTGTATTTTTCACCTGCCTGGTGGTTTACCTGTGTATTATTCACCTGCGGTGTGGTTTACCCGTGTATTTTTCACCCGCCGTGTGGTTTACCTGTGTGTTACTCTCCCTGGGTGTGGTTTACCTGTGTGTTACTCACCTGCGGTGTGGTTGTAGGCGTTGGTGATGATTTTGGCATCTGCAGGAAAGGTCCTGAACATGGTTCATCTGCAGGAAAGACACATGGTTAACTGGACGTACAGAACAACAGACATTTGTGTAGTCTCTAGACTGAATATGTAGTCTGTAGTCTGTTGGTGTAGTCTCTAGGTGTAGTATGCAGTAAGCTGTGACATTAGTTTTAGCGCCTCTCAGCTGTGATGTTAGCTTTAGCCCCTCTCAGCTGTGATGTTAGTTTTAGCCCCTCTAAGATATGACATTAGCTTTAGCCCCTCTCAGATGTGACATTAGCTTTAGCCCCTCTCAGATGTGATGTTAGCTTTAGCCCCTCTCAGATGTGATGTTAGCTTTAGCCCCTCTCAGATGTGACATTAGCTTTAGCCCCTCTCAGATGTGATGTTAGCTTTAGCCCCTCTAAGATATGACATTAGCTTTAGCCCCTCTCAGATGTGACATTAGCTTTAGCCCCTCTCAGATGTGATGTTAGCTTTAGCCCCTCTCAGATGTGACATTAGCTTTAGCCCCTCTCAGATGTGACGTTAGCTTTAGCCCCTCTCAGATGTGATGTTAGCTTTAGCCCCTCTCAGATGTGACATTAGCTTTAGCCCCTCTCAGATGTGACATTCGCTTTAGCCCCTCTCAGATGTGATGTTAGCTTTAGCCCCTCTCAGATGTGATGTTAGCTTTAGCCCCTCTCAGATGTGATGTTAGCTTTAGCCCCTCTCAGCTGTGACGTTAGCTTTAGCCCCTCTCAGATGTGACGTTAGCTTTAGCCCCTCTCAGATGTGATGTTAGCTTTAGCCCCTCTCAGATGTGATGTTAGCTTTAGCCCCTCTCAGCTGTGACATTCGCTTTAGCCCCTCTCAGATGTGATGTTAGCTTTAGCCCCTCTCAGATGTGATGTTAGCTTTAGCCCCTCTCAGATGTGATGTTAGCTTTAGCCCCTCTCAGATGTGATGTTAGCTTTAGCCCCTCTCAGCTGTGACGTTAGCTTTAGCCCCTCTCAGATGTGACGTTAGCTTTAGCCCCTCTCAGATGTGATGTTAGCTTTAGCCCCTCTCAGATGTGATGTTAGCTTTAGCCCCTCTCAGATGTGATGTTAGCTTTAGCCCCTCTCAGATGTGATGTTAGCTTTAGCCCCTCTCAGCTGTGACGTTAGCTTTAGCCCCTCTCAGATGTGACGTTAGCTTTAGCCCCTCTCAGATGTGACGTTAGCTTTAGCCCCTCTCAGATGTGATGTTAGCTTTAGCCCCTCTCAGATGTGATGTTAGCTTTAGCCCCTCTCAGATGTGATGTTAGCTTTAGCCCCTCTCAGCTGTGATATTAGCTTTAGCCCCTCTCAGATGTGACGTTAGCTTTAGCCCCTCTCAGATGTGACTTTAGCTTTAGCCCCTCTCAGCCGTGATGTTAGCTTTAGCCCCTCTCAGCCGTGATGTTAGCTTTAGCCCCTCTCAGATGTGATGTTAGCTTTAGCCCCTCTCAGCTGCCAGCTGCTAAGATGCATATTGGACTCAATTACCCCACTGAGACAAAAAAATATTACAGTATATAATGTAAATATAAATTTATAATTATATCATGTGATATAGTATTAAACGTCAGAGGACAGCCGCTTGGTTTAGCCCTGAATCTCGACACTTAAACAAACAACATAAACTGATGTTGGACTGTTGAAGTTTTTCATCAAAAGAGTGAAAACATGCATCCAGACTCTGGACCTTCAGATCTGTCGCTGACTTTAGTTTGAAGGGTTCATCCTAAAAAGGCTGAAGTGGCATTTTCAAGACTAGAAAATGATTTTATAAACACAAACACAAATGAAACCGCTGCTGTAATGTGATGCACTGATTTATAAATCTTCCACACTGTAGATGATCAGTTCTGCGTCATTCAAACATGACTGTAGGATTTTTTTAAGAGAAAGTCAAAACATTGTTTTCTGTTGTTCTCACGTTAACAGACCAAACAGCACAAATATTCAGTTGACTGAATATTTCTGGCACATGCAGAAGTCTGGAGAGCAGCCTGAGTTTAACGTTAGCAGCATGTTGGAGTTAGCATTGAGGATCAAATCCAGGTGGAGGTGGAGACCGATCAGATTCAGGTGTTAATCGTAGAGTCTTTATGAAAACATGAATCAGTACCATAGTTACTGTAGTTACCGTAGTTACCATAGTTACCATAGTTATCGTAGTTACCGCGTAGTTACCGTAGTTGGGGTTGGTGAGCTGCTGGAGATGGCTGGACGATTCTTTCAGCCCGAAGTTTGAAGCTGAGGATCACAAACGTGTCAGTCCTCCTGAACCTTAAAGATGGTTTTACCTGTGTCCACCTGCAGGGGGCAGCAGTCAGGAAGAACCCACCTTTGCTCTCAGCCTTGAAGTCCTCCAGCTGCTTCTTGTTGATGTTCAGTCTGACCTCCAGCTCTGAAACACAAACAGGTCTTTGTTACAGGTGTCGGTAAGGTGTTGGTCAGGTGTCGCTCAGGTGTTGCTCAGGCATTGCCCAGGTGTTGCTCAGGTGTTGCTCAGGTGTTTCTAAGGTGTTGCTAAGGTGTTGGTCATGTGTTGCTCAGGTGTTGCTCAGGCATTGCTCAGGTGTTGCTCAGGTGTTGCTCAGGCGTTGCTCAGGCGTCCGTCAGGTGTCGGTCAGGTGTTGCTCAGGTGTTGCTCAGGTGTCGCTCAGGTGTCGCTCAGGTGTTGCTCAGGTGTTGCCCAGGTGTTGCTCAGGTGTTGCTCAGGTGTTTCTAAGGTGTTGCTAAGGTGTTGGTCAGGTGTTGGTCAGGTGTTGCCCAGGTGTTGCTCAGGTGTTGCTCAGGTGTTTCTAAGGTGTTGGTCATGTGTTGGTCATGTGTTGGTCAGGTGTTGCCCAGGTGTTGCTCAGGTGTTGGTCGGGTGTTGCTAAGGTGTTGGTCAGGTGTTGCTCAGGTGTTGCTCAGGCATTGCCCAGGTGTTGCTCAGGTGTTGCTCAGGTGTTTCTAAGGTGTTGCTAAGGTGTTGGTCATCTGTTGCTCAGGTGTTGCTCAGGCATTGCTCAGGTGTTGCTCAGGTGTTGCTCAGGCGTTGCTCAGGCGTCCGTCAGGTGTCGGTCAGGTGTTGCTCAGGTGTTGCTCAGGTGTCGCTCAGGTGTTGCTCAGGTGTTGCCCAGGTGTTGCTCAGGTGTTGCTCAGGTGTTTCTAAGGTGTTGCTAAGGTGTTGGTCAGGTGTTGGTCAGGTGTTGCCCAGGTGTTGCTCAGGTGTTGCTCAGGTGTTTCTAAGGTGTTGGTCATGTGTTGGTCAGGTGTTGCCCAGGTGTTGCTCAGGTGTTGGTCGGGTGTTGCTAAGGTGTTGGTCAGGTGTCGGTCAGGTGTTGCTCAGGTGTTGCTAAGGTGTTGCTCAGGTATTGCTAAGGTGTTGCTCAGGTGTTGGTCAGGTGTTGATCAGGTGTTGGTCGGTTTTGGTCGGGTGTTGCTAAGGTGTTGCTATGGTGTTGGTCAGGTGTCGGTCAGGTGTTGCTCAAGTGTTGCTCAGGTGTTGCTCAGGTGTTGCTCACCTCTGGTTCCAGTCGTTAGGTCCTCCAGATGCTTCTCACTCAGGTTCAGTCTGACCTCCAGATCTACAGGAGAGGAACAAGAAGTCCAGAGGTCAGTCCTGATGGTTCCTGGAACAGACCAGGTCCCCCTCCCCGACCTTCTGACCTTTGTTTCCTGTTGTCAGGTCGTCCAGGTGACCCTCACTCATGTTCAGCCTGAGCCCCAGCTCTGAAAGAAACGAGCCATGACAAAGGAGTTCCTCAGGGAGCCATGTTGGATCCTCCAAAGTTCTGCTGTCAAACTTTTTCTTCATGTCACAAACAAAAAACTGCTGAGCGCAAAACACTCACACCTCCAGAGAAAAGTCCTGATCCAGCCCCCCCTGCTCCCCTGCTATATATATATATATATATATATATATATATATATATATATATATATATATATATGTATACATATGTAAAACATTTTATATATATATAAATGTTTTTGTGTGTATATATATATATAAATATATATAAACAAACACATTTTATATATATATATAATGTTTTTCTTCATATATATATATATATATATATATATATATATAGATATACATATAGCATGCTTCTGTTTATATATATATAAATATTTATATATATATAAATGTTTATATATATATAGTGTGTGAATATATATATGTACACACTATATATAAACATATATGTGTGTGTATATATATATATTAATATATATATATATGTATATACATATATGTATATCAGTGGTGATTGCTCTAAGACTGCAAGGGAAGCTCAGCTTCCCCTAAAATGACCCTAAAAAGTGTTGATCTGTCCTGCTGTGTGTTCATTTCATTGACTAAATATGCTCTGGAATACCTTCATCTTTTGTTCAGAATCAGCTACTTATCACAGGTAACTGGCAGTGGGCTGGCCTGGAAGCTGAGCTTCTGCATGATGATTGGATGATCTGTCTGAGGCCTAATCCCTTTTTGATTGACAGTGAAATGAGCCAATCAGCGATCTTGAAGTATAACCCTCCACCGGAGCATCTTCTAAGTTTTACATTCAGTTGTTCTGGACTGATCCAGTGACTTTATCTTTCTTAAAAACGACTAGTGTTGTGTTTGAAGACTCTCCCCTGTCACTTTTTCTTTTTACCAACGAGCAGCTACCCTGCGGAGCTTCTCCCCCTGTCACTCACACTCACAGCCTGTCAAACAGTCTCATGTAGCAGCTCCAGCTGCTAGCAAGCTGCACATCATGGCAGATAGTACGAATGCTGTCGACCGGATTTAGGCGAAGCCATTTGATAGTCTTCCGAAGAGAAAATTAGAGTTAAACAGCAGGGCAGATCAACTCCTAAGACTGATTTAGTGTAAAAGGTGGAAAAGTAACAGGTCTTTTCAGCATTCCTGGTATGACAAGGTGAGCTGGCTCACTGGAAGTGCTGTCACAAATAAAATGTACTGTTGGCCATGCCTCTTGATAAAACCATCTCAGGGATTTAAAAAAAAGTGGGTTTGGGGGAATAAGATCCCTGGAAAAGACACCTAGTTGGTACGACAGGGTCACAGATCATTTTCTTGAAAAGGAACGGAGGGTAAAATTTACATTTAAATAAATAAATTTATTATGTAGGCCGAAAAAAATGAGCTTCCCCTCCTTGACTGACCAGCAGCTGCCACTAAATGTATATGTATATTTATATATAAGTGAACAAACGCTGAGATCACTGCAAGCTGCCGTGTCAGTAATAATAATAATAATAAACTCCCTCAGATGCTTCAGTCCTGCTGACATTGACCTCAGCTAACACGAGGATGACCTCTGACCTCTGTGCTCAGCCTTTAGTTCTTCAAGCTGCCCCTCGCTCACATCCACCCTGAGCAGCATTTCTGAAAATGAACAAACAAAACTGTAAAACAAAGGAAAAAGAAACAAAAATTTAAAAACTGAACTGAACAAAACAGGACTAAAATGGAGACAAAGGACTACAGTTGACTAAAATTGACAAAAATAGACTAATTAGACTAAAATGGACAAAACTCGACTGAAATGGACAAAAATTGACTTAAATGGACTAAATTAGTCTAAAATGGACAGAAATGGGCTAAAATGGAGAAAAAGGGACAAAAATGGATAAAAATTGTGAAAAAACAACTAAAATTGAGAAAAAGGACTTCAATGGAAAAAAATTAAAAATTTGCGAAAAAAAAAGACTAAAATTGACAACACAAGACTGAAATTGACTTAAATTGATTAAAATGGACAAAAAAGGACTGAAATAGACAAAATTTGATAAAACAGGACTAAAATGGACTAACATGGACTAAAATGGAAAAAAAAGACTACACATGGACTTAAATTGACTAAAATTGAATGAAGTGGTCTAAATTAGACTGAAATGGGTTACAACTGACCAAAATGGACAAAAATTGACAAAAATGGACTAAAATGGATTAAAATGGACTAAAAAAAGACTTAAATGGACCAATTAGACTAAAATAGGCTACAATGGACTAAAATGGACTAAGGTTGTGCCCTTCTGTTAAATCCTGTTTTAAAATAATAAAATGCTGTCTTGACTTTTTGAAGTTCTCCGTAAACAGTTGTGCTCATGTGTTTACAGAGGCAGGTTTTATGATTTCTCAGCCATTTTTCAGAGAATAAGAACTAATAAAAGGACAGAAACTCCCTAAATGACTCTGAATGTGTGACCTTATGAGCTCATATGTATAAACTAACTTATGAGGATTTTCAAACAGAAAACTGACATGTTTAAATTACCTTTAGTTTCATTTTTGACGTCCTCCAGCTGTTTCTCACTTACATCCTGTCTGACCTCCAGATCTGATGGAAAACAGATCAGGCTTTTATTTTGAAAAGGCATGAATTAAATAAATAAGTTTAATCAAACTGAAATGATCCACAGACTCAGGAGGATTTTAAAAGTGAACTTTGATGAGACTATGACGTCTCAGATGGTTTTAAAGTCTTTTAAAGAAAAGGACTCAGCGTTTTTGGATCGGTGAAACGGTTCAAATACAAAAAGTTAAATTTGTCAGCAGCAGAGTGGACATCAGCCTCACCTCTGTTTCCTGTCTCCAGCTCCTCCAGCTGCTTCAGGCCGTCGTTCAGGCGGAGCTGCTGGTCTGCAGGAACAGGCCTGGTTTCTTATTATCAAACATACTGAGGAGTTCTTCAGGGAGCCGTGTTAGAGCCCCTACAGTTTGGCTCATGATTTTCATGTCATCCACACTTTCCTTCACTCAGAATATTTAAATATGAAATTATCTGTCAGCTGTACCTTTGAGTTCAGTGTTCAGATCCTCCAGCTGTTTCTCGCTAACGTTTAGTCGGACGCACAGATCTGCAAAACCAGAAAAACAACTCAAACACACAAACATGAAGTTTACGTTTTTCATAAAGGAGTTCCACAGGGTCCATGTTCGATATCTGTCCTTTTGTTTCCTTCATGCTTTATTATAAATCACATTTTAATGCACACATCTAAATTTAACTTACCGTGATGCTCGACTCTCAGGTCTCTCAGCTGCTCCTCACTTAAATTCAGCCTGAGCTCCAGACCTGAGAAACAGAAACAACAAAAACTAGAAAAGCACTTGGAGAGTGCAGACCTCCCCCAGCGCCACAGTCCTCACCCATATTGTCATTTTGACCATAAATATTAGTCCTACCTTTATGTCATCTAAATATTTAGATTCATTGACCATGAAAACATACCATTAGCAACTGGATTCACAATGATATCTATTTTAGTTCAGTAGTTATTCACAGAAATCACATTTTTCACCATGGCGGCCAGACGCTGATCCTGATCAACACCAAAATCAAATCAGTTCTTCTTTTTCCCATGCTGAACATTTCCTGAAAATTTCATCCAAATCCGTCCATAACTTTTTGATTATTTTGTTCACAGACGGACGGACAAACAAACTCTCCTGAAAACATAACCTCCTTGGCGGGGGTAACCAGCTCAGACCGTTCTCCTGTAGGTCCTCAGGGAGCCGTGCTCGAGCCCCCGCTGTCAGAGTTTTGATCTTTACGTTTGGTTTCTGATCACAGAGGTCAGAGGTCGAAGATGTCAGAGGTCACAGATGAGGTCACTTTAATCCTTTGCTGTTTGATATGATTTTGTCTAAGTGCAGAATTCTTTGTTGCTCCGTCTCGAGTTGTTGTTGTTGTTGTTTATTGTTGATTATCTTTGATGGATCTCTGTTTCATTACCTCCACGAGGAGGTCGAGGGTTTTACAGCATGTTTGTTTGTGTGTTTGTTTGTGTGTGTGTTTGGTTGTCTGTTTGTTTTTTTGTTGTTTTGGTTTTTGTTTGTGTGTGTTTGTGTTTGTTTGTGTGTGTGTTTGTTTGTGTTTTTTGTTGTTTTATATTTTTGTTTGATTGTGTGTGTTTGTGTGTTTGTCTGTGTGTTTGTTTGTTTGTTTGTTTGTGTGTGTGTTTGTCAGTTTGGTTTTTTGTTGTTTTGTTTTTTGCTTGTTTGTGTGTGTTTGTTTGTGTGTTTGTGTGTGTGTTTGGTTGTCTGTTTGGTTGTTTTCTTTGTTGTTTTGTTTTTTGTTTGTGTGTGTTTGTTTGTACGTGTTTGTGTGTGTGTTTATTTGTTTGTGTTTTTTGTTGTTTTATATTTTTGTTTTTGTGTGTGTGTTTGTGTTTGTCTGTGTTTGTTTCTTTGTGTGTGTGTCTGTTTGTTTTTTTGTTGTCTTGTTTATTGCTTGTTTGTGTGTTGCGTTTTTGTTTGTGTGCTTGTTTGTTTGTTTTTTGTTTATGTTTGTTTGTTTGTTTGTGTTTGTGTCTGTGTTTGTTTTTTTGTCTGTTTGGGTTTGTTTGTGTGTTTTTTTTCTGTGTTTGTTTGTTTGTGTGTTTGTTTGTTTGTGTTTTGTTTGTTTTTTGTTTGTTTTTTGTTTGTGTTTGTTTGTATGTTTGTGTGTTTTTGTTTGTGTGTTTGTTTGTGTTTATGTGTTTGTTTTTTGTTTGTGTTTATTTGTTTGTGTGTGTGTTTGTTTTTGATTGTTTGTTTTTTGTTTGTGTGTTAGTTTGTGTTTGTTTGTCTGTGTGTTTGTTTTCTTGTTTTTTGTTGTTTTTGTTTTTTTTGTTTTTTGTTTCTTTGTGTGTGTTTGTCTGTTTGTGTGTTTGTTTGTGTTTGTTTTTCGGTTTGTTTGTTTGTGTTTGAATGTTTGTGTGTTTGTTTGTTTGTTTTTTGTTTGTGTGTTTGTTTGTTTGTTGGTTTGATTATTTGTTTGTTTGTTGACATGCTCAGTAGATGGTGGCCCAGCTTAGAACAGATCTGATTTAGTGTTGATCCAGATGAACTCTGTTGGTGCTCGGTAACCGTCTCATCGTGGTATCGACAGGTTTCTGAGCTTGGCGTGTTTTCAGGATCGTCAATCAGTTACTATGGAAACTTTATGGTAGACCTGCAGCTCATAGATCAACAGAACTGTTTCAGAGTCACAACATTCAGTTTATCTTTCTTCTTGTCTTCTGAAAACAGAATGTCCGGAATGTCCCGAGTGTCCCGAGTGTCCCGAGTATTCGGAGTGTTCGGGGTGTCCGGAGTGCCCGGAGTGTCCGGGGTGTTTGGAGTGTTTGGAGTGTCTGGAATGTCCAGGGTGTCCGGAGTGTCCGGGGTGTTTGGAGTGTCCGGAGTGTCCAGAGTGTTCGGAGTGTTCGGAGTGTCCGGAGTGTCCGGAGTGTCTGGAGTGTCCGGAGTGTCCGGAGTGCCCGGAGTCTCCGGGGTATTTGGAGTGTTTGGAGTGTCTTTCTTCGAAGTGTCGGAGGCGAGGGCAGTGAGTGAAGTGTGGAAAAAGTGTACACAGGTCTTTTCGGAGCATTGTCCGGTGGTGTATGACATAGGTGAGCTGGCTCTTCCAGGAAATGTGAGTGTCCGCCATATCGGTGATAAACCATCTCAGGGATTTAAAAAGTGTTAGTGTCTGGAGTGTCGGACTGTCGAGTGTTAGTGTTAGTGTCTGGAGTGTTTGAGTGTCGAAGTGTTAGTGTCGGGCGTCCGAGTGTTTGGAGTGTTTGGAGCGTCTGGACTGTGCAGAATGTCAGGCGTCAGGTGTTTGGAGTGTTTGGAGCGTCTGGAGTGTCCGGAGTGTCCGGGGTGTTTGGAGTGTTCGGAGTGTTCAGAGTCACCTGTGTGGTCATTCTTCAGGTCCTCCAGCTGCTCCTGGCTGAGCTGCAGTCTGGCCTCCTGATCTGAAACAAACAGCACAGCCTGCTGACGGAGTTCCTCAGGGAGCCCTGTCGGATCCTCTTCACATCAGATCAGTCATTAAGTGACCATACCTCTGTTTTCAGTCTTCAGGTCCTCCAGCTGCTCCTGGCTGAGCTGCAGTCTGGCCTCCTGACCTGCAGGAACAAAAACTGAACTGAGTTTAAGAATGTAGGAGTTCCTCAGGGAGCCGAGATAGAGCCTCCTTTAGATCCCTCTTGTTAGACAGTACTGGGGTCTCAGAGTTTAACCTCGGTTCTCTGATGATTCTTTAATGTGGTGTGAAGTCCTCGCTCACCTTTGTTTTCAGTCCTCAGGTGGTCCAGCTGATCCTCGCCATCACGGAGGTGGAGCTGCAGCTCTGAAACACGACCATGGATTAAAGAAACATCTGCTCAGGCTTCGAGATCCTCATCCATCATCAAGACCAGAACATCTGAGACCAGAACACCTGAGACCAGAACACCCAAGACCAGAACACCTGAGACCAGGACACCTGAGACCAGAACACCTGAGACCAGAACACCTGAGACCAGGACACCTGAACACCTGAGACCAGGACACCTAAGACCAGAACACCTGAGACCGGAACACCTGGGACCAGTACACCTGAGACCAGGACACCTGAGACCAGAACACCTGAGACCTGAACACCTGAGACCAGAACACCTGAGACCAGGACAACGGAACACCTGAGACCAGAACACCTGAGACCAGAACACCTGAGACTAGGACACCTGAGACCAGAACACCTGAACACCTGAGACCAGGACACCTGAGACCAGGTCTCTGGATGTCTTTGCTCCTCAGTCTTCAGGCAGGACCTCCTGCTCAGGGTTCAGGGGTTGATCAGGTGGATCAGGATCAAGTTCATGGTGCTCTTGGATGACCTCGGAGCTTTCATTTCTTTAGATCGTCAACGTTCTGCTCAGGTTTTGATGTTGAGATCTAAACATAAAAACAGGACGGAGTTTCATGCTCACCTTTGTCCTTCTCCGTCAGGTGGTCCAGCTGCTGCTCTGCGACCTTCAGTCTGACCTCCAGCTCTGAAGGAGATCCAAACAGAAAATGAAAAGAAACATGCATCATCAGAAGAGGCGCTGAAGTAATCCTGGACATCCTGTGAACACCAACAGCCTACCTCTGGATCAACCTACAGCCTTACGTTGGATCCACCTACAGCCTACCTTTGGGTCAACCTACAGCCTAACTTTGGATCAACCTAACTTTGGATCCACCTACAGCCTAACTTTGGATCAACATAACTTTGGATCAACCTACCTTTGGATCAACCTAACATTGGATCAACCTACAGCCTAACTTTGGATCCACCTACAGCCTAACTTTGGATCAACCTACAGCCTAACTTTGGATCAACCTAACTTTGGATCCACCTACAGCCTAACTTTGGATCAACATAACTTTGGATCAACCTAACACTGGATCAACCTACAGCCTAACTTTGGATCCACCTACAGCCTAACTTTGGATCAACATAACTTTGGATCAACCTACCTTTGGATCAACCTAACATTGGATCAACCTACAGCCTGACTTTGGATCCACCTACAGCCTAACTTTGGATCAACCTACAGCCTAACTTTGGATCAACCTAACTTTGGATCCACCTACAGCCTAACTTTGGATCAACATAACTTTGGATCAACCTACCTTTGGATCAACCTAACATTGGATCAACCTACAGCCTAACTTTGGATCCACCTACAGCCTAACTTTGGATCAACCTACAGCCTAACTTTGGATCAACCTAACTTTGGATCCACCTACAGCCTAACTTTGGATCAACATAACTTTGGATCAACCTAACACTGGATCAACCTACAGCCTAACTTTGGATCCACCTACAGCCTAATTTTGGATCAACCTACGGCCTTACTTTGGATCCACCTACAGCCTAACTTTGGATGAACCTAACGCCTAACTTTGGATCAACCTACAGCCTTACTTTGTATGCACCTACAGCCTAACTTTGGATCAACCTACAGCCTAACTTTGTATGCACCTACAGCCCAACTTTGGATCAACCTACAGCCTAACTTTGTACGCGCCTAGAACCTAACTTTGTACGCACCTACAGCCTAACTTTGGATCAACCTACAGCCAAACTTTGGATCAACCTACAGCCTAACTTTGGATCAACCTACAGCCTACCTTTGGATCAACCTACAGCCTAACTTTGGATCAACCTACAGTCTAACTTTGGATCCACTACAGCCTAACTTTGGATCAACCTACAGCCTAACTTTGGATCAACCTACAGCCTAACTTTGGATCAACCTACAGCCTAACTTCGGATCAACCTACAGTCTGCCTTTGGATCAACCTACAGCCTAACTTTGGATCAACCTACAGCCAAACTTTGGATCAACCTACAGCCTAACTTTGGATCAACCTACAGCCTAACTTTGGATCAACCTACAGCCTAACTTTGGATCAACCTACAGTCTACCTTTGGATCAACCTACAGCCTAACTTTGGATCAACCTACAGCCTACCTTTGTATGCACCTACAGCCTAACTTTGGATCAACCTACAGTCTACCTTTGGATCAACCTACAGCCTAACTTTGGATCAACCTACAGCCTAACTTTGGATCAACCTACAGTCTACCTTTGTATGCACCTACAGCCTAACTTTGGATCAACCTACAGCCAAACGTTGGATCAACCTACAGCCTAACTTTGGATCAACCTACAGTCTACCTTTGGATCAACCTACAGTCTACCTTTGGATCAACCTACAGCCTAACTTTGGATCAACCTACAGCCTAAATTTGGATCAACCTACAGCCTTACTTTGGATCCACCTACAGCCTAACTTTGGATCAAACTACAGCCTAACTTTGTATGCACCTACAGCCTAACTTTGGATCAACCTACAGTCTACCTTTGGATCAACCTACAGCCTAATTTTGGATCAACCTACGGCCTTACTTTGGATCCACCTACAGCCTAACTTTGGATCAACCTACAGCCTAACTCTGGATCCACTACAGTCTAACTTTGGATCAACCTACAGCCTAACTTTGGATCAACCTACAGCCTAACTTTGGATCAACCTACAGCCTGACTTTGGATCAACCTACAGCCTAACTTTGGATCAACCTACAGCCTAACTTTGGATCAACCTACAGCCAAACTTCGTATCCACCTACAGCCAAACTATGGATCCACCTACAGTTTACAAACAAATAAACAAAGATGAAAGCTGATTTAAGCATAGTGGAGGAGTTCCTCAGGGAACCCTGTTTAGCTTCATGTTGGTGCTGATGCTGCTTCAGTCTGTTTGTTTACATCTAGAGCAGAAAAATAAACAGTTCCTGTTTTTTCGTCTTTGGGTGGAAATGTACCTCTGTCTGTATCAGAGAGGACGCCCAGCTGCTGCTCACTGACACTCAGTCGGACCTCCAGGTCTGAAAAATGAATTTTAAATGAATAGAAGAACAAATTAAGTCAAATAAATCAAAGGTCATTCTTGGAGTTGCTGTTGCTCAAAGTGTAAAATCACATAAATCTTTATTTAAAGAGATTTCAGGCTTTTAACGTTCACATTTACCTTTGTCCTTCTCTCTGAGGACGGTCAGCCTCTGCTCTCCATCGCTCAGTCTGAGCTGCAGATCTAAACGGTAAAAACACCAAAAGCTCGAGACAATGGAGCACAAACTCTAAGAATCAATCTGTTTAATGAAGGTTAGCACAGCGGAACGAAGAGCCAGCGCTGCATCAGCTGATATCCACACCAGTGTTTGTTCACACTGACACATTAGAACGGCTTCTGTCTCCACATCCTGACAGGTGATACTGACTCTAGCAGGTGAACCACATGGAGAACCTGGAGGCTCCGCCCACATTGAGAACATACAGGCTGCGCCCACGTGAAGCATGCAGACTCTGCTCAGATGGAGAACCTGCAGGCCCCGCCCATGTGGAAAACCTGCAGGCTTGGCCCACATGGAGAACCTGCAGGCTCCACCCACATGGAGAACATGGAGGCTACGCCCACGTGGAGAACATGCAGGCTCCGCCCACGTGGAGAACATGCAGGCTCTGCCTTAACTCCGCCTCTCTGTCTGTAAGTGGGTGGAGTCACAGCTCTGAAGTGTCCATTCACCATTAAGTCACAATAAAGACCTTTGACCCTGTGGGGGGTTAGGGTTAGGGTAGGGGGGGTATCAGGTATCGGGGGGGCGGGGGGTCAAATCACAAACCTTTGTTTTCAGTGTTTAAGTCCTCCAGCTGTTTCTCGCTCACGTTGAGTCTGAGCTCCAGATCTAAAGGAACAGGGAACCCTGTTTAGCTTCATGTTGGTGCTGATGCTGCTTCAGTCTGTTTGTTTACATTTAGAGCAGAAAAATAAACAGTTCCTGTTTTTTCCTCTTTGGGTGGAAATGTACCTCTGTCTGTATCAGAGAGGACGCCCAGCTGCTGCTCACTGACACTCAGTCGGACCTCCAGGTCTGAAAAATGAATTTTAAAGGAACAAATTAATACAAATAAATCAAAGGTCATTCTTGGAGTTCCTCAGGGGGCCATGTTTGGTCCTCTACATTTTTTGTTGAAATGTTTCTTTAGGTCAGAAGAACTGATGTTGCTCTAAGTGTAATTCACATAAATCTTGAGATAAAGAGATTTCAGGGTTTGCTGTGTTCAGATGGCTGGAGTTAGTTCTTCCTTTCTTGGAAGGAAGAACCACAAGGCTCCGTCTTAGGACCTGTTCTGTTCAATGATCTGTGTGAGATCATGGATATAAAACTTGCCAAATGCCTCGTACCATCTCTATGCTGACGACTCTGTTATTTACTGCTGTTCACACTCTATTGCTCAGGCATTGAATTTTTGCAGTCTGGTTTTGATGTCGTGCAGATTCATCTGGAAAATTTGGAAATAGTTTTAAATGCTGATAAATCTAAAATAATGCTTTCTTCAAAGGCATCTGTTCCTTTGGAGGAAATCCCCTCAATTACAACTTTCCAAAGTAAAACCCTAGAGCTGGTCACCAGTTTTAAGGACCTTGGATAAAGTATCGATGGAGACCTTTCTTTCAAAGTTCATGTCAAAAATATATTTTCTAAACTAAGGGTGGAGCTTGTTTTCTTCTATAGGAACAGGTCGTGTTTTTCTA
This sequence comes from Scarus forsteni, assembly GCA_036419115.1. Classification (NCBI taxonomy): domain Eukaryota; kingdom Metazoa; phylum Chordata; class Actinopteri; order Labriformes; family Labridae; genus Scarus; species Scarus forsteni. The sequence continues at coordinate 238,687 of JAZDUH010000540.1, forward strand.
TCAGAGCTCAGAAGCTTTTGGTGTCGGCTACTTTTTGCCTGTTCTTGATTATGGTGATGTTTATATATCTGCTTCATCACCTGCCTTCAGTCCTTGACTCCTGTCCCTCACTGTGCTCTAAGGTTTACTACAGGCCTCTGTGAACTGTGCTAAAGCTGGCATGCCCTCTTTGGATATACGGTGATATCTGGTTTATAAAGCTCTTCTTGGCCTGGTCCTTGATATTTAAGCACTTTTCTTCTGAGAAATGAAATGATATTTTCTATCTCTGTTCCTCGTGTTCGAACTGAAACAGAAGAAAAGCTTCAGATGCTCCTCTGTTGGAACGTCCGCCAAAGCCTGTGCTCTAAAACTGTTTATACCTCCATCTCAGCGGGTCTTTACCCAGGTAAATAAAGGTTAAACAAAGGTTAAACGAAGGTTAAACGAAGGTTAAACGAAGGTCAAATAAAGGTCAAATAAAGGTTAAACAAAGGTTAAATAAAGGTTAAACGAAGGTTAAACGAAGGTCAAACGAAGGTCAAACGAAGGTCAAACAAAGGTCAAACAAAGGTTATATAAAGGTTAAACGAAGGTTAAACGAAGGTTAAACAAAGGTTAAACAAAGGTTAAACAAAGGTTAAACAAAGGTTATATAAAGGTTAAACAAAGGTCAAACAAAGGTCAAATAAAGGTCAAACGAAGGGTAAATAAAGGGTAAATAAAGGGTAAATAAAGGGTAAACAAAGGTTAAACAAAGGTTATATAAAGGTTTAACGAAGGTTAAACGAAGGGTAAACGAAGGTTAAACAAAGGTTAAACAAAGGTCAAACAAAGGTTAAATAAAGGTTATATAAAGGTTAAACAAAGGTTAAACAAAGGTCAAATAAAGGTTAAATAAAGGTTAAATAAAGGTTAAACAAAGGTTAAAGAAGGGTAAATAAAGGTTAAATAAAGGTTAAATAAAGGTTAAAGAAGGGTAAATAAAGGTTAAATAAAGGTTAAACAAAGGTTAAATAAAGGTTAAACAAAGGTTAAAGAAGGGTAAATAAAGGTTAAACATTCACATTTACCTTTGTCCTTCACAGAGAGGACTTTGGATCAACCTACAGCCAAACTATGGATCAACCTACAGCCTAACTTTGGATCAACCTACAGCCAAACTATGGATCAACCTACAGCCTAACTTTGGATCAACCTACAGCCAAACTATGGATCAACCTACAGCCTAACTTTGGATCAACCTACAGCCAAACTATGGATCAACCTACAGCCAAACTATGGATCCACCTACAGTTTACAAACAAATAAACAAAGATGAAAGCTGATTTAAGCATAGTGGAGGAGTTCCTCAGGGAACCCTGTTTAGCTTCATGTTGGTGCTGATGCTGCTTCAGTCTGTTTGTTTACATTTAGAGCAGAAAAATAAACAGTTCCTGTTTTTTCCTCTTTGGGTGGAAATGTACCTCTGTCTGTATCAGAGAGGACGCCCAGCTGCTGCTCACTGACACTCAGTCGGACCTCCAGGTCTGAAAAATGAATTTTAAATGAATAGAAGAACAAATTAAGTCAAATAAATCAAAGGTCATTCTTGGAGTTGCTGTTGCTCAAAGTGTAAAATCACATAAATCTTTATTTAAAGAGATTTCAGGCTTTTAACGTTCACATTTACCTTTGTCCTTCTCTCTGAGGACGGTCAGCCTCTGCTCTCCATCGCTCAGTCTGAGCTGCAGATCTAAACGGTAAAAACAAAAACATAAAATTAGTAACGACGCAGTTTAAGGAAATGCACTAATGCTGGAAATGTCTTTTATTCAATAAAACACACATTCAGATTCAGTGCTGACAGAACATGAACATCTAAGAAGAACCTGACGGGCACCAGATTACACGGCTCTGATCAAACTGTAACACCTACAGACCGGAACCAGATAACATGGCTCTGATCAAACTGTAACACCTACAGACCAGAACCAGATAACATGGCTCTGATCAAACTGTAACACCTACAGACCGGAACCAGATAACATGGCTCTGATCAAACTGTAACACCTACAGACCAGAACCAGATAACATGGCTCTGATCAAACTGTAACACCTACAGACCAGAACCAGATAACATGGCTCTGATCAAACTGTAACACCTACAGACCAGAACCAAATATGGTGTCAGACATTTATGGACCGACTCTGAACCCTCGAGCCACCGGAGCACAAACTCAGTTTAATGAAGGTTAGCGCAGCGCCGCATCAGCTGATACCAGCATAAGTGTTTGTTCACGCGGACACATTAGCCAACCCTCCTAGAACGCTGTTCACATCCTGAGCTGACTGCAGCAGGTGAACCACATGGAGAACCTGCAGGCTCCGCCCACATGGGGTCATTGTAATGACCTGGGGGGGGTCAAATCACAAACCTTTGTTTTCAGTGTTTAAGTCCTCCAGCTGTTTCTCACTCACGTTGAGTCTGAGCCCCAGATCTAAAGGACAAAATAAAAAACAGATAAACAAACAAACAGATAAACAAACAGATAAAAAAAACAAACAGATAAACAAACAGATAAAAAAACAGATAAACAAACAAACAGATAAAAAAACAAACAGATAAAAAAAACAGATAAACAAACAAACAGATTAAAAAAACAAACAAACAAATAAACAAACAGATAAAAAAACAGATAAACAAACAAACAGATAAACAAACAAACACAGAGCAGAGTTTGTCCTTCAGGTCCTGGTCTGGACCTGGTCCTGGTCTTTGGTCTCCGTCAGACTCACCTCGGCTCAGGTGGTCTGAATCCTCCAGTCTGGACGAGAGTTCAGTCAGCTGATCAGTCTGAGCTGTAAACAGGAAGTACTTCAGTGACCTCTGACCTCAGCAGGGTCACAGTCTCATACTAAACAGACTCTAGGAAAATGATGTTTCAGCCTCCATCCACTCATCCATCCATCCATCTCCTCATCATCCATCCATCTCCTCATCCATCCATCCACTCATCCATCCATCCATCATCCATCCATCCACATCCATCCATCCATCCACTCATCCATCCATCCATCCACTCATCCACCCACCCATCCATCATCCATCCATCCACTCATCCATCCGTCCACTCATCCATCCATCCATCATCCATCCATCCACTCATCCATCCATCCACTCATCCATCCATCCATCATCCATCCATCCACTCATCCACCTACCCAACCATCCACTCATCCATCCATCCATCCATCCATCATCCATCCATCCACTCATCCATCCATACACTCATCCATCCACCCACTCATCAATCCATCAATCATCCACTCATCCACCCATCCATCATCCATCCATCCACTCATCCATCCATCCATCCATCCACTCATCCACCTACTTATCCATCCACTCATCCATCCATCCACTCATCCATCCATCCATCCACTCATCCATCCATCCATCATCCATCCATCCACTCATCCACCTACCCAACCATCCACTCATCCATCCATACACTCATCCATCCATCCACTCATCAATCCATCCATCATCCACTCATCCACCCATCCATCATCCATCCATCCATCGATCCATCCATCCACTCATCCACCTACTTATCCATCCACTCATCCACTCATCCATCCATCCACTCATCCATCCACTCATCCACCCATCCATCATCCATCCATCCACTCATCCATCCAGCCATCCATCATCCATTCACTCATCCATCTGTCCACTCATCCATTCATCATCCATCCATCCACTCATCCATCTATCCATCCATCCTTCCATCCATCCACTCATCCACCCATCCACTCATCCATCCATCCAGTGACAGAGGAATCAAACCCCGACCTTCTGTTTGTCAGTCAGTTTGTTTTACAGATGTCTGATTGATTTGGGCTCAAATTGAACACAGAAGAGGCAGTCTAGATCTACAAAGTGTGTTTGTGCAGCGGGTTCAGGGTGCAGCGGTGCGAGTGCAGCAGTTCTAGACCCTGGGCTTCAGGATGGATCAGATGTTGACTAGCGGGCTGAGTCTCTCTGACCATCTTACCCTCATGCGCCTTCTGCAGCTGAAACGTGGTGACCTCCAGGACCCCGAGACGAAGCTGCAGATCTGAGGACAGAAGACATGAATGCAGTGATGTCACTAATGCAGTAATCTGAAAAATGCAATTAACAAAGCTAAATGGATTTTATCGAGGCTAACGGATGCCAAACAAAATGTGTCTTTTACAAAACCCAAAACCAGTGAAGTTGGCACATTGTGTAAATCTTAAATAAAAACAGAATACAATGATTACAAATCCTTTTCATCTTATATTCAATTGAACACACAGCAAAGACAAGATACTTAACGTTCAAACTGAGAAACTTTATTTTCTTTTTCAAATAATCATCAACTTAGAATTTAATGGCAGCAACACGTTGCAAAAAAGTTGTCACAGGGTCATTTTTACCACTGTGTTACATCGCCTTTCCTTTTAACAACACTCAGTAAACGTTTGGGAACTGAGGAGACCAATTTTTGAAGCTTTTCAGGTGGAATTCTTTCCCATTCTTGCTTGATGTACAGCTTAAGTTGTTCAACAGTCCGGGGTCTCCGTTGTTGTATTTTACGCTTCATAATGCCCCACACATTTTCAATGGGGGACAGGTCTGGACTACAGGCAGGCCAGTCTAGTACCTGCACTCTTTTACTACGAAGCCACGCTGTTGTAACACGTGCAGAATGTGGCTTGGCATTGTCTTGCTGAAATAAGCAGGGGCGTCCATGAAAAAGACGTTGCTTGGATGGCAACATAGATTAGATTAGATTAGATTGTACTTTATTAATCCCTTAGGGAGGACTCCCTCAGGGAAATTATGATTCCAGTTGCATTACATCATAAATAAAAGATAATACTCGTAGGCTACTGCTGCTGCTCCTTCCCCTCCTCTGTCTTCCTGTTACTCCTCATCCCCCCAACTGAGGAGTTGTACAGTCTGATGGCCTGAGGGACAAAGGAGTGTCTCAGTCTGTTGGTCCTGCACTTGGGGAGGAGCAGTCTGGGCTGAACAGGCTCATCTGGTTGTTGATGGCCATGTGTAGAGGGTGATTGGCATCATCCAGAATGTCCAGCAGTTTGTCCGGTGTCCTCTTCTCTGCTACCGTCACCAAAGAGTCCAGCTTCATGCCAACCACAGAGCCAGCCCTCCTGATCAGTTTTTCAATCCTGGATGTGTCAACTCTTGAATATCTGATGAAACTGGCTCTTGGTAGCTGATGATAATGAAGCTGGCAGTTGGTGGCATCTTTCAAAAAAGAACACTCTGCTGGTATCCTCAGAAATGCCTCCAGGAAGAAATGATGGTTGAAAAAGATATCCATAGGATATATAAGAAAAAAGAGTCTTAATAAGAAGTTCAGGAAGGTCAGAAAAAGATCAAAAAAGGAAAACTTTTGAAAATTGTGAAAAATGAAGGAAACAACACAAAAACAGCAAAAAATATGGAGAGCAAACTGGACATGCTGCTGCTGTTTACAGCGCCATGGCAACTCAATGTGTGGTGCTCTACCTGAACCAGCAACATATGTTGCTCCAAAACCTGTATGTACCTTTCAGCATTAATGGTGCCTTCACAGATGTGTAAGTTACCCATGCCTTGGGCACTAATACACCCCCATACCATCACAGATGCTGGCTTTTGAACTTTGCTCCTATAACAGTCCGGATGGTTCTTTTCCTCTTTGGTCCGGAGGACACGACGAACACAGTTTCCAAAAACAATTGTAAATGTGGACTGGTCAGACCACAGAACACTTTTCCACTTTGCATCAGTCCATCTTAGATGAGCTCGGGCCCAGTGAAGCCGGCGGTGTTTCTGGGTGTTGTTGATAAATGGCTTTGGCTTTGCATAGTAGAGTTTTAACTTGCACTTACAGATGTAGATGAATTGTAGTTACTGACAGTGGTTTTCTGAAGTGTTCCTGAGCCCATGTGGTGATATCCTTTACACAGTGATGCCGGTTTTTGATGCAGTACCGCCTGAGGGATCGAAGGTCACGGGCATTCAATGTTGGTTTTGGGCCTTGCTGCTTATGTGCAGTAATTTCTCCAGATTCTCTGAACCTTTTGATGATATTACGGACCGTAGATGATGAAATCCCTAAATTCCTTGCAATAGCTTGTTGAGAAATGTTGTTCTTAAACTGTTGGACAATTTGCTCCCGCATTTGTTCACAAAGTGGTGACCCTCGCCCCATCCTTGTTTGTGAATGACTGAGCATTTCAGGGAAGCTGCTTTTATACCCAATCATGACACCCACCTGTTCCCAATTAGCCTGTTCACCTGTGGGATGTTCCAAATAAGTGTTTGATGAGCATTCCTCAACTTTCTCAGTCTTTTTTGACACTTGTGCAGCTTTTTTGAAACATGTTGCAGGCATCAAATTCCAAATGAGCTAATATTTGTAAAAAAAAAAAAAAAAGTTTCTCAGTTCAAACATTAAGTATCTTGTCTTTGTTGCGTATTCAATTGAATATACGTTGAAAGGGATTTGGAAATCATTGTATTCTGTTTTTATTTACGATTCACACAATGTGCCAACTTCACTGGTTTTGGGTTTTGTATTATTCTGTGTGAAATAACATGATTTCGTTGTTCAAATTTTTTATCTGCCAGATTAAGAACAACAACACTTTTAGTTTAAGAAAAGTTCTTTAAAGATTCCTTAAATCATGATGTGTTCTTGTTTTCTTTACAGGCAATCTAATAAATGTGTACAGCACATTATTTATGAAACTTAAGATCAGATCATGTTTGAGGCATCAGTCAACCTCCATAAGGCCTCGTGGTTATATTTCCTGATGTCAGTGAATGCACCACAGGTTACCTGTACTTTGAGACACCAGCAGGTGGAGCCGTTCCTCACTGACGTTCAGTCTCATATTCAAAGTAGACAGCGCCCCCTCCTGGACTGAAAGAAGGCATAACTTTAATGTTAGTTTGGTTTCCCATGTATATCTGCTTCTAGGGCTGCTCATTTATACTCTTCCTAAGTCAATCATCGACACTACCTGGCCCAAAAAAAGTCACCACCTGGATTTACTAGGCAAACCGGTACGACTTAACATTACTTAACTTCTATTTACTCATTTATCTTTTTACATAATCATCTGTTTGCTTACAATCTACATATTTAGTTATGTATTCGATTGTTTATTAATCTTTTGTTTATTTACATGGTATTCTATTTACTTAGTTATTTGTTTACCTAACCACCTATTTACTTAGTTTTAGAAGTACATAGTTTTTGGTTTAGAATTGAAATGGTGTAAAGTGATGGTAGCAGTGGTAATAGTGTTTTGTTAGTAGTGATAGTAATAGTGGTCATAGCAGTATGGTAGTAGTGTCAGTTGCAGTGGTAGCTATAGTTGTGGTAATGGTCATAGTGATAGTAAAAATGGTAAGGATATTACAAGTGTTCGTAATAGTGTTAGAAATGGTGATAGTGATCATTGTAGTATGGTAGTAGTGTCAGTTAGATTCTGATGGTAGAAGCTGCAGTGATGGTAGTAGTGTCAGTTAGATAGTAGTAGTAGTTAGTGTAGGTTACCTGTCCTTTGTGTCGGCACCTCGTTCAGTTCATCTTCAGTGCGACTGTCTGATTGAACAGAAACATCCACAGACTGAGCTGAAACAACACAATGACAAAAACACAACTGAACACAGTATGCTGCAGGCTGGTGGTGAAAGTAGAATGTTGTGTGGTACAGTACAGTATGCTGTATTAGGGTTTAGTATGGTGAGTATGGTAGGTATCAATCAATCAATCAATCTTTATTTGTATAGCACCAATTCATAACAAGTGTTATCTCAAGACACTTTACAATAGAGCATAAAGCTCTTCATTTTATGGATACACATATTTGCATAGATACATATATACATATAAAGATACACATATACATATATATACAAATATATACATCCAACACCAACATGAATCCATATAGCCAATCATGAATCCCTCCATCATGGCGGCAAGAAAAAACCTTCTGTTAAGCAGCAGGAAATCTTAGGTAATGGTCTAAAGTATTGTGTGGTACAGTATAGTATGGTGTATTAGGGTATAGTATGGTGAATATGGTAGGTAATGGTCTATAGTATTGTGTGGTACAATATAGTATGGCGTATTAGGTTTTAAAATGGTGAGTATGGTAGGTAATGGTCTATAGTATTTATATGGTACAATATAGTATGGTGTATTAGGGTTTAAAATGGTGAGTATGGTAGGTAATGGTCTATAGTATTGTGTGGTACAGTATAATATGGTGTATTAGGGTATAGTATGGTGAATATGGTAGGTAATGGTCTATAGTATTTATATGGTACAATATAGTATGGTGTATTAGGGTTTAAAATGGTGAGTATGGTAGGTAATGGTCTATAGTATTGTGTGGTACAGTATAATATGGTGTATTAGGGTATAGTATGGTGAATATGGTAGGTAATGGTCTATAGTATTTATATGGTACAATATAGTATGGTGTATTAGGGTTTAAAATGGTGAGTATGGTAGGTAATGGTCTATAGTATTGTGTGGTACAATATAGTATAGTATGGTGTATTAGGGTTTAAAATGATGAGTATGGTAGGTAATGGTCTATAGTATTGTGTGGTACAGTATAGTATGGTGTATTAGGGTATAGTATGGTGAATATGGTAGGTAATGGTCTATAGTATTTATATGGTACAATATAGTATGGTGTATTAGGGTTTAAAATGGTGAGTATGGTAGGTAATGGTCTATAGTATTGTGTGGTACAGTATAATATGGTGTATTAGGGTATAGTATGGTGAATATGGTAGGTAATGGTCTATAGTATTTATATGGTACAATATAGTATGGTGTATTAGGGTTTAAAATGGTGAGTATGGTAGGTAATGGTCTATAGTATTGTGTGGTACAGTATAATATGGTGTATTAGGGTATAGTATGGTGAATATGGTAGGTAATGGTCTATAGTATTTATATGGTACAATATAGTATGGTGTATTAGGGTTTAAAATGGTGAGTATGGTAGGTAATGGTCTATAGTATTGTGTGGTACAATATAGTATAGTATGGTGTATTAGGGTTTAAAATGATGAGTATGGTAGGTAATGGTCTATAGTATTGTGTGGTACAGTATAGTATGGTGTATTAGGGTATAGTATGGTGAATATGGTAGGTAATGGTCTATAGTATTTATATGGTACAATATAGTATGGTGTATTAGGGTTTAAAATGGTGAGTATGGTAGGTAATGGTCTATAGTATTGTGTGGTACAGTATAGTATGGTGTATTACGGTATAGTATGGTGAATATGGTAGGTAATGTCTGTAGTGTTTTGTGGCACAGTATAGTATGGTGTATCATGAATAATGGCCCACAGGACTGGGAGCAGTGGTGTATTTTGTTAGATAAAGTTTTTTAGTCTAGTATTGTTGATGGTTGTTTGATGTTGGTTTTCCTAAACAGAGCTGATTGCCATTTTTCAGTCTTTTTGTCTTTTTTCATGCATCACTATACATGAGTATATGAAATAATTAAGATTGATTAAAAAACAACTTTCTTTGATCACTACTTAAGTGCAATGAAATATGAAACACCATCATTTTGGATTACTGATTGATCAGGTCACCTTCTGCATTTGGCTTCAGCTCCACCTGTTGATCAGACGTCTCAGGCTCTGATGAGCTGTTGGAGGCAAAGCCCGCTGGGAGAAACACCGTTAAGACAAACAAACTCAGACTTTAATTCAATAATAAAGTGTCAGTGATCACCACATGATCAGTATGGAGACAATAAGGACCAAGCAGGTCAATGAAGAATTGCTAGAAGATGTCTAAGTGTTTGTGCTTGATCAATAAAAAGACTTTAAGGATATTTAACGGACTGTTTGATCACATGATTTTATAACTGAGCATTACAAATAGAAAGCCATTGGTCTGACCTTGGCTCTGCCTCTTCAGCTCCTTCATCTGACTCTCTGTGTTACACACTCTGACCGCCAGCACTGAAACACATCAGCCAATCACATTGTCAACATTTACACCTCAAACTCAGACAGGAAGTGACATCATAATATGCTGATAGGCTAATGCTAACCAGCATCCTAATAAGGGTTAGGGTTAGAACATCCTGGGTAATACAGGACAGCCCACACCAGTTATTCCAAGTTATTCTTGAAGATTCACTGTGGCAACTGAATCCTTCAGAGGACTCCATGTTAGAGTGAAGTCAGACCAAGCTTACGACAAACACCTTTAAGGTGACTGTCAGCTCTGTTTTTGGACAGAACTGTCTAAGAACATTCAGGGCAGCTGGATAAATGCTGAAGATTAAGGACTGATTCCCAGTGGTGTAAAGGAACGAAGTAATAGTACTTAGTTACAGTACTTAAGTATGTTTTGGGAGTGTCTATACTTTACTTGAGTTTATATGTTTTTTGCAACTTTTACTTTTACTTCACTACTACTTTATACTTCGTTACATTTAAATTGTCAACTTAGTTACTCGCTACATAATAAAATGTGAATATAAATGACACTTATTTTCACATTTTATTTTGAAGAGGATCGTACAGACTGTTCATGCTCTTGAGCAAAGCTGAACACACCTCTGCCTGCCTCTGCAGCCTGTGAACGACTGTGTAGCATTGCAGGACTTGTATTCAGCCTGCAAAGAGCACGACTGAACTCATGCAATTTTGAAAATCAACTTCTGCTAAAGATGAACCGCAAGTTTGTGGACTTTACGTAAGGGAGGAATGGAGAGAGGGAGTAAGAGGTGAAGGGAGCTGAGGGAGGGAGGAAGAGTTAAACTTAATAAAGCTTGGGAGAGCAACAACTATTTGTACCTGTTCTCTTTGTTTGTACTTTTACTTTTAATACTTAAGTACATTTAATAGTAGCTACTTTAAGACTTTTACTTAAGTGATTTTTTAATGAGTGACTATCACTTTTAGTTGAGTATATTTTATATAAGATATCTTTACTTTTACTCAAGTATGGGTTTCAAGGACTTTTTACACCACTGCTGATTCCCAAACAAATGATTCAGTTGGTCCTGTAGAGACATGGTCTGAACTTTGGGCCTGATGTCGGCAGGGTCTTCAGAACATGGCTGTGCAGGGCAGGAACCAGAGGGATGGACCTGCAGCACAGTTTTCAGGAGCCCAGTAAGATCTGTGCTGTCATTTTTTTTTTAGGTCAGGAAAGAGGCTTGCCTCTCAGTTACCACACCTCTGGTATGTCCCAGCCCTAAACAAATGGTGCATCCAAATAGTCCTTTTTTGATAAGGAACCTTCCTTACTGAAGTAATGACCCGGAAGCATTTAAGCGTCGGCCATGATAAGTGCTGTTCGAATTCTCCAAAAGCTAAGGAAAGGAGGGTCATTGCTTCCTTTAATATCTCCTTTAGTTTAGGAAACACTGGACCATCCTTTTCAATAGGAAAGGAGAAGAAAACATCCCATTATACCTTGCAGCACGTGACATATATAAATACGGCTCCTGCCCAAGGTTTACGGAAACTTGGTAGACAGATAAAAACTACATGTTTAAATTTAAAAAGCACTCATTTTAAAGAATTTCATTTTCTCCAACACAATATAGGTGAATATTAAACACACGGTTTTTTGTACTTGATAATATTGTATATTAATCACCACATTTCCACCTATCTTAATTTCTGAAGTGAATCATGTCAATAATAAGACAGAACGATGAGGCCCAATAATGTTTATTAAAAACGAAGGACAATTGAGGACTTTTACAACACTCCAAATATAATAAATTCAAACAATGTTCATGATGATATATGTGAATGAAACAGGGGGAATAGTGCTCCTGACAGTCTGCTGTATGTCAGGCTTCAGATTGTCCACATTTATGGATCCTCACAGCTGTGAGCAGGAAACACATACTGCATGACCAAAGACTAAACACCATCATAGGTGAATCCTCTGATCAGGGATCCTTCATGTTAACCGGTGAAGACACCAAACGACCCTGTGAGATAAGGCAGAGGACCTGCTTCTTGTAGTTCATTTTCTGAGCATTGTAGTTTGTCGTGGCACAGTTCTTCTTTCCTGTCGTCTGTTTTCCTCCTTTCTTTGACCCCGTGACGTTTTTTATTGGGGTTAAGGTAAAGTGGATGGGAAAGGACTTAGGAAAGGACTTAGGAATGACTATTAGGATCCACCCAAAGGCTGAGTCTCCCAGACCTTCACAGTGAGAAGGCCATCACAGGGGTGATGCTGAGAGGGCTTGTATTACCCTCTTTGAGATGGTGGCCATGTTACACCTCTTTAAGATGGTGACCATGTTACCCCTCTTTAAGATAGTGGCCATGTTACCCCTCTTTAAGATGGTGACCATGTTACCCCTCTTTTAGATAGTGGCCATGTAACCATTCTTTAAGATAGTGGCCGTGTAACCATTCTTTAAGATAGTGGCCATGTTACACCTCTTTAAGTTGGTGACCATGTTACCCCTCTTTAAGATAGTGGCCATGTTACTCCTGTTTTAGATAGTGGCCATGTAACCATTCTTTAAGATAGTGGCCATGTTACACCTCTTTAAGATGGTGACCATGTTACACCTCTTTAAGATGGTAGCCATCATAACCCACATGTCTGTGTATGAGCTGCAGTGTTGGGCAGGACAGCTCCAGCAGTCTCAGGAGATAACTGGGGCTAACGCTATGTGCTAAGGGTTCATGATGGCTAGGCTAATGCTAGCTTAAATGAACCATTCTTTGGAGTGAACGGGCAGGATCCTCTGGTGCTAGACGTTAGCATTGGCCATTTGCTTGAACTTGTCAGTGGGGGGCGCTGCTGTGCAGGTGTGTAAGTAAAAATGATTAGAAGATGAAGATACTGACCTGCACTCTTCCTCTTCAACTGTTCCACCGTCAGCTCACTCGCTCCAAGTCTGGTCTGCAGGAAGGGCAACTCCAAAGCCAGGGCTGATGGGACACCAGAACAAGGATGCCATGTTTACAAGGGACACCGAACAGTATGTAATTCTTGTCTCCAAGGCAATCAAAAACAACAGTTACCAAATATGTAAAATGATTCAAAGGATATGAAGCTCTATAAAGTCTAGAACAAGAATCACATCTTCATCACCTTCATCATCATCATCATCACCATAATTACTATCATCATTAACATCATCATAACCATAATTTTCATCATCATCATCATCATCACCATCGTCATCATCATCATCATGATTACTATCATCATCACCATCATTTTCATCATCATCATCATCACCATCTTCATCATCACCATCATTACTATCATCATTAACATCATCATCATCACCATAATTTTCATCATCATCATCATCATAATTACTATCATCAACACCATCATTTTCATCATCATCATCACCATCATCATCACCTTTATCATCACTGTAGAAGTTTAAAATTTGGCAGCACTAAATCTGAAAGATTTTAATTATTAATTATGGCCATTAATAATTCACAATATTTTTCTTGTGGGGCATCAGCCTTCATTAATAAGTCAAACCTTAATTAAATAATTACCTACTTAACTCCCCTACATAAGGTAAATTAATCAAATCAAGTTTTTTCAGCATCATAATCTAGAGGTTGTGAATTTGTGCCTCACACGAGGCACCAAAATGTGAAGCAATTTAAAATTTGGCAGTGTTAAATCTGAAAGATTATTAGTTATGGTCAATTAATAATTCACTTTATTGTCTTGTTGGGGCTCCAGCCTTCTTCAAGTCAAATCTTAATTTAATTAATTAATTACCTACTTAACTCCCTTAAATAAGGTAAATCAATGAAAGTTTTATCAATCTCAAATCTTAAAACAGAGTTCTTGCTTCATGGATGCTGGCTTCTAAAGAACACAGACAGTGAACTTAAAGCAGTAATCACAAATTTATTTAAATGAATAGTATTACAATGCATAAAATAAATTATGAGGAATATGAATGAAACTGCAATGAAATTATCAGGTTTTAAAGAAAACAGCAGTAAAATCAGAAAACTTGAAAAGATGGTGAGTGAGTGTATGTCTATAATAAATGAACCGTTTACTGAAACTCTGAAAAGAATAAAGATAAAATTTGGATTAAACCAATTAGAGATTAGAACACTTAAGTCGCAGAGTGCTTCAAACCTCCTTTTAAACACAGAATAATTGGACATTTGCCAACTTGATTGTGGTCGACTCTCGTACTGTTTTTCTGAGGCTAAGGAAGGTCCAGGCATCAGAGTTGGATCAGAGTTGGATCAGGTTGGTTTGGACTGGGAAGCTGAACCACAGATCTGTAAGTCAGTGTCTCACAACAGCGCCCCCCTCGCAGATCCCTCATGACAGCTCTCGTTGGAGAATCTTTTGGCAAATACCAGCAGGAAGGTGGTTTTGTCTCAAAGCTCTTAAAGTGTTTTAACAAAAATATTAATGACTGATTTATGTTGCACCAGTCTCTTAAAACAATGCTGCTGGCCAAAACAGCACTGCTTTGCAGAAAACTATTACTTAAAAAAAAAGAAAAATCAATAACAAAAATATGCAGGACTTTTGTTAAAGAGCTTGGAGCATTTAGATTCTTTGGGGAGGAATTCACACTTTCCTGCCAGAATTTCCAGACCCAGCAGCACCCCTATCACCTCCCCTACCCACAGACCAGCCCTGGGGCCCCCCTGCTACATCTACCCCCTCTAGAGACTTGTCCCTTTCCTTTTCATCCCCACCTTCCCCCATGGGCCTTCCCAACCATCTTGAAGGCCTGATCAAATCAGGGATCAAGATGGGTCCCCTCACCCCTAATATAGCAAGATCAAGACTGTCCCTAACTATTCGAGACTCTTCTCCGTATAAAACTGTGCCTCTGTCGAAGTTCCTCAACAGGAACTTCGACTTCCCCTCACAAACACAAGTTCCCCCAGCCCCTCCCCCTCGGCTCTCATCTGGTCCATCACCCAAACTCCTCCCTGTTCGTCCTCCCCTGCCTGCCCCCAGAGCTGGTATCCCTAAGCGCTAGGATGAACAGGGCCTCTGCTGTCCCAGGACTTACAGTCATGATAAAGGTAATATCAAGCTGGGGCCCTGTGAGACATCATTTTCCCCTAGTGCCATATCTACAGTCACACCACATAGACTAGATTACAGAAGGACAGTTAGATTGTCAAATCAGAGAAATTTAATCCATATCCCTTGTAAGAAGATAATGTCCAGTCCTACTGCAACTAATCTGAAACTTGTGCTCAATGTTAGATCCTTGTCCAACAAATCATTTTTAATTAATAATTTGATCACTTCTTATAAACTTGATTTTATGTTTTTCACTGAAACATGGCTTGACAAAAACACAGGTAATGCAGTTTTAATGGAATCAACTCCACCCAACTTCAAATCTGAATCAGAAACACGAGAAAACAAAAAGGGTGGAGGTGTCTGTGCAGTATTTAGAGATCATATGGTTACACACAGGTTGTCATTTGGGGTGTTTTCATCATTTGAGTATGTGTCCTTTAAAATGGAGATAAGACTATCCCCGTCCATACTCTATTTGGTTCTATACAAGCCCCCACAACACTATAAAAAATTATTGATGATTTTACCGGGATGCTTTCAATTGTATGCACTGATTTTGATAGTTTGGTCATTACAAGTGATTTTAATATACATGTGGATAATGTCTGTGACAGAAATGCTAAAGAGCTCAGTACTGTCCTTGAAACCTTTGGCCTGACTCAGCATGTGTGTGAGCCCACCCATAACAGAGCACAGCACACTCTGGACCTGCTCATTACAAAGGGGGTTAATATTTCAAATATCAATGTGGTTGATGTTGCCCTGTCTGATCATTTCTGTGTCTTCTTTGACCTGTCTGTTTCTCCCACACCACCGGCTGGTCCTGCAGTAGTACAGAGGAGACACATAAATAACAGCACAGGTGCTCTGTTCCTTGAAATGATTAACTTTGAAAATGTCTCATGTTCTAATGTTGATGATTTGTTGAGCTCTGTTACTTCAAGTGCTTTGAATGTTCTGGACACCATTGCCCCTGTGAAAGTTAAAAAGGTTAAAAATAAACAGAAGTCGCCATGGAGGAATGGCAACTCGGTCAGGGCACAGAAAAGGGAGTGCCGGAGGGCAGAGCAGAAATGGTGAAAGTCAAAACTCCATGTTCATTACGAAATTTATAAAGAAAAGTTGTACATGCTCAATCAGATCTTACATAGAACAAGGGAGATGTACTTTTCTGAAATTATTGGAAACTGCAGTAACAACTCGCGTGTCTTATTTGCAACAGTGAACAGATTAACAAATCCTCCAGCTCAACTACCATTGGAATTAATCTCCACATATCAGTGTAATGAGTTTGCAGTCTTCTTTTGCAACAAGGTTCAGACTATTAAAAATTCCATCAATTCCACAGCACCAATAACAACCCTGCAGCCACCTAAACACTTCGAGCTGACACATTTTGCACCTGTAACTGACAAAACTGTCCAAGAGATCATCACCAGTCTGAGTTCATCCACATGCTGCCTCAATGTTTTACCCACTAGATTTCTGAAGTCTGTGCTGAGCAGTTTGTTACCTCCACTCACTCAGATAGTTAACATGTCACTACAATCTGGAACATTTCCAAAGGCCTTGAAAACTGCGGTCATAAAGCCTCTCCTAAAGAAGAGCAGTCTTGATGCCACAGTACTGAACAACTAGCGGCCCATCTCAAATCTGCCGTTCTTAGGCAAAGTCCTTGAAAAAGTTGTTTACCAACAGCTCACTGACTTTCTCCTAATGAACAACTCATTCGATGTTTTCCAGTCAGGTTTTAGACCACATCACAGCACTGAGACCGCCCTTATCAAGGTGACAAATGACATCCGCCTGAACACTGACGCAGGCAAAGTCTCCATCTTAGTCCTACTAGATCTGAGCGCTGCTTTTGACACTGTCGATCATGAGATCCTTTTACAGAGACTAGAGGACTGGGTGGGCATCTCGGGGACTGCCCTACATTGGTTGAAGTCCTATCTAGAAGACAGGAAGTACTTTGTAGAAATTGGTAACTGTGTCTCAGACCACATGGCCTTGACTTGTGGGGTGCCCCAGGGGTCAATCCTGGGACTCCTCCTGTTCAATCTCTACATGCTGCCTTTAGGCCAGTTAATACAAAGTACTAATGTGTCCTACCACAATTATGCAGATGACACTCAGATCTATGTGTCACTGACAGCAGGTGAATATGGACCAGTGGATTCACTCTGTCACTGCATCCATCAGGTCAGTGTGTGGATGCAAAACAACTTTCTCCAGCTAAATTCAGACAAGACTGAAGTCATCGTGTTTGGTCCACAGAAACAAAGAGAAAGTGTCAGCAGTCATCTCCAGTCTCTCTCTCTAAAACCTACAAATCAGGTTAGAAATCTCGGGGTAATAATGGACTCAGACTTGAACTTTGGCAGCCATATAAAATCAATAACATCAGCAGCCTTTTACCATCTAAAAAACATCGCCAAAATCAGAGGTATAGTTTCTAAACCTGACCTAGAGATACTTATCCATGCATTTGTCTCTAGTAGGTTAGACTACTGTAACGGCCTGCTCACCGGCCTCTCCAAACGAGCCATAACACAGCTGCAGTACATCCAGAACGCTGCTGCTCGGGTCCTGACCAGAACCAGGAAGTACGACCACATTAGTCCTGTGCTCAGGTCCCTACACTGGCTTCCTGTGGCTCAGAGAATAGACTTTAAAGCAGCTCTGCTTGTGTACAAATCTCTCCATGGCCTAGCACCAAAGTACATCTCTGACATGTTAGTGACATATGAACCATCTCGGACTCTGAGGATCTCGGGGGCCGGCCTTCTGCTGGTGCCGAGAGTCAGGACTAAACTTGGAGAATCAGGGTTTCAGTTTTATGCAGCTAAAATCTGGAACAGTCTTTCTGAAGATGTGAGACAGGCCTCTACTCTGACAATGTTCAAATCTAGGCTTAAAACAGCTGTTTAACTGTGCATATGACTGAAAGGATCTTATCTGCACTCTTCTTTTTAAATTTATTTTATAATGATTAACGTTGATTTTATTTTGTATTGTGATTTTTTTAAAGTCATTTTATAATGATTAATGTTGATTCTATTTTGTACTGTGATTTTTTTTTTTTTTTAATGTATATTTTTGGGCGTTTTGTGCCTTTATTGATAGGAGAGAGACAGTGGATAGGCTTGTGAAAGGGGGAGAGAGAGTAGGGGAAGACACTCTGCAAACTGGTCACAGGCGGGATTCGAACCTGGACCAGCAGAAGCAAGTACATGGGGTAATAACCACTAAACCAAACCAGCACCCCATTGTACTGTGATTTTAATGCATTTTTCTTGTTCTGTAAAGCACTTTGAATTGCCTTGTGTATAAATTGTGCTCTACAAATAAACTTGCCTTGCCTTGCCTTGCCTTTATCCTTAAACAAAAGAAAAGGTTATATGTGCTTACAAAAGCAAAGGCCTAAGCGGCGCAAGAAGATACTATCGAGCAAGAGTAAGCAAGAATTAGCGTATGAGAAGAACAAACAAGAAGAGAGAAGAGAGTAGCGAATAGAGAGAGTGATGAAAAGTTGGCAGGAGTTTTTAAAGCATGTTTGGCTGAGAGGATGACGTCACCGACAACTTTCATCAGCTTTGCCCCAATATGCAGACTTAAAAACTAAGTTAAATATAATGAATGACTTACTCATATCACTTAACTCACCATAAGTATAAGGTCGTAGAAAACACATGAACAAATAAGAGGATGATAACTCTAAACATATTAATAAAAATACACAGTAACAATGACAAAGCTACCATCATACTTGATGTGAAATACTGACATATAAATAATAAATGAATATTATGATAATAAGCACTGTTAAAACACACTGTAGCATATCAATCAATGATTACATTGTCATTAAATCCTGGTATTGGTCGCAGCATACATTAAATATACCTGTAGTTGTTATACTATATGAAGACCAAGTCGCTAGGTGGAGCTGTTGGTGTTTCACATATTTTGGCATAAATCTGTGATTTTAATAATCATCATCAGCTTCATCATCCCCATCACCACCACTATTATAACTATCAGAGATGACATCACAAACACCATCAACAGGGACTATTTTCATGAGTACTCATTCCTACTGTCATCATCATTCATCTTAAGCCCCCTCCCACTCCTACCCTTGCTCTGCTCCTCCAGTTTCTGGACCTTCCTGTTGAGGTCAGAGTTCATTTCGATGACGAGCTTCCTGTCAGCCTCAGCCTGCAGAGCCACACTCCTCAGATCCTTTTGGTGCTGGTTTAGTGTCTCCACCAGTTCATCCACGCTCTGTCTGCGAAGCTCCGCCTCCTGCTCGCTGTCCCTCAGACGGCTCTCCACGCTCCGCACACTCTGACGCTGCTCCACCTCCGCCGCCTTTAGGCTCAACACCAGGTCCTTCAGGCCCCGCAGCTCATCCAGAAGCGCCACATGGTCCGGAGGGTCACCTGTCTGGGCCCGCCCGACCCCCACGGCGTCTACCTGCTGTCCAGAGGCCGCCACCTGCCCCTCGGTGAAGTCCAGAGAGGAGGAGAGGACCAGCAGCAGCAGCACAGCCTCCATGATTTCACTGAAACCAGTCCGAGCCAGATTCAGCAGCTTATATGCTCTCCCTCACGCTCTGTAATCCTGCTGAGGGCTGCAGGGAAACCTTTGGCAGGATCCTGAAGTCGGTCAGTGTTTCTGTTCAGCAGGTTTAGGTCGGAGCAAGACGTCTTTACAAACTGATCTCTGATTGGCTGCTACAGGCACAGTCAACAGTGAAACACCACAGAACACAAACGATGGGACAACAGCAGCGTGGCAGGCTGGACTCCTGAGGATGGTGTTCCTCAGGGATCCTTAGTGGGTCGTCTTCAACACTGAAGCAGCGACTAAATGAGCCTGTAGAGTCCACACTCCCTTTATGCAGACGACGTATTCATACATCAGTAAAACCCTGTGGGCTCAACGTTGATGAGAAGATTAAAGCCTCAATATCTCAGGCCCTGTTTACACGGAGACACAGCAGCACGTCAGAACAGCTGAAACCGCTGCAGTGTGCATGCCAGTCCAGTAGATGGCGATGTAGGTCTGCAGAGAGGCAGTGCTGCTACAACACAAAGAAGAAAAACTTTTCACAAACAACAATGGCGAGTGGACGCACAAGGATGCAGGAGTTTCTTTTCTGAACAACAAATCTGTGTGGATAGTTTTGTCTGGATAACAAAGCGAGCACGGTAAGCAGCTCACGTTACTCTGTGGACGATGAAGCTGTTGTTCCTGTCAAAGAGTGCTGCACATGCAGTGACGTCAGTCCTGTTTACATGAAGCCTGGGGGCGATACGTTCTCAAATCCATCCACCCTGGACCCTGGTTTCAAAAGCTTGTGGATTCAGACACTCCAGGCACTGGTCTCATTGCCTCGTGTGAACATGGCCTCAGTCTTCACCAATGCGAACGTCAAGATGGCTGCTCCAGCACTTTAGTGGACACTTTCAGCCATGAAGAATCAGCAGGTGGGCTGATCACGACCTGCTGTGGTCAGACTGAACATCTGGTTATAATAACTGCAGAGGCCTCCACAGTCACCAGATCTCAGTCCAGTGGAGCACACTGGGGATGTGGTGGAGCAGGAGCTTCTGTGTGTGATGCTGTCATGTAACCCTCACTCTGCCACGTTGTGCTCTCGTGTAAATAAAGAATTAAATAAAGCTGCCGTGCTGTTTCTTCAGCGGTATTAGCATACCAAACATAGCTAACAGCTAATCTGCAGCTCACAGCGAACACAAAGGCTGCACTCTGCTGACACGTGCACGCTCACATGCACACTCAACATACACGGCTGTGTAAAGGTGGGAGACAAACTGAGTCAGTATTTAAAAAAAGTCACAGGAAACAAAACTTTTATTATCCACACACCTCCAGCTCAGCTTTATTTTGAAAGGACAAAAAACCTCATTCTTACAGGTGTTTGTTTAACGTCATTAAAAAGTCTCAAACTGTTTTTACAAAGAAAAAGAGGCAAAACTGGTTCAATGATTCAAACGGATCAAAACTGGTTCAAGATTTTCTCACCGACTCAAACAGCTGTAAACGATTCATACCACTTCAAACTGCTCTGAGTTATGGAACCCAGTTCAAACTGGTCTAAAGTTCAAACTGGTTTAAAGGATTCAGACTATTTCAAACCAGTTTGATGTTCAAACAAGATCAAACTGGTTTAAAGTCCAAACCGGTTTAAAGTCCAAACTGGTTTAAGCCTATGACCCAAACAGAAACATGGCTTTGCCTTTAACGTTTATTAACATGTAACTACGGACACAGCTGCAGTAATCTGATTACTCTGAACACCTTCACACTTTGTCTCTGTTGAAGGTTTCAATGAAGTTTGTGGAGGCGTGAACAGAAACGAAGCGCTGTGATTGGCTGGCACTGATTTTTATTGCTGTGTCCTTAAATCCACCGTGCTGCCTTCAGGTGCCTCAGTGAGACTCTGACATTTTAGCCTCAGATTCACTCTGACTCTGCGGAAGTCCAGGTGAGACCAGGACCAGGCGAGACCAGGACCAGGCAAAGACCAGGTCCCACAGCCGGTCCCATCAGCGCTGTCCAGTGTACGCTCTGAACCAGGAAGTGACGGAGGCGGCGGCAGATGAGATCATCCCCCCAGTGTTGGCAGAGGGCTGGGACACCTGCAAAGCACTCTGGGAAAGATCCATGGACTGTGGAGGAAAGGGAGGATGGGCCGTAAAAGAGTCAGTATTCAAAAAGCTTTACAAACACTCGGATTGTAAACATAAATGTCGGTGAAGAAGGATGGGCTGTGAAAGAGAAAATAACACACTTTGCCCCCCAATGGACGACTAAAGGGGGTCTGGACCACAGAGTTAGCGGCTGAGTGTTGGCATGGCTAGCTAACCTGTGAGGGGATGCCACAGAGTTAGCAGCGGAGCGTTAGCATGGTTAGCTTAGCTGTGAGGGCATGTCACAGAGTTAGCGGCGGAGCGTTAGTTTGGTTAGCTTAGCTGTGAGGGCATGTCACAGAGTTAGCAGCAGAGCGTTAGCATGGTTAGCTCACCTGTGAGGGGATGTCACAGAAGCGTGGACTCGGCACGGTCTCCCAGTCCGTCCCCAGGTCAGTCTCCTCGTCCGTCACGGCCTCGTCGCCGCTCTCCTCCGCTGGCCCCGCCTCCTCTGGTTCCACGAACTCCATCGACTCCTCCAGGTCGGCGCTAACCTCAAACGGGCCCGTCCTGCAAATGGAGTCTGACATATACAAGACAGCGGAGACACCTGAACGCAGCACATCTGACCCTGAACTAACTGCTGGTGCACCAGGACCCCTACATCGTTAAAACCATTGGTGCCTCACCTGAGGGGGGGGGGCAGGTAAATCTTTGAGGGGGGGCAGGTAAACCTTTGAGGGGGGGCAGGTAAGATGACAGTAAAGCTTTCTGTTCTCTTCTACCTGACAGCAGACAAGTGGCTCACCTGCCCAGGTTGTCGTTGTCGGGGGAAACCAGAAACATGATGTTCCTCAAGGTGTGATGTGGGTGGAGCTTCTCGCTGTCGACATGCTGGGGACACACAGAGGAGAGCCAATGACAGAGCGGCAGGTGGGCGGGGCCTCTCTACACCAGGTAAAGGTGGCTTAATCTCACTTGAGCAAATGAACCACAGAGGGCACACCTGTGCTCAGGTACGACTGAGTCTACATCTATGCTTCTATACAAACAGCCCTGCGGCACATCTATGATTAAAGTCTACATTTCATTCCTTACTGTTCTTTTCTATCACTAAGTCTATAGCCCCTCACACAGGTGTGTGGGCGGGGCCTCCTCACCTGGGAGAAACACAGGTGCAGGATGTTGGTGTTGAGTTTGCTCAGTGCTCTGGTGAAGCGGTAGCGGCTCAGGTTCTCTCCACAGAACTCACTGAGGATCAAACACAAACGTCAGACGCTACGTTTTCCGACACTGCCTCGGTCAGTGAACGCATCAGGTGTGTCTCACCTGTTGCAGAGCTTCTTGGGCAGGTTGACGTCCAGGATGTGTGACAGGATGGTGACCAGCTGCGTGGCATAGCACAGGGCGGCGCTGATGCTGTGGGCCGGGTTGATGTGGTCCAACTCTGCAGAGCATGGAGGTCAAAGGTCAAAATGACTTTCACAACAAAAGCATCAATAAATAAGAAATAAAACAACTTAGCGCAGCCAGGTGTGACCTCAGCTAAGCCCAGGTGTGACAACCGCTAAGGCCAGGTGTGACCATAGCTAAGGCAAGGTGTGACCTCAGATAAAGCCAGGTGTGACCTCAACTACAGCCAGGTGTGACCTCAACTACAGCCAGGTGTGACCTCAGCTAAGGCCAGGTGTGACCTCAACTACAGCCAGGTGTGACCTCAACTACAGCCAGGTGTGACCTCAACTACAGCCAGGTGTGACCTCAACTACAGCCAGGTGTGACCACATCTAAGGCCAGGTGTGACCTCAGCTACAACCAGGTGTGACCTCAGCTACAGAAAGATGTGACCTCAACTACAGCCAGGTGTGACCTCAGCTAAGGCCAGGTGTGACTTCAACTACAGCCAAGTGTGACCTCAACTACAGCCAAGTGTGACCTCAACTACAGCCAGGTGTGACCTCAGACACAGAAAGATGTGACCTCAGCTAAGGCCAGGTGTGACCTAAACTACAGCCAGGTGTGACCTCAACTACAGCCAGGTGTGACCTCAGCTACAGCCAGGTGTGACCTCAGCCAGGTGTGACCTCAACTACAGCCAGGTGTGACCTCAGCCAGGTGTGACCTCAACTACAGCCAGGAATGACTTATGCTACAGCCAGGTGTGACCTCAGCTACAGCCAGGTGTGACCTCAGCTACAGCCAGGTGTGACCTCCGCTAAGACCAGGTGTGACCTCAGCCAAGTCCAGGTGTGACCTGAACTACAGCCAGGTGTGACCTGAACTACAGCCAGGTGTGACCTCAGCTACAGCCAGGTGTGACCTCAGCTACAGAAAAATGTGACTTCAGCTACAGCCAGGTGTGACCTCAGCTACAGCCAGGTGTGACCTCAACTACAGCCAGGAATGACTTATGCTACAGCCAGGTGTGACCTCAGCTACAGCCAGGTGTGACCTCAGCTACAGCCAGGTGTGACCTCCGCTGAGACCAGGTGTGAACTCAGCCAAGGCCAGGTTTGACCTGAGCTACAGCCAGGTGTGACCTCAGCTACAGCCAGGTGTGACCTATGCTACAGCCAAGTGTGACCTCAGCTACAGCTATGTGTGACCTCAGCTACAGCCAGGTGTGACCTCAGCTACAGAAAGATGTGATCTCAGCTACAGAAAGATGTGACCTCAACTACAGCCAGGTGTGACCTCAGCTAAGCCCAGGTGTGACCTCAGCTACAGCCAGGTGTGACCTCAGCTACAGCCAGGTGTGACCTCAACTGCAGCCAGGTGTGACCTCAGCTACAGCCAGGTGTGACCTCAGCTACAGAAAGATGTGACCTCAACTACAGCCAGGTGTGACCTCAGCTACAGCCAGGTGTGACCTCAACTACAGCCAGGAATGACTTATGCTACAGTCAGGTGTGACCTCAGCTACAGGCAGGTGTGACCTCAGCTACAGCCAGGTGTGACCTCAGCTACAGCCAGGTGTGACCTCAGCTACAGCCAAGTGTGACCTCAACTACAGCCAGGTGTGACCTCAGCTACAGCCAGGTGTGACCTCAGCTAAGCCCAGGTGTGACCTCAGCTACAGCCAGGTGTGACCTCAGCTACAGCCAAGTGTGACCTCAACTACAGAAAGATGTGACCTCAACTACAGCCAGGTGTGACCTCAGCTACAGCCAGGTGTGACCTCAGCTACAGAAAGATGTGACCTCAGCTACGGCCAGGTGTGACCTCAGCTACAGAAAGATGTGACCTCAACTACAGCCAGGTGTGACCTCAGCTACAGCCAGGTGTGACCTCAGTTACAGCCAGGTGTGACCTCAGCTACAGCCAGGTGTGACCTCAGCTACAGCCAAGTGTGACCTCAGCTACAGCCAGGTGTGACCTGAAGTACAGCCAGGTGTGACCTCAGCTACAGCCAGGTGTGACCTCAGCTACAGAAAGATGTGACCTCAGCTACAGCCAAGTGTGACCTCAGCTACAGCCAGGTGTGACCTAAGCTACAGCCAGGTGTGACCTCAGCTACAGGAAGATGTGACCTCAACTACAGCCAGGTGTGACCTCAGCTACAGCCAGGTGTGACCTCAGCTAAGCCCAGGTGTGACCTCAGCTACAGCCAGGTGTGACCTCAGCTACAGCCAAGTGTGACCTCAACTACAGCCAGGTGTGACCTCAACTACAGCCAGGTGTGACCTCAGCTACAGCCAGGTGTGACCTCAGCTACAGCCAGGTGTGACCTCAACTACAGCCAGGTGTGACCTCAGCTACAGCCAGGTGTGACCTCAGCTACAGCCAGGTGTGACCTCAACTACAGCCAGGTGTGACCTCAGCTACAGCCAGGTGTGACCTCAGCTAAGCCCAGGTGTGACCTCAGCTACAGCCAGGTGTGACCTCAGCTACAGCCAGGTGTGACCTCAGCTAAGCCCAGGTGTGACCTCAACTACAGCCAGGTGTGACCTCAGCTACAGCCAGGTGTGACCTCAGCTACAGCCAGGTGTGACCTCAGCTACAGCCAGGTGTGACCTCAGCTACAGCCAGGTGTGACCTCAACTACAGCCAGGTGTGACCTCAGCTACAGCCAGGTGTGACCTCAGCTACAGAAAGATGTGACCTCAACTACAGCCAGGTGTGACCTCAGCTACAGCCAGGTGTGACCTCAGCTACAGCCAGGTGTGACCTCAGCTACAGCCAGGTGTGACCTCAGCTACAGCCAGGTGTGACCTGAAGTACAGCCAGGTGTGACCTCAGCTACAGCCAGGTGTGACCTCAGCTACAGCCAGGTGTGACCTCAGCTACAGCCAGGTGTGACCTCAGCTACAGCCAGGTGTGACCTCAGCTACAGAAAGATGTGACCTCAACTACAGCCAGGTGTGACCTCAGCTACAGCCAGGTGTGACCTCAGCTACAGCCAGGTGTGACCTCAGCTATAGGCCAGGTGTGACCTCAACTACAGCCAGGTGTGACCTCAGCTACAGCCAGGTGTGACCTCAGCTACAGCCAGGTGTGACCTCAGCTACAGCCAGGTGTGACCTCAGCTACAGCCAGGTGTGACCTTCGCTAAGGCCAGGTGTGACCTCAGCCAAGGCCAGGTGTGACCTCAACTACAGCCAGGTGTGACCTCAGCTACAGCCAGGTGTGACCTCAGCTACAGCCAAGTGTGACCTCAGCTACAGCCAGGTGTGACCTCAGCTACAGCCAGGTGTGACCTCAGCTAAGGCCAGGTGTGACCTCAACTACAGCCAGGTGTGACCTCAGCTACAGCCAGGTGTGACCTCAGCTACAGCCAGGTGTGACCTCAGCTACAGCCAGGTGTGACCTCAGCTACAGCCAGGTGTGACCTCAACTACAGCCAGGTGTGACCTCAGCTACAGCCAGGTGTGACCTCAGCTACAGAAAGATGTGACCTCAACTACAGCCAGGTGTGACCTCAGCTACAGCCAGGTGTGACCTCAGCTAAGCCCAGGTGTGACCTCAGCTACAGCCAGGTGTGACCTCAGCTACAGCCAAGTGTGACCTCAACTACAGCCAGGTGTGACCTCAGCTACAGCCAGGTGTGACCTCAGCTACAGCCAGGTGTGACCTCAGCTACAGAAAGATGTGACCTCAACTACAGCCAATTGTGACCTATGCTACAGCCAGGTGTGACCTCAGCTACAGCCAGGTGTGACCTCCGCTGAGGCCAGGTGTGACCTCAGCTACAGCCAGGTGTGACCTCAACTACAGCCAGGTGTGACCTCAGCTACAGCCAGGTGTGACCTCAGCTACAGCCAGGTGTGACCTCAACTACAGCCAGGTGTGACCTCAGCTACAGCCAGGTGTGACCTCAGCTACAGCCAAGTGTGACCTCCGCTGAGGCCAGGTGTGACCTCAGCTACAGCCAGGTGTGACCTCAACTACAGCCAGGTGTGACCTCAGCTACAACCAGGTGTGACCTCCGCTAAGGCCAGGTGTGACCTCAGCCAAGGCCAGGTGTGACCTGAAGTACAGCCAGGTGTGACCTCAGCTACAGCCAGGTGTGACCTTCGCTAAGGCCAGGTGTGACCTCAGCCAAGGCCAGGTGTGACCTGTGCTACAGCCAGGTGTGACCTCAGCTACAGCCAGGTGTGACCTCAGCTACAGCCAGGTGTGACCTCAACTACAGCCAGGTGTGACCTCAGCTACAGCCAGGTGTGACCTCAGCTAAGCCCAGGTGTGACCTCAGCTACAGCCAGGTGTGACCTCAGCTACAGCCAAGTGTGACCTCAACAACAGCAAGATGTGTCCTCAACTACAGCCAGGTGTGACCTCAGCTACAGAAAGATTTGACCTCAACTACAGCCAGGTGTGACCTCAGCTACAGCCAGGTGTGACCTCAGCTAAGACCAGGTGTGATTTCGGCTACAGCCAAGTGCCGCACTCTGAACTTTCAGGTGAGGTGACTGTTCTCTGTGCAGTGCTCTGGCGGGGCTCGCCTGCTTTCTTCTCTCTGATTGGCTGTTTAGTGAAGAGGCTCACCTGCCTCCTCCTCTCTGATTGGCTGATAAGTGAAGAGCTCACCTGGGCCCTGGTTGGTGCTCTTCTCCTCCACCCAGGTGTAGTAGGCGGAGCAGTCGCCGTTGCTGGGCAGGCTGACGGCGGCGCCCGTGATGCTGATGCTGATGCTCACTGCTCTGGTCGTCTCCAGCCCAGATCCAGCGCAGTCACCAGGCCTCGGCCTGGCGGGTCGCTCTGGCCACACAGCTCAGGTCAGCGCTGGGTCACTCTGCACTTGATTCGTCTGCCAGCTCTGAGGGAGAGAGAGAGGCAGGGGCGGGACAGGTGAGCCCGTTTGTCCTCTGGTTATCAGTTTGACCTCCCAGCTACAGCCAGGTGTGACCTCAGCTACAAGCCCAGGTGTGAGCCCTCCCGCAACAGCCAGGTGTGACCTCAACTACAGCCAGGTGCGACCTCAACTACAGCCAGGTGTGACCTCAGCTACCCCCAGGTGTGACCTCAGCTACAGCCAAGAGTGTGACCTCAACTTACAGCCAAGTGTGACCTCCCAGCTACAGCCAGGTGTGACCTCCAGCCTACAGGCCAGGTGTGACCTCCGCTGAGCCAGGTGTGACCTCATGCTACAGCCAGGTGTGACCTCAACACCACAGCCAGGTGTGACCTCAGCTACAACCAGGGTGTGACCTCCGCAGCTTACAGCCAGTGTGACCTCAGCTACAAGGCCAGGTGTGACCTCAACTACAAGCCAGGTGTGACCTCCATGCTACCACAGCCAGGTGTGACCTCCAGCTACAGAGCCAGGTGTGACCTCCGGCCAAAGGCCAAGGTGTGACCTCAGCTACAGCCAGGTGGTGTGACCTCAGCCTTTACAGCCAGGTGTGACCTCAGCAGAAGCCAAGTGTACCCTGAACTACAGCCAGGTGTGACCTCAGCTACGAGCCAGGTGTGACCACAGAAGCTTCAAGGCCAGGTGTGACCTCAGCTACAGCCGGGCAGGCCTGTCTTTGCACAGGCCAGGTGTGACCTCAAGCTACAGCCAGGTGTGACCTCAGCTACAGCCAGCCGGGGCTTGACCTCAACTACAGCCAGGTGTGACCTCAGCTACAGCCAGGTGTGACCTCAGCTAAGCCCAGGTGTGACCTCCAGCTACAGCCAGGTGTGACCTCAACAGCTACAGCAGGTGTGACCTCAGCTACAGCCAGGTGTGACCCTCAGCTACAGCAAGATGTGTGACCTCAACTACAGCCAGGTGTGACCTCAGCTTTACAACCAGTGTGACCTCAGCTACAGCCAGGTGTGACCTCAGCTACAGAAAATGTGACCTCAACTACAGCCAGGTGCTTGACCTCCCAGCTACAGCCAGGTGTGACTCAGCTACAGCCAGGTGTGACCTCAGCTACAGAAATGTGACCTCAACTACAGCCAAGGTGTGACCTCAGCTACAGCCAGTGCAGGCCTCTCAACTACAGCCAGGGTGTGACCTCAGCTACAGCCAGATTAGCAGGCCTCAGATAATGATTCAGTATTCCTGAGTGTGACCTCATGTTCTACAGCCATGTCCTGAGTGTCCCTGAACACATCATGATAATGTTTATATTCCTGAGTGTCCCTGAACACATCGTGATAATGATTCAGTATTCCTGAGTGTCCCTGAACACATCGTGATAATGATTTAGTATTACTGAGTGTCCCTGAACACATCGTGATCATGTTTTTTATATTCCTGAGTGTCCCTGAACACATCATGATAATGTTTTTTATATTCCTGAGTGTCCCTGAACACATCATGATAATGTTTTTTATATTCCTGAGTGTCCCTGAACACATTGTGATCATGTTTTTTATATTCCTGAGTGTCCCTGAACATATCATGATGATATTTCAAGTGGTCAGGTGTGTGCCAGGGTTACCTGCGTTCCTGTTTCTCCTCCTTCAGCGGGAACATGTGCGTGGCGAGCTCCAGGATGTGTTCCCGCCGAGCGTGCTGGCCAGCGGGTCTGCAGCTCAGCCGCTCCTTTGCCTCACAGCTCGCCCAGCGGAGATTCATGAACTGCTGTTTTTACAGAGGATGGTCCGGAAAAGAGAATATATCAAGTGGCTTTATGTTGTTTACGTTTCAGTAAACCAACTAGTTCTTATTTTGTTGTTGTAGCTTGAGTTCTTTTTTAATAGTTGCTTGAGTAGAGAGGTTGGTAGATATTAGCCCTTCTGACTTTAGTCTCTAAAGTGTGCCTCTCAAAGGTATTTATTAAAAACGTTATACTTTAATGCTGCTTTACATTTTTACGCCTGTTTTTGAACATCCGACCAAATCATTAACATCAAATACTCATGAATTTATAAAACCTTTATCCCTTTAAATGACGGGTTTTGGAAAACATTCATTATTTCAGTAAACTAGATGCGATGTAGATTTTTATGCTTTTAATAATCACGGCCAGGAACAAGTGGATGATTAGCAGTGACGCTGATGTAAGGCTTTATTACTCATTAATAGTCAATCTTACATGGTTAACCACATCATCAATCAATCAATCTTTTTTTGTATAGCGCAAATTCATAACAAGTGTTATCTCAAGACACTTTACAATAGAGCATAAAGCTCTTCATTTTATGGATACACATATATGTATAGATACATATATACATATAAAACACACATATACATATATATACAAATATATACATCCAACACCAACATGAATCCATATAGCCAATCATGAATCCCTCCATCATGGCTCAAGAAAAAACCTTCTGTTAAGCAGCAACACTCAGATATAAAGAAACAGGGTTCATGTCTCAATGGGGGGGGAGATCAAAAACTGCAGTCTGAATGGGTTTCAATGGGACATTTTCTGCCCTCAACACTCTGAGTGTAACTTTTGTTTAGTGTTTTAGACTTCCTGTTGAGCTGAGCTGGAAATAAAAGTCGAATAAAATCCACATCCTGCCAAAACTCAAGCCATTAGCATGAAGAGAGAGAACAGTGTGAACAACGTGTTTCAAAATAAAACTCAAAGAGAAAAAGCTGATTTTCAAAATAAAGTGGATCATAACCATCTGCAGACTCACCACTCTTCACCTCCTCGTTCCCCGCGGCGATCGCCTCCTTCAGCTGCTCGATCTTCATCTTACACGACATGATCTTCCATTTCTGAGGAGACAACAGCAGCGTTTTATTTTGAAGGGGTCGTCCACATGTTAGACTCTTAGACCAGAGTCTAGACTTTAGACCAGGTCTCGACTTAAAACCTGGTCAAGACTTCAGACCTGGTTCAGACTTTAGACCAGGTTTCGATTTTTGACCGGTTCAGACTTAAGACAAGGACCACTGCACCAGGACTCATGGCAGGCTTAGACTAAAGACTGAGTCTCGACTTCAGACCAGGTTCAAACTTTAGACCAGATTTAGGGCGTTGTCACATTAGGTCCACCTGTTTCGAACCGTGCTGTGGCGCGGTTATGCCTCCCCCCCCCCCTGGTTTGTACCTGAACACACCAAGTGATGTTTTAGTATTCCAGTGTCCTAGACACATCGTGATGTGATTCAGTATTCCCAGTGTCCCTGAACACATAGTGGATAATGAAGAGGCTACCATGGTAACCATTTCCTACACCAAACAACCAATGTTTACATTTCTCTCTCTTCTACATTTTCCTTCAACTGTGTTTTTTTTATCGTGTTTGAGACGGCATCAGCGACCTTCTGGACCCTCGTAAATCATCGTAATCCTCAACCAGAATAAACAAATCCACAAATTGAGTAAACAAAAGATTCAACCGCAGGATTAACAGCAAGTAATGCATCAAAAGTAGATCGGTTCAGACCACTTTGTTTCACACCAGTGAAACTGCACCAAATGTAGGGAGATGGAGCGGATCCAGACCACCCCTTCATGGAGGTCTCAGACCGGCTGATGTGGTGGTCATTTACATTGACACTAACGTACCAAACCCTGGTCCAAAACTTCTTTGGTGCACACTAAATATGGTTGGTGTGAAAACACCCTTAAACTGTAGACCAGGTCTAGACTGTAGACCAGGTACAGACTTTAGATCAGGTCTAGACTATAGACCAGGCTTAGACTGTAGACCAGGTACAGACTTTAGATCAGGTCTAGACTATAGACCAGGCTTAGACTGTAGACCAGGTACAGACTTTAGATCAGGTCGAGACTATAGACAAGGCTTAGACTGTAGACCAGGTACAGACTTTAGATCAGGTCGAGACTATAGACAAGGCTTAGACTGTAGACCAGGTACAGACTTTAGATCAGGTCGAGACTATAGACAAGGCTTAGACTGTAGACCAGGTTCCAGGTGTAGACAGACAGGTGTGCCCCACACCTGCCCTGAGCATGACGGGGCTCCTTGTGCTCATTCTGCTTCAGCAGGTGAATCTGGACCTGAACACATCACTCACAGATATGAGGCGTTTAAGGACTGTTGGATTTTTAAGAGCTGAGTGGACTGACCATCTGATCGGCCTGCAGCTTCCTCTCCATGTCCTGGATCACTCTGCAGAGACACAAACGCTCTCCTCAGTGTGACGCTCAAACTGATATAATAATAATGATGATAATAACAAACCAACAACTTTAAACATTTAGAATGTCACAGAATAACCAGTAAAGAATAATCTATATTTATAATACATTACTTAAAAAAGATTTCTAACAGTAAAATATAAAACATGCTTTAGCACATATTTTAATGTTACTTAGAGTAATACTCATAAAACTTTATTTTTATTTTATTTAGAGTAACATCAGTCTTCACTGTGTCTCTGACTATCAGGGCAGCAGACTAATTACACAGACACCTGCCCTCGTTATGAGCCCGTATCAGCCAGGTGCTGATTGGCCTTCATGAGGCTCCGCCCCTTTGATCTGAGCATGCTCAGAAAGGTGTTACCTGCTCTGCAGCTGCTCTTTCTCCTCCTGCAGCTCCTTCAGGCGCTCCAACTTCTCTGAGAATCTGAAAAACACACAAGAATTCAAAAAAGATTTACCATTAAAATGTTTTTACCGTTTTAAAAATCTTTAATTATTATTCAAATCATTATGATTAAGGAATGTATTCAGGAAAATGGACATTGATCATCATGTTAATTATATATGCGTATATTAGCATTATGATAAAATTGCTTAAATTATTAATTTTATCATTACTACTATTATCAATATGATGATACAGTTATCATAAATATAAATAAGAAAAGTATTACTACAATTTTATTAAAGACAATCATTGGACATAAGTCATTCTTTTGACTGCTGTTAGCAATTATATTATTATTATTATTAAGATTAAAATGGATCAGAGGAATGTAACCAAAAAAAAGGTTTTTTATAATAACTTTCAGAAATATCATCAAAATTATAATTCCTTTTGATATTAACAAAAAAAAAAAAAAAAAGTTAACTTAATTTTTTTACTAAAACAAAAAAAACACTTGTATGTTTGATCTCAGGACGTCAGATTTATCTTCATATTTCCTCTATTATGATGAAAAATGCCTGAACACACAGGCCTTTCCTCTCTAACATTACTCATGTATTTATAAACAACCTGTGTTTACCTTTCTAACATTAGTTATATATTTATAAATAACCCGTGTTTACCTTTCTAACATTAGTTATATACTATAAATAACCCGTGCTTACCTTTCTAACATTACTCATATATTATAAATAACCCGTGTTTACCTTTCTAACATTAGTTATATACTATAAATAACCCGTGTTTACCTTTCTAACATTAGTTATATATTTATAAATAACCCGTGTTTACCTTTCTAACATTAGTTATATACTATAAATAACCCGTGTTTACCTTTCTAACATTAGTTATATACTATAAATAACCTGTGTTTACCTTTCTAACATTAGTTATATACTATAAATAACCTGTGTTTACCTTTCTAACATTAGTTATGTATTATAAATAACCTGTGTTTACCTTTCTAACATTAGTTATGTACTATAAATAACCTGTGTTTACCTTTCTAACATTAGTTATGTACTATAAATAACCTGTGTTTACCTTTCTAACATTAGTTATATACTATAAATAACCCGTGTTTACCTTTCTAACATTAGTTATATACTATAAATAACCTGTGTTTACCTTTCTAACATTAGTTATATACTATAAATAACCCGTGTTTACCTTTCTAACATTACTCATACATTATAAATAACTCGTGTTTACCTTTCTAACATTAGTTATATACTATAAATAACCCGTGTTTACCTTTCTAACATTAGTTATATATTTATAAATAACCCGTGTTTACCTTTCTAACATTAGTTATATACTATAAATAACCCGTGTTTACCTTTCTAACATTAGTTATATACTATAAATAACCCGTGTTTACCTTTCTAACATTACTCATACATTATAAATAACTCGTGTTTACCTTTCTAACATTAGTTATATACTATAAATAAACTGTGTTTACCTTTCTAACATTAGTTATATACTATAAATAACCCGTGTTTACCTCTCTAACATTACTCATATATTATAAATAACCCGTGTTTACCTTTCTAACATTAGTTATGTACTATAAATAACCTGTGTTTACCTTTCTAACATTAGTTATATACTATAAATAACCCGTGTTTACCTTTCTAACATTACTCATACATTATAAATAACTCGTGTTTACCTTTCTAACATTAGTTATATACTATAAATAACCCGTGTTTACCTTTCTAACATTGGTTATATATTTATAAATAACCCGTGTTTACCTTTCTAACATTAGTTATATACTATAAATAACCCGTGTTTACCTTTCTAACATTAGTTATATACTATAAATAACCCGTGTTTACCTTTCTAACATTACTCATACATTATAAATAACTCGTGTTTACCTTTCTAACATTAGTTATATACTATAAATAACCCGTGTTTACCTTTCTAACATTAGTTATATACTATAAATAACCCGTGTTTACCTTTCTAACATTAAGTTATATACTATAAATAACCCTTGTTAACCTTTCTAACATTAGTTATATGCTATAAATAACCCGTGTTTACCTTTCTAACATTAGTTATACATTTATAAATTACCCGTGTTTACCTTTCTAAAATTACTCATATACTATAAATAACCCGTGTTTACCTTTCTAAAATTACTCATATACTATAAATAATCCGTGTTTACCTTTCTAACATTACTCATATATTATAAATAACCCGTGTTTACCTTTCTAACATTAGTTATATACTATAAATAACCGGTGTTTACCTTTCTTACATTAGTTATATACTATAAATAACCCGTGTTTTCCCATCTAACATTAGTTATATACTATAAATAACCCGTGTTTACCTTTCTAAAATTACTCATATACTATAAATAACCCGTGTTTACCTTTCTAAAATTACTCATATACTATAAATAACCCGTGTTTACCTTTCTAACATTACTCATATACTATAAATAACCCGTGTTTACCTTTCTAACATTACTCATATATTATAAATAACCCGTGTTTACCTTTCTAACAGTAGTTATATACTATAAATAACTGGTTACTTTTCTAATTTTAAGTTATATATTATAAATAACCCGTGTTTACCTTTCTAACATTACTCATATATTATAAATAACCCGTGTTTCCCTATCTAACATTAGTTATATGCTATAAATAACCCGTGTTTACCTTTCTAACATTACTCATATTTTATAAATAACCCGTGTTTACCTTTCTAACATTAGTTATATACTATAAATAACCCGTATTTACCTTTCTAACATTAGTTATATACTATAAATAACCCGTGTTTACCTTTCTAACATTAGTTATATACTATAAATAACCCGTGTTTACCTTTCTAACATTACTCATATATTATAAATAACCCGTGTTTACCTTTCTAACAGTAGTTATATACTATAAATAACCCGTGTTTACCTTTCTAACATTAGTTATATACTATAAATAACCGGTGTTTACCTTTCTAACATTACTCATACATTATAAATAACTCGTGTTTACCTTTCTAACATTAGTTATATACTATAAATAACCCATGTTTACCTTTCTAACATTACTCATATATTATAAATAACCCGTGTTTACCTTTCTAACATTAGTTGTATACTATAAATAACCCGTGTTTACCTTTCTAACATTACTCATATATTTATAAATAACCGTGTTTACCTTTCTAACATTAGTTATATACTATAAACAACCCGTGTTTACCTTTCTAAGATTAGTTATATATTATAAATAACCCGTGTTTACCTTTCTAACATTAGTTATATACTATAAATAACCCGTGTTTACCTTTCTAACATTAGTTATATACTATAAATAACCCGTGTTTACCTTTCTAACATTAGTTATATACTATAAATAACCCGTGTTTACCTTTCTAACATTAGTTATATACTATAAATAACCCGTGTTTACCTTTCTAACATTAGTTATATACTATAAATAACCCGTGTTTACCTTTCTAACATTACTCATATATTATAAATAACCCGTGTTTACCTTTCTAACATTAGTTATATACTATAAATAACCCGTGTTTACCTTTCTAACATTAGTTATATACTATAAATAACCCGTGTTTACCTTTCTAACATTACTCATATATTATAAATAACCCGTGTTTACCTTTCTAACATTAGTTATATACTATAAATAACCCGTGTTTACCTTTCTAACATTACTCATATATTATAAATAACCCGTGTTTACCTTTCTAACATTACTCATATACTATAAATAACCCGTGTTTACCTTTCTAACATTACTCATATACTATAAATAACCCGTGTTTACCTTTCTAACATTACTCATATATTATAAATAACCCGTGTTTACCTTTCTAACATTAGTTATATACTATAAATAACCCGTGTTTACCTTTCTAACATTACTCATATATTATAAATAACCCGTGTTTACCTTTCTAACATTAGTTATATACTATAAATAACCCGTGTTTATCTTTCTAACATTACTCATACATTATAAATAACCCGTGTTTACCTTTCTAACATTAGTTATATATTATAAATAACCCGTGT
Source organism: Scarus forsteni (assembly GCA_036419115.1). Lineage (NCBI taxonomy): Eukaryota > Metazoa > Chordata > Actinopteri > Labriformes > Labridae > Scarus > Scarus forsteni. Next base: position 275,463 of record JAZDUH010000540.1, read on the forward strand.
TTACCTTTCTAACATTAGTTATATACTATAAATAACCCGTGTTTACCTTTCTAACATTAGTTATATATTATAAATAACCCGTGTTTACCTTTCTAACATTACTCATATATTATAAATAACCCGTGTTTACCTTTCTAACATTACTCATATATTATAAATAACCCGTGTTTCCCTTTCTAACATTAGTTATACGCTATAAATAACCAGTGTTTACCTTTCTAACATTAGTTATATACTATAAATAACCCGTATTTACCTTTCTAACATTGGTTATATGCTATAAATAACCCGTGTTTACCTTTCTAACATTAGTTATATACTATAAATAACCCGTGTTTACCTTTCTAACATTAGTTATATACTATAAATAACCCGTGTTTACCTTTCTAACATTACTCATACATTATAAATAACCCGTGTTTACCTTTCTAACATTAGTTATATACTATAAATAACCCGTGTTTACCTTTCTAACATTAGTTATATACGAAAAATAACCCGTGTTTACCTTTCTAACATTAGTTATATACTATAAATTACCCTTGTTTACCTATCTAACGTTAGTTCTATACTATAAATAACCGGTGTTTACCTTTCTAACATTACTCATACATTATAAATAACCCGTGTTTACCTTTCTAACATTAGATATATACTATAAATAACCGGTGTTTACCTTTCTAACATTACTCATACATTATAAATAACTCGTGTTTACCTTTCTAACATTAGTTATATACTATAAATAACTCGTGTTTACCTTTCTAACATTTGTTATATACTATAAATAACCCGTGTTTACCTTTCTAACATTAGTAATATATTATAAATAACCCGTGTTTACCTTTCTAACATTACTCATATATTATTAATAACCCATGTTTACCTTTCTAACATTAGTTATATACTATAAATAACCCGTATTTACCTTTCTAACATTACTCATACATTGTAAATAACTCGTGTTTACCTTTCTAACATTAGTTATATACTATAAATAACCTGTGTTTACCTTTCTAACATTAGTTATATACTATAAATAACTCGTGTTTACCTTTATAACATTAGTTATATACTATAAATAACCCGTGTTTACCTTTCTAACATTAGTTATATATTATAAATAACCCGTGTTTACCTTTCTAACATTAGTTATATATTATAAATAACCCGTGTTTACCTTTCTTACATTACTCATATATTATAAATAACCCGTGTTTACCTTTCTTACATTAGTTATATACTATAAATAACCCGTGTTTACCTTTCTAACATTAGTTATATACTATAAATAACCCGTGTTTACCTTTCTAACATTACTCATACATTATAAATAACCCGTGTTTACCTTTCTAACATTAGTTATATACTATAAATAACCCGTGTTTACCTTTCTAACATTACTCATACATTATAAATAACTCGTGTTTACCTTTCTAACATTAGTTATATACTATAAATAACCCGTGTTTACCTTTCTAACATTACTCATATATTATAAATAACCCGTGTTTACCTTTCTAACATTAGTTATATACTATAAATAACCCGTGTTTACCTTTCTAACATTAGTTATATACTATAAATAACCCGTGTTTACCTTTCTAACATTATGTTAGTTACTATACATTATAAATAATGTTTACCGTGTTTACCTTTCTAACATTAGTTATACATTTATAAATTACCCGTGTTTACCTTTCTAAAATTACTCATATACTATAAATAACCCGTGTTTACCTTTCTAAAATTACTCATATACTATAAATAACCTGTGTTTACCTTTCAAACATTAGTTATATATTATAAATAACCCGTGTTTACCTTTCTAACATTAGTTATATACTATAAATAACCCGTGTTTACCTTTCTAACATTAGTTATATACTATAAATAACCCGTGTTTACCTTTCTAACATTAGTTATATACTATAAATAACCCGTGTTTACCTTTCTAACAGTAGTTATATACTATAAATAACCGGTGTTTACCTTTCTAATTTTAAGTTATATATTATAAATAACCCGTGTTTACCTTTCTAACATTACTCATATTTTATAAATAACCCGTGTTTCCCTATCTAACATTACTCATATTTTATAAATAACCCGTGTTTACCTTTCTAACATTAGTTATATACTATAAATAACCCGTGTTTACCTTTCTAACATTAGTTATATACTATAAATAATCCGTGTTTACCTTTCTAAAATTACTCATATGCTATAAATAACCCGTGTTTACCTTTCTAACATTAGTTATATATTATAAATAACCCGTGTTTACCTTTCTAACATTAGTTATATACTATAAATAACCCGTGTTTACCTTTCTAACATTACTCATACATTATAAATAACCCGTGTTTACCTTTCTAACATTACTCATACATTATAAATAACTCGTGTTTACCTTTCTAACATTAGTTATATACTATAAATAACCCGTGTTTACCTTTCTAACATTAGTTATATACTATAAATTACCCGTGTTTACCCTTTCTACATTTAGTTCTATACTATAAATAACTGTGTTTACCTTTCTAACATTACTCATATACTATAAATAACCCGTGTTTACCTTTCTAACATTAGTTATATACTATAAATAACCGGTGTTTACCTTTCTAACATTACTCATACATTATAAATAACCCGTGTTTACCTTTCTAACATTAGTTATATACTATAAATAACTCGTGTTTACCTTTCTAACATTTGTTATATACTATAAATAACCCGTGTTTACCTTTCTAACATTAGTAATATATTATAAATAACCCGTGTTTACCTTTCTAACATTACTCATATATTATAAATAACCCATGTTTACCTTTCTAACATTAGTTATATACTATAAATAACCCGTGTTTACCTTTCTAACATTACTTATATACTATAAATAACTCGTGTTTACCTTTCTAACATTAGTTATATACTATAAATAACCTGTGTTTACCTTTCTAACATTAGTTATATACTATAAATAACTCGTGTTTACCTTTATAACATTAATTATATACTATAAATAACCCGTGTTTACCTTTCTAACATTAGTTATATATTTATAAATTACCCGTGTTTACCTTTCTAACATTACTCATACATTATAAATAACCCGTGTTTACCTTTCTAACATTACTCATATATTATAAATAACCCGTGTTTACCTTTCTAACATTAGTTATATACTATAAATAACCCGTGTTTACCTTTCTAACATTAGTTATATACTATAAATAACCCGTGTTTACCTTTCTAACATTACTCATACATTATAAATAACCCGTGTTTACCTTTCTAACATTAGTTATATACTATAAATAACCCGTGTTTACCTTTCTAACATTACTCATACATTATAAATAACTCGTGTTTACCTTTCTAACATTAGTTATATACTATAAATAACCCGTGTTTACCTTTCTAACATTAGTTATATACTATAAATAACCCGTGTTTACCTTTCTAACATTAGTTATATACTATAAATAACCCTTGTTAACCTTTCTAACATTAGTTATATGCTATAAATAACCCGTGTTTACCTTTCTAACATTAGTTATACATTTATAAATAACCCGTGTTTACCTTTCTAACATTAGTTATATACTATAAATAACCCGTGTTTACCTTTCTAACATTAGTTATATATTATAAATAACCCGTGTTTACCTTTCTAACATTAGTTATATATTATAAATAACCCGTGTTTACCTTTCTAACATTAGTTATATACTATAAATAACCCGTGTTTACCTTTCTAACATTAGTTATATACTATAAATAACTCGTGTTTACCTTTGTAGCATTGCTTATATGCTATAAATAACCCGTGTTTACCTTTCTAACATTAGTTATATACTATAAATAACCCGTGTTTACCTTTCTAACATTACTCATATACTATAAATAACCCGTGTTTACCTTTCTAACATTACTCATATATTATAAATAACCCGTGTTTACCTTTCTAACATTAGTTATATACTATAAATAACCCGTGTTTACCTTTCTAACATTAGTTATATACTATAAATAACCCGTGTTTACCTTTCTAACAGTAGTTATATACTATAAATAACCGGTGTTTACCTTTCTAATTTTAAGTTATATATTATAAATAACCCGTGTTTACCTTTCTAACATTACTCATATATTATAAATAACCCGTGTTTCCCTATCTAACATTACTCATATTTTATAAATAACCTGTGTTTACCTTTCTAACATTAGTTATATACTATAAATAACCCGTATTTACCTTTCTAACATTAGTTATATACTATAAATAACCCGTGTTTACCTTTCTAACATTAGTTATATACTATAAATAACCTGTGTTTACCTTTCTAACATTACTCATATATTATAAATAACCCGTGTTTACCTTTCTAACGTTAGTTCTATACTATAAATAACCGGTGTTTACCTTTCTAACATTACTCATACATTATAAATAACCGGTGTTTACCTTTCTAACATTAGATATATACTATAAATAACCGGTGTTTACCTTTCTAACATTACTTATATACTATAAATAACCTGTGTTTACCTTTCTAACATTAGTTATATACTATAAATAACTCGTGTTTACCTGTCTAACATTAGTTATATACTATAAATAACCCGTGTTTACCTGTCTAACATTAGTTATATATTATAAATAACCCGTGTTTACCTGTCTAACATTAGTTATATATTATAAATAACCCGTGTTTACCTTTCTAACATTAGTTATATACTATAAATAACCCGTGTTTACCTTTCTAACATTACTCATATATTATAAATAACCCGTGTTTACCTTTCTAACATTAGTTATATATTATAAATAACCCGTGTTTACCTTTCTTACATTAGTTATATACTATAAATAACCCGTGTTTACCTTTCTAACATTAGTTATATACTATAAATAACCCGTGTTTACCTGTCTAACATTAGTTATATATTATAAATAACCCGTGTTTACCTTTCTAACATTAGTTATATACTATAAATAACCCGTGTTTACCTGTCTAACATTAGTTATATATTATAAATAACCCGTGTTTACCTTTCTAACATTAGTTATATACTATAAATAACCCGTGTTTACCTTTCTAACATTAGTTATATACTATAAATAACCGTGTTTACCTTTCTAACATTACTCATACATTATAAATAACCGTGTTTACCTTTCTAACATTAGTTATATACTATAAATAACCCGTGTTTACCTTTCTAACATTACTCATACATTATAAATAACTCGTGTTTACCTTTCTAACATTAGTTATATACTATAAATAACCCGTGTTTACCTTTCTAACATTAGTTATATACTATAAATTACCCGTGTTTACCTATCTAACGTTAGTTATATACTATAAATAACCCTTACCTTTCTAACATTAGTTATATACTATAAATAACCCGTGTTTACCTTTCTAACATTAGTTATACATAAATAACCCGTGTTTACCTTTCTAACATTACTCATATACTATAAATAATCCGTGTTTACCTTTCTAACATTACTCATATATTATAAATAACCCGTGTTTACCTTTCTAACATTAGTTATATACTATAAATAACCGGTGTTTACCTTTCTTACATTAGTTATATACTATGAATAACCCGTGTTTACCTTTCTAAAATTACTCATTTACTATAAATAATTCGTGTTTACCTTTCTAACATTACTCATATACTATAAATAACCCGTGTTTACCTTTCTAACATTAGTTATATACTATAAATAACCCGTGTTTACCTTTCTAACATTACTCATATACTATAAATAACCCGTGTTTACCTTTCTAACATTACTCATATATTATAAATAACCCGTGTTTACCTTTCTAACATTAGTTATATACTATAAATAACCCGTGTTTACCTTTCTAACATTAGTTATATACTATAAATAACCCGTGTTTACCTTTCTAACAGTAGTTATATACTATAAATAACCGGTGTTTACCTTTCTAATTTTAAGTTATATATTATAAATAACCCGTGTTTACCTTTCTAACATTACTCATATATTATAAATAACCCGTGTTTACCTTTCTAACATTACTCATATTTTATAAATAACCGTGTTTACCTTTCTAACATTAGTTATATACTATAAATAACCCGTATTTACCTTTCTAACATTAGTTATATACTATAAATAACCCGTGTTTACCTTTCTAACATTAGTTATATACTATAAATAACCTGTGTTTACCTTTCTAACATTACTCATATATTATAAATAACCCGTGTTTACCTTTCTAACATTAGTTATATACTATAAATAACCCGTGTTTACCTTTCTAACATTAGTTATATACTATAAATAACCCGTGTTTACCTTTCTAACATTAGTTATATACTATAAATAACCCGTGTTTACCTTTCTAACATTAGTTATATACTATAAATAACCCGTGTTTACCTTTCTAACATTACTCATATATTATAAATAACCCGTGTTTACCTTTCTAACATTAGTTATATACTATAAATAACCCGTGTTTACCTTTCTAACATTAGTTATATACTATAAATAACCCGTGTTTACCTTTCTAACATTACTCATACATTATAAATAACCCGTGTTTACCTTTCTAACATTAGTTATATATTATAAATAACCCGTGTTTACCTTTCTAACATTAGTTATATACTATAAATAACCCGTGTTTACCTTTCTAACATTAGTTATATACTATAAATAACCCGTGTTTACCTTTCTAACATTAGTTATATACTATAAATAACCCGTGTTTACCTGTCTAACATTAGTTATATACTATAAATAACCCGTGTTTACCTGTCTAACATTAGTTATATACTATAAATAACCCGTGTTTACCTTTCTAACATTAGTTATATACTATAAATAACCCGTGTTTACCTTTCTAACATTAGTTATATACTATAAATAACCCGTGTTTACCTTTCTAACATTAGTTATATACTATAAATAACCCGTGTTTACCTTTCTAACATTAGTTATATACTATAAATAACCCGTGTTTACCTTTCTAACATTACTCATACATTATAAATAACCCGTGTTTACCTTTCTAACATTACTCATATATTATAAATAACCCGTGTTTCCCTATCTAACATTAGTTATATGCTATAAATAACCCGTGTTTACCTTTCTAACATTAGTTATACATTTATAAATAACCCGTGTTTACCTTTCTAAAATTACTCATATACTATAAATAACCCGTGTTTACCTTTCTAACATTACTCATATACTATAAATAACCCGTGTTTACCTTTCTAACATTACTCATATATTATAAATAACCCGTGTTTACCTTTCTAACATTAGTTATATACTATAAATAACCGGTGTTTACCTTTCTTACATTAGTTATATACTATGAATAACCCGTGTTTACCTTTCTAAAATTACACATTTACTATAAATAATTCGTGTTTACCTTTCTAACATTACTCATATACTATAAATAACCCGTGTTTACCTTTCTAACATTAGTTATATACTATAAATAACCCGTGTTTACCTTTCTAACATTACTATATACTATAAATAACCCGTGTTTACCTTTTAACATTACTCATATTATAAATAACCGTGTTTACCTTTCTAACATTAGTTATATACTATAAATAACCCGTGTTTACCTTTCTAACATTAGTTATATACTATAAATAACCGTGTTTACCTTTCTAACAGTATATACTATAAATAACCGTGTTTACCTTTCTAACATTTTAGTTATATATTATAAATAACCCGTGTTTACCTTTCTAACATTACTCATATATTATAAATAACCCGTGTTTCCCTATCTAACATTACTCATATTTTATAAATAACCTGTGTTTACCTTTCTAACATTAGTTATATACTATAAATAACCCGTATTTACCTTTATAACATTAGTTATATACTATAAATAACCTGTGTTTACCTTTCTAACATTAGTTATATACTATAAATAACCCGTGTTTACCTTTCTAACATTACTCACATATTATAAATAACCCGTGTTTACCTTTCTAACAGTAGTTATATACTATAAATAACCCGTGTTTACCTTTCTAACATTACTCATACATTGTAAATAACTCGTGTTTACCTTTCTAACATTAGTAATATACTATAAATAACCTGTGTTTACCTTTCTAACATTAGTTATATACTATAAATAACCCATGTTTACCTTTCTAACATTACTCATATATTATAAATAACCCGTGTTTACCTTTCTAACAGTAGTTATATACTATAAATAACCCGTGTTTACCTTTCTAACATTAGTTATATAAATAACCGGTGTTTACCTTTCTAACATTAGTTATATACATTATAAATAAAGTGTTTACCTTTCTAACATTAGTTGTATACTATAAATAACCCGTGTTTACCTTTCTAACAGTACTCATATATTTATAAATAACCCGTGTTTACCTTTCTAACATTAGTTAAATACTATAAATAACCCGTGTTTACCTTTCTAAGATTAGTTATATATTATAAATAACCCGTGTTTACCTTTCTAACATTAGTTATATACTATAAATAACCCGTGTTTACCTTTCTAACATTAGTTATATACTATAAATAACCCGTGTTTACCTTTCTAACATTAGTTATATACTATAAATAACTCGTGTTTACCTTTCTAATTTTAGTTATATACTATAAATAACCCGTGTTTACCTTTCTAACATTAGTTATATACTATAAATAACCCGTGTTTACCTTTCTAACATTAGTTATATATTTATAAATTACCCGTGTTTACCTTTCTAACATTACTCATACATTATAAATAACTCGTGTTTACCTTTCTAACATAACTCATATATTATAAATAACCCGTGTTTACCTTTCTAACATCACTCATATATTATAAATAAGCCGTGTTTACCTTTCTAACATTAGTTATATACTATAAATAACCCGTGTTTATCTTTCTAACATTATATACTATAAATAATCCGTGTTTACCTTTCTAACATTAGTTATATGTTAGAAACATTACTCATACATTATTCACCATTATTTCTTTCTAACATTACTCATACATTATAAATAACCCGTGTTTACCTTTCTAACATTAGTTATATACTATAAATAACCCGTGTTTACCTTTCTAACATTACTCATATATTATAAATAACCCGTGTTTACCTTTCGAACATTAGTTATATACTATAAATAACCCGTGTTTATCTTTCTAACATTACTCATACATTATAAATAACCCGTGTTTACCTTTTACATTAGTTATATATTATAAATAACCCGTGTTTACCTTTCTAACATTAGTTATATACTATAAATAACCCGTGTTTACCTTTCTAACATTAGTTATTTATTATAAATAACCCGTGTTTACCTTTCTAACATTACTCATATATTATAAATAACCCGTGTTTACCTTTCTAACATTACTCATATATTATAAATTACCCGTGTTTCCCTTTCTAACATATTATACTATAAATAACCAGTGTTTACCTTTCTAACATTAGTTATATACTATAAATAACCCGTGTTACCTTTTCTAACATTGTTTATATGCTATAAATAACCCGTGTTTACCTTTCTAACATTGGTTATATATTATAAATAACCCATTTTCCCATTAGTTATATACTATAATAACCGTCAATTTACCTTTCTAACATTACTCATACATTATAAATAACTGTTTACCTTTTAACATTACTCATACATTAATAACTGTGTTACCTTTCTAACATTAGTTATATACTATAAATAACCCGTGTTTACCTTTCTAACATTAGTTATATACTATAAATAACCCGTGTTTACCTTTCTAATGTTAGTTATATACTATAAATAACCGTGTTTACCTTTCTAAGTACTCATACATTATAAATAACCGTGTTTTCCTTTCTAACGTAGTTATATACTATAAATAACCGTGTTTACCTTTCTAACATTACTCATATTATAGATAACGTGTTTACCTTTCTAACATTAGTTATATACTATAAATAACTCGTGTTTACCTTTCTAACATTGTTATATACTATAAATAATCGTGTTTACCTTTCTAACAGTAATATATTATAAATAACCGTGTTTACCTTTCTAACATTACTCATATTATAAATAACCCTGTTTACCTTTCTAACATTAGTTATATACTATAAATAACCTGTTTACCTTTCTAACATTATATACTTATAAATAACTCGTGTTTACCTTTCTAACATTAGTTATATACTATAAATAACCCGTGTTTACCTTTCTAACATTAGTTATATATTATAAATAACCTGTGTTTACCTTTCTAACATTAGTTATATATTATAAATAACCCGTGTTTACCTTTCTTACATTACTCATATATTATAAATAACCCGTGTTTACCTTTCTTACATTAGTTATATACTATAAATAACCCGTGTTTACCTTTCTAACATTAGTTATATGCTATAAATAACCCGTGTTTACCTTTCTAACATTAGTTATATGCTATAAATAACCCGTGTTTACCTGTCTAACATTAGTTATATGCTATAAATAACCCGTGTTTACCTGTCTAACATTAGTTATATGCTATAAATAACTCGTGTTTACCTTTCTAACATTAGTTATATACTATAAATAACGCGTGTTTACCTGTCTAACATTACTCATATGCTAAATAACCCTGTTTACCTTTCTAACATTAGTTATACTATAAATAACCCGTGTTTACCTTTCTAACATTACTCATACATTATAAATAACTCGTGTTTACCTTTCTAACATTAGTTATATACTATAAATAACCCGTGTTTACCTTTCTAACATTAGTTATATATTATAAATAACCTGTGTTTACCTTTCTAACATTAGCTATATGATAAATAACCCTGTTTACCTTTCTAACATTACTCATATATTATAAATAACCCGTGTTTACCTTTCTAACATTAGTTATATACTATAAATAACCATTTACCTTTCTAACATTAGTTATATATAAATAACCGTGTTTACCTTTCTAACTGATTAATATATTATAAATAACCCGTGTTTACCTGTCTAACATTAGTTATATACTATAAATAACCGAGTTTACCTTTCTAACATTAGTTATATACTATAAATAACCGTGTTTACCTTTCTAACATTAGTTATATACTATAAATTACCCGTGTTTACCTTTCTAACATTAGTTATATACTATAAATAACCGTGTTTACCTTTCTAACATTAGTTATATACTATAAATAACCCGTGTTTTACCTTTCTAACATTAGTTATATACTATAAATAACCGTGTTTACCTTTCTAACATTAGTTATATACTATAAATAACCGTGTTTACCTTTCTAACATTAGTTATATACTATAAATAACCCGTGTTTACCTTTCTAACATTAGTTATATACTATAAATAACCCGTGTTTACCTTTCTCAGTAGTTATATACTATAAATAACCCGTGTTTACCTTTCTAACATTAGTTATATACTATAAATAACCGTGTTTACCTTTCTAACATTAGTTATATACTATAAATAACCCGTGTTTACCTTATTAGTTATATACTATAAATAACCCGTGTTTACCTTTCTAACATTAGTTATATACTATAAATAACCCTGTTTACCTTTCTAACATTAGTTATATACTATAAATAACCGTGTTTACCTTTCTAACATTAGTTATACTATAAATAACCCGTGTTTACCTTTCTAACATTAGTTATATACTATAAATAACCGTGTTTACCTTTCTAACATTAGTTATATACTATAAATAACCCGTGTTTACCTTTCTAACATTAGTTATATACTATAAATAACCCGTGTTTACCTGTCTAACATTAGTTATATACTATAAATAACCGTGTTTACCTTTCTAACTATATACTATAAATAACCGTGTTTACCTGTCTAACATTAGTTATATACTATAAATAACCCGTGTTTACCTGTCTAACATTAGTTATATACTATAAATAACCCGTGTTTACCTGTCTAACATTAGTTATATACTATAAATAACCATGTTTACCTTTCTAACATTAGTTATATACTATAAATAACCCGTGTTTACCTTCTAACATTAGTTATATAATTATAAATAACCCGTGTTTACCTTTCTTACATTAGTTATATACTATAAATAACCCGTGTTTACCTTTCTAACATTAGTTATATATTATAAATAACCCGTGTTTACCTTTCTAACATTAGTTATATATTATAAATAACCCGTGTTTACCTTTCACATTAGTTATATACTATAAATAACCCGTGTTTACCTTTTCTAACATTAGTTATATACTATAAATAACCCGTGTTTACCTTTCTAAGTTATATACTATAAATAACCGTGTTTACCTGTCTATCTTTAGTTATATACTATAAATAACCCCGTGTTTACCTTTCTAACATTAGTTATATACTATAAATAACCCGTGTTTACCTTTCTAACATTAGTTATATACTATAAATAACCGTGTTTACCTGCTAACATTAGTTATATACTATAAATAACCCGTGTTTACCTTTCTAACATTAGTTATATATTATAAATAACCCGTGTTTACCTTTCTAACATTAGTTATATACTATAAATAACCCGTGTTTACCTTTTCTAACATTATTATATACTATAAATAACCGTGTTTACCTTTCTAACATGTTATATACTATAAATAACCCGTGTTTACCTTTCTAACATTAGTTATATACTATAAATAACCCGTGTTTACCTTTCTAACATTAGTTATATACTATAAATAACCCGTGTTTACCTTTCTAACGTGTTATATATTATAAATAACCCGTGTTTACCTTTTCTAACATTAGTTATATACTATAAATAACCTGTTTACCTTTCTAACAGTTATATACTATAAATAACCCGTGTTTACCTTTCTAACAGTTATATATTATAAATAACCGTGTTTACCTTTCTAACATTAGTTATATACTATAAATAACCCGTGTTTACCTTTCTAACATTAGTTATATACTATAAATAACCCGTGTTTACCTTTCTAACATTAGTTATATACTATAAATAACCCGTGTTTACCTGTCTAACATTAGTTATATACTATAAATGACTCCTGTTTACCTTTCTAACATTAGTTATATACTATAAATAACCCGTGTTTACCTGTCTAACATTAGTTATATATTATAAATAACCGTGTTTACCTTTCTAACATTAGTTATATACTATAAATAACCTGTGTTTACCTTTTCTAACATTAGTTATATACTATAAATAACCCGTGTTTACCTTTCTAACATTAGTTATATACTATAAATAACCCGTGTTTACCTTTCTAACATTAGTTATATACTATAAATAAGTGTTTACCTAACATTAGTTATACTATAAATAACCGTGTTTACCTTTCTAACATTAGTTATATACTATAAATAACCCGTGTTTACCTTTCTAACATTAGTTATATTTATAAATAACCCGTGTTTACCTTTCTAACATTAGTTATATACTATAAATAACCTGTTTACCTTTCTAACATTAGTTATATACTATAAATAACCCGTGTTTACCTTTCTAACATTAGTTATATATTATAAATAACCCGTGTTTACCTTTCTTACATTAGTTATATACTATAAATAACCCGTGTTTACCTTTCTAACATTAGTTATATACTATAAATAACCCGTGTTTACCTGTCTAACATTAGTTATATATTATAAATAACCCGTGTTTACCTTTCTTACATTAGTTATATACTATAAATAACCCGTGTTTACCTTTCTAACATTAGTTATATACTATAAATAACCCGTGTTTACCTGTCTAACATTAGTTATATATTATAAATAACCATGTTTACCTTTCTAACATTAGTTATATACTATAAATAACCGTGTTTACCTTTCTAACATTAGTTATATACTATAAATAACCCGTGTTCACCTGTCTAACATTAGTTATATTATAAATAACCCGTGTTTACCTTTCTAACATTAGTTATATACTATAAATAACCCGTGTTTACCTTTCTAACATTAGTTATATACTATAAATAACCCGTGTTTACCTGTCTAACATTAGTTATATACTATAAATAACCCGTGTTTACCTGTCTAACATTAGTTATATACTATAAATAACCCGTGTTTACCTTTCTAACATTAGTTATATACTATAAATAACCCGTGTTTACCTGTCTAACATTAGTTATATACTATAAATAACCTGTTTACCTTTCTAACATTAGTTATATACTATAAATAACCGTGTTTACCTTTCTAACATTAGTTATATACTATAAATAACCTGTTTACCTTTCTAACATTAGTTATATACTATAAATAACCCTGTTTACCTTTCTAACATTAGTTATATACTATAAATAACCCTGTTTACCTTTCTAACATTAGTTATATACTATAAATAACCCGTGTTTACCTTTCTAACATTAGTTATATACTATAAATAACCTGTTTACCTTTCTAACTAGTTATATTATACATAACCCGTGTTTTCCTTTCTAACATTAGTTATATACTATAAATAACCCGTGTTTACCTTTCTAACATTAGTTATATACTATAAATAACCCGTGTTTACCTTTCTAACATTAGTTATATACTATAAATAACCCGTGTTTACCTGTCTAACATTAGTTATATACTATAAATAACCGTGTTTACCTTTCTAACATTAGTTATATACTATAAATTACCCGTGTTTACCTTTCTAATTAGTTATATATTATAAATAACCCGTGTTTACCTTTCTAACATTAGTTATATACTATAAATAACCTGTTTACCTTTCTTTTAGTTATATACTATAAATAACCCGTGTTTACCTGTCTAACATTAGTTATATACTATAAATAACCCGTGTTTACCTGTCTAACATTAGTTATATACTATAAATAACCCGTGTTTACCTTTCTAACATTAGTTATATACTATAAATAACCCGTGTTTACCTGTCTAACATTAGTTATATACTATAAATAACCCGTGTTTACCTTTCTAACATTAGTTATATACTATAAATAACCCGTGTTTACCTGTCTAACATTAGTTATATACTATAAATAACCTGTTTACCTGTCTAACATTAGTTATATATTATAAATAACCCGTGTTTACCTGTCTAACATTAGTTATATACTATAAATAACCCGTGTTTACCTGTCTAACATTAGTTATATACTATAAATAACCCGTGTTTACCTTTCTAACATAGTTATATATACTATAAATAACCCGTGTTTACCTTTCTAACATTAGTTATATACTATAAATAACCCGTGTTTACCTGTCTAACATTAGTTATATATTATAAATAACCCGTGTTTACCTGTCTAACATTAGTTATATACTATAAATAACCCGTGTTTACCTGTCTAACTTTAGTTATATACTATAAATAACCGTGTTTACCCTCCTTTCTTACTCTGTTTAACAACATAATGCGGCGGACGATAAGCGAGCACCGCTCCGCCACCGACAGGCCCTGCTCATATACTCCACCAGCAAAACCACAGGCGGCCTGCCGGCGGACGGCACAATATAGCCATAACAGAGGAAACCCGCGGAGGCCGCCATTTCAACAACAGGCTAACAGGCTAACTGAGCTAACAGGCTAACAGAGCTAACAGGTTCACTCTGGGCTAACGCTCCCATGGCTTCACTGCTGCGATGACGTCATTAATGTCCATGGTGTCCCTGCTCAAGTGGATCAGTCCGATATTTACCTGAAATCCTGATCGAGCCCTCACGAGCTGAGCTAGCACACCTGTTTTTGTTTTTGTCTGCACACTTCCGGTTTCCTCCGGAACATGACGGTTTGTTTATGCTATGACCCGTAGTCCTAAACAGCAAAATAAATAATCACGTTTTTTCCAACTTCAACTAATTAGATAATGCTGCGTTCCATTTACCTAACTACTAAAATAAATCATTGTTATCTGCATTCCAGTTTTAAACTTTTTACCTAAACATATAACATAACTGTTTTGTTCACAAATATCACATAAGAATGTGATTACACTATGGCAGCATTTTTGTAAATATAAGTCTAACAATACTATGTTTACAGCTGATCTAACACACAGTCAGAAGTGCAAATAAATTATTACACTCATAACTGTTACACTAAATCCATCTTTCATTAAACTCATAATTTACATTGTAGGATATTACAGTTAGATAAAATTTCCTGTTTATAAAATTATATACAACTAAATAAGTCATGTCATATTTCAGTTAGTTATTGGAACGCAGCATAACTATCTACACTCTATCTATCTATATCTATATCTGCTGATATCTCTATCTACATCTGTCATTTGTGCGTCTATATCTGTCTTATCTATCTGTCTACATCTGTTCTGTTTATCGTAGGTCTGAGTTCAGCTCACTGTGCGGGGTAAATAGATTTTTAAAGAGTGTAATTATTGATCAGTCAGACAGTCAATAACTGATGTGTTTTAATTTTTGAAGTTCAGAACAAAATAATTTATTTTACAGACGATCGTGTCAAACTGAGGTGAGCACCTGAACCTTTAACTCAAACTCAGAAACAAACAAAATAAAACTACATAAGAACTACTGATTTGATGTGCAGTTCTGACAGGAAGTGAGGTCACAGGTGCGTCCTCACTGCTTCCTGAAGCCTCTGAGGATTGGATAGATGTTCTCGAAGGCCTCGTAGATCTCTGCTCTCTCTTTAGCTCCTGAGGAGGAAACAGCACGACACAAAACTTACAAATAAAGTTTGATTAAAGAAACGATGAGTTAGCAGTGACGCATTTTCAGGTAGTACGTGAACACTGATTATTATTAACATATTGAATAAGTAGTTTAGACATAAACTACATAAATGTAGTTTGGAGCAGATATACTGCGGGGAAGCTTATTGTAGTATTTCTGAGATGGATGATTATGAATACAGTGGACACTTAAATAGTACGAGTATATAGATGCTGTATTGAGATGTTGATATGTTTATATAACGTATACACAGATTTTTCTGAAGTGCTTACTCATAATGACGGTTGGTTTTCTTGGTGGTTCATGTTGCTGTTACAAATGAACTGAAAGTGTTTCCATGAATGACGACAGCAGGTTTTGACTTTTGGTTCAGGTTTGGTCTGGTTGGTGATGAACGGACTGGATCAGAGGCCATTAGCATGAAGCAGGATTAACGTGTTAGTGAGCTAACTTCAGGGTTAACTCTGGTTTATATCATGAAGCTGGTTCATTTCTTATCGGAGTAGATCACCATGGGGACTGTGAATGGCTAACTTGCTCCGGAGCAGGAGAAGTTGGAGGCTGAATCTATCACAGGGTGATTCCAAGAAATCTCGGAGAGTACTAAACAAGGTGTTGAACAGAGGCCAAAAAAGTCCTGTGTTCCCTGACCATGATAATAATACAAACAATGTCACCAGAAACAGTCTTGCCGACAAATTCAATGACTACTTTGTTTCCATTGGTCGTACCATATCCAGTAAAATCAATCAGCCTCAGCATGCCTCTTTAAACACTTTTTATCAGGTAACTACCTGGGCTCCTTCTTTCTGAATCCAACTAACTGTGATGAAGTCTTTAAAATAATTATGAATATGAAGAGTTCAAACTCAGCTGGAACAGATGGAATCTCTGGTAAAATTCTGAAAAGCATCTCCAACATAATTACTGCACCTCTGACACACTGTATCAGTCTATCTCTACTCACAGGAGTGGTGCCACAAAGGGCAAAAATTGCACGAATCACACCAGTCTTTAAATCTGGGGATAAGAACATTACAACTCCCGTTTACTCAAATATATGTTTAAATAACTCCTTTTACCTCATTAGTTATATACTATAAATAACCCGTGTTTACCTTTCTAACATTAGTTATTCTATATTCTTTTTACTTTTACCTCTAACATTACCATACAAATACTCAATATGTTTCATTCTAACATTAGTTATATACTATAAATAACCCTCTAACATTAGTTATATACTATAAATAACCCGTGTTTACCTGTCTAACATTAGTTCATACTATAAATAACCCGTGTTTACCTTTCTACATTAGTTATATACTATAAATAACCACTGGAACAAATCATAAATAATGAATTAGTGAAAATAGACACACGGTTTAAATGCAAGAAACTCTCTCTAAATATCAAAAAAACAAACTACATTGTATTCCACTCCCATAATAAAGATGACATTAAACCCCTTTTTACCTTTTCTAACATTAGTTATATACTATAAATAACCAAAGTTTCTTAATTTAAAAAACATATTGATGATCTCACAAACAAACTGTCTAAATATGCTGCCCTGTTTTTTAAGTTGAGAATACTATAAATAACCCGTGTTTACCTTTCTAACGTGGTTATATACTATAAATAACCCGTGTTTACCTGTCTAACATTAGTTATATACTATAAATAACTTCCGTGTTTACCTGTCTAACGCATTAGTTATAACCACCAAATAACCGTGTTTACCTGTCTAACATTAGTTATATTCGCAATAACCCGTGTTGCCTTTTCTTACATTAGTTATATACTATAAATAACCCGTGATTTACAACCTTCTGAGGCTTAGTGACTACAACTACCTACAGAATGCCTGTGTAATGTACCAGACTGTCCACAAGTTAAACCATAAACTATGTGACCTCATCCCAATCTGTGTTTTCACTTTCCTGTCTAACATTACTTATATCCCTCATTTCCTTTTTGTTCCCTCACCTGCTCCTCTTTATATACTATAAATAACCGTGTTTACCTGTCTAACATTAGATTTATATACTACTATAAATAACCGTGTTTAACACTAAAAATGTCACATTCCATCTCCACCTTCAAGAAAAACTAAAAATCCAACTTCTAGCAAAGTCTGTTTAGTATTTAATGTGCTGATCAATAATTATATAAATACCTGTCTCTTTTGCATCTATTCATCTTTCTTAGCTAACACTTTTACCATACTTAACATCAATCCAAAGTAACCATAATACTGAGACTGTCTATTGTGTACTGTATGTCTGTTATGTATCTGTATGTTGTCCATGTTAGTTCCCTCTTTACATGTTCTACATACTATAAATAACCTGTAAGCTTCTAACATTCATACCTGATTGTGTAAAAAAATATAGATACTTGTTGTATACTCCAAGTATTGTATTGTATCTTCTGGATGATGACGTGTGTGTGACTAAACTAAACTAAACTGAAGCTAAACTAAGCTTCTCCAAATCAACTCCCTGCCCTCTTCTCCTGAACCCGGTAGAAGGAGGCACAACTCTGAGCATGAGAGATAATCATCTACCTGTGTGACAGGTGGAGCTGTTTATTCCCCGTGTGACCCACAGGAGCGGAGCATCAGCTGATCTATAAACTTCACTTCTATAGCACCGCTCATACATTCAAATGCTCCATAAAGTGACCAATAACAGGGCTGTAACTCTGATGTGAAACAGCACATTATTCCATCATGTCCTTCCTGCTCTTTATTCATGTGTTTGATTTTGTTCTTTCTGATTTTAAATTGTTAATTTGGCTCAGACTTCAGATCGGTGTGTTTTTATGACTTAAATCTTAAATGTAGCTGATATGACATGAAACAGACCGACCTCCCAGACACAGTTATGTTTCTGTATTTATTTTTTACCTCCTCCCCACAGAGGGATTACACCTGAGGATGATAACAGTCAGACATGAAACACTTTCTCAGTATAAAACATGTTTACAGTCAAATAAACATGTTTACATTTTAACATGTTTTGCAGTTCAACTTTAAACATGTTTTACAGTTAAACAAACATGTTTACAGTTAAAACAAACAAGTTTAACTGTAACATGTGTGTTACAGTTAACTGTAAACAAACATGTTTACAAGTTAAATAAACATGTTTAGAATTTTTAACATGTTAACAAGATAAAGTCAGCTGCCTCTGAGCTCATGATTGTGATTGTCAGCTGCCTCTGACTTATTATCGTGTCGTTCACAGCTCTTGATGAGACAATCCGTGTTTACCTTTCTTACAGTTATTTTCCAACTTCAACTGGAATTCAGATAATGCTGCGTAACGTGGTTAGTCACTAACAAAACAAAACACGTGTCTAAAAAAATTAACATTTTAACATGTTTTCAAGAAAAGGAGCACAGATTTGGAAATCCAGCTTGATGAACAAACCACGTGTTTACCTTTCTTACATTAGTTATATACTATAAATAACCGTGTTTGATTTTCACCATAAACATTACTCCTACCTTTATTTCATCTAAATATTTAGATTCCTTGACCATGAAAACATACCTTTAGCAACTGGATTCAATTTGATATCTATTTTAGTTTAGTAGTTATTCACAGAAATCACATTTTTTGCCATGGCAGCCAGACGCTGATCCAGATCAACACCAAAATGGAATCAGTTCTTCCTTTTCCCATGCTGAACATTTCCTGAAAATTTCATCCAAATCCATCCATAACTTTTTGAGTTATTTTGTTCACAGACAGACAAACAAACTCTCCTGAAAACATAACCTCCTTTGCAGAGGCAACAAACAAAAACAAACAAAACAAACAATAACAAACACAAACAGACATGTATTGAGGGCTCGTTACCTGTCAGCACGACCTTCCCCGACACGAAGATGAGCAGAACGATGCGAGGCTTCACCATCCGGTAGATCAGACCAGGAAACAGCTCCGGCTCATAGCTGAGGGACACAAGGGGGCGCTGTGTTTGAACCAGGACCTGGACCTGGGGCCTGTACTACGAAGCTGGATTAGCTCTTAGAGAGATAACTTCCTGGATACGTTTCGGGTTTTCCGCACTTCGAATGTGGATCTCTTTTTATCCAGACATGTTGCCCCGGTAACTGATGCTGAACGCCAAACCTGGTCTGCAGCAGGTTAAGTTCCAGGATAAGAGCTCACGGGGTGTGACAGACCGCCCGCTGACCAATCGGTTCTCTCAGGCGGGCATAAAAGACCGCACAGTCACCAATTTGCTGTCTTGGAAAATGGCTTGCCCATTTCTGCCGGAACCGCTTAATGTCGGTGAATTGTAAGAGGAGTGCTTCGTCTGGAGCGTTTTTATCATGACCGAAGTAATCCGCTTGATTGACATTATTTCTCAATGTCAGTGATAACGTTTGATCCGAGAATGTTTACTTCTTTTTTTTTTTTTTTTTTTTTTCTTATCGATAGGAGAGAGACAGTGGACAGGCTTGTGAAAGGGGGTGAGAGAGTAGGTGAAGACACTCTGCAAACCGGTCACAGGCGGGATTCGAACCTGGACTGGCAGAGGTATGTACATGGGGTGCCTGGTTGCTAACCACTCTGCCAAACCAGCACCCCGAGGATGTTTACTTCTGATAAAAGACAACACATGCTGATAATTGTACTGAACTTTATTATGGATAAAGTCAAGTAACAATAACTTTGGTTTAAAGTTCAATTACAATGACATAAGTAATCATCATATCTTAAATGTTGTCTAATGTAATATGATCTCCAAATTTTGGTAGTAACACCATGAAACTGAGGGACATAATTTTGTTTGAACAAATATTTTTTAATATCTAATTTACTTTTAATTTCATTCATAGATTTATCCCAGTGTTATCAACACTGTCCATTTATTATTTTAATTAACAAAAAAGAGGAAATGTTTTACACTGTCCAATAGCGGTGGATCATGACAGTGGGACAAATGTTATTTTAGATGCAAAGTACAATAAAAGTGAAATTAAATATTACATTTAGGCTAATTAAATTACATTTAAAATACATAAAAATAATTATTCATCACCATTTAAAAGACTTTTTAATTACATAATTTTGGTTTAATGTGGATGAGTTCTTTATTACATTTTCAGTGATTTGTGTTTCTGGAAAATGTAGGGCCATGTTTTTCACCGTGTTGCTCCTGGCCTGGATAATACTGCAGTACTCTTCATACTTTTGCAGGATTATTTGCTGCTCCTCCACCGTGAAGTAGGCTGCTCTCTTCTCCATTGTGGAAAATGCTCCGGGGCCACTAACCACGCCCATTTTATGTGTGCACGCACAGATCCCAGCCGGATTCAATTATCGAGTTGATAACGAGCCTCGTAGTACAGCAGATCTGGATGACGGAGATCCGGTGAAGTTCAGCGAGTTGTCGCAGAGTTATCCTGGATGACTTAATCCAGCTTCATAGTACAGGCCTCAGGACCTGGACCAGGGCCTGAAGCAGGACCTGAAGCAGGACCCAGGACCTCATAGATGATCATAGATCCTCATGTCTTACCAACGTCACAAGAAACATCCACACAGAAGAACGACACCAAAGTGACAGAGCAGTCATATTCATCTTTCCTCTTGTTCCCTCCTTTCCTCTCCTCTTGTTCCCTCCTTTCCTCTCCTCTTGTTCGCTCCTTTCCTCTCCTCTTGTTCGCTCCTTTCCTCTCCTCTTGTTCCCTCCTTTCCTCTCCTCTTATTCCCCCTTTCCTCTCCTCTTGTTTCCTCCTTTCCTCTCCTCTTATTCCCCTCCTTTCCTCTCCTCTTGTTCCCCTCTTTCCTCTCCTCTTGTTACCTCCTTTCCTCTCCTCTTGTTCCCTCATTTCCTTTCCTCTTGTTCCCTCCTTTCCTCTCCTCTTGTTCCCTCCTTTCCACCCCTCTTGTTCACTCCTCTCCTTTCCTCTTATTCCCTCCTTTCCTCTCCTCTTGTTCCCTCCTTTCCTCTCCTCTTTTTCCCTCATTTCCTTTCCTTTTGTTCCCTCCTTTCCTCTCCTCTTGTTCACTCCTTTCCTCTCTTCTTGTTCCCTCCTTTCCTTTCCTCTTATTCCCTCCTTTCCTCTCCTCTTGTTACCTCCTTTCCTCTCCTCTTGTTCCCTCCTTTCCACCTCCTCTTGTTCCTCCTTTCCTTTCCTCTTATTCCCTCCTTTCCTCTCCTCTTGTTACCTCCTTTCCTCTCCTCTTTTTCCCTCATTTCCTTTCCTTTTGTTCCTCCTTTCCTCTCCTCTTGTTCCCTCCTTTCCTTTCCTCTTGTTCCCTCCTTTCCTCTCCTCTTGTTCCCTCCTTTCCACTCCTCTTGTTACCTCCTTTCCTCTCCTCTTGTTCCCTCATTTCCTTTCCTCTTGTTCCCTCCTTTCCTCTCCTCTTGTTCCCTCCTTTCCACTCCTCTTGTTCACTCCTTTCCTTTCCTCTTATTCCCTCCTTTCCTCTCCTCTTGTTCACTCCTTTCCTTTCCTCTTATTCCCTCCTTTCCTCTCCTCTTGTTACCTCCTTTCCTCTCCTCTTTTTCCCTCATTTCCTCTCCTCTTGTTCCCTCCTTTCCTCTCCTCTTGTTCCCTCCTTTCCACTCCTCTTGTTCATTCCTTTCCTCTCCTCTTATTCCCTCCTTTCCTCTCCTCTTTTTCCCTCATTTCCTTTCCTTTTGTTCCCTCCTTTCCTCTCCTCTTGTTCACTCCTTTCCTTTCCTCTTATTCCCTCCTTTCCTTGACCCTGTGAAGTTTTCCATTAGGGTTAAGGGAAAGTGGATAAGGAAGGACTTAGGAAATGACACATGAAGGACATTTCGAATGTTCCCTCTGCAGGCTGGAGCCCCCTACCTCCCCATGTCACTGTGACCCTCCCATGCTAAGCTAGGCTAACCCTCAGGTTGGTGTACCTGCTGAACTGCTGGTGTGTGAGCACGAGGCCCTCCAGCCTGATGGGGAAGCAGACGTCGCAGCTGGCCACCATGTTCTGGATCTTAAAGTCCATGAAGCCGGCGGGAAAGCTGAGCTTCTGGACCACTCGAGCAAACTTCCTGGCTGCTAGCCGAGACTGCTCCTCACTGCACACGCTCAGAAACACAAGGGGAGGAGCCAGGTCAGTCACCAATTAGATCAGGTAGTGAAGGTTACTATCAGACCATGTTGGGACCTCTTGGCTCCTGTGCAGACCATCTTCCCTGAGCTGAAGATCAGCGCCGTGGTTCTGGGCTCTCTGATCCTCATGATGACGGCGGCGAAGCGCTGAAACAAACAGGAAGTGCTGATGTCACTGTTCTGAAGACATTAAAGCCGCTGTTAGCCTGACCTATGACCCTACTGATGGGGGGGGGGGGGGGGGGGGGGTAAATGGGTGATTCAATTCAGTGAAGTGATAAACAGGTTTACAGTTAAACATGTTTACGGTCAAATAAACATGTTTACAGTTAAATAAAC
The DNA here is from genome assembly GCA_036419115.1 of Scarus forsteni. Taxonomy (NCBI): domain Eukaryota; kingdom Metazoa; phylum Chordata; class Actinopteri; order Labriformes; family Labridae; genus Scarus; species Scarus forsteni. Next base: position 299,640 of record JAZDUH010000540.1, read on the forward strand.
ATGTTTACATTTTAACATGTTTACAGATAGATAAACATGTTTACATTTTAACATGTTTACAGATAAACAAACATGTTTACAGTTAAACAAACATGTTTGCAGTTAAACATGTTAACAGTTAAACAAACATGTTTACATTTTAACATGTTTACAGTTAAACAAACATGTTTACATTTTAACATGTTTACAGTTAAACAAACATGTTTACAGTTAAACATGTTTACAGTTAAACAAACATGTTTACATTTTAACATGTTTACAGATAAATAAACATGTTTACAGTTAAACAAACATGTTTACATTTTAACATGTTTACAGTTAAACAAACATGTTTACAGTTAAACATGTTTACAGTTAAATAAACATGTTTACATTTTAACATGTTTACAGTTAAACAAACATGTTTACAGTTAAATAAACATGTTTACAGATAAACAAACATGTTTACAGTTACACAAACATGTTTACAGTTAAACAAACATGTTTACAGTTAAACATGTTTACAGTTAAATAAACATGTTTACATTTTAACATGTTTACAGATAAACAAACTTGTTTACAGTTAAACAAAATTGTTTACAGTTAAACATGTTTACAGTCAAATAAACATGTTTACAGATTAACATGTTTACAGTTAAACAAACATGTTAACAGTTAAATAAACATGATTACAGATAAACAAACTTGTTTACAGTTAAACAAACATGTTAACAGTTAAACATGTTTACAGTTAAACAAACATGTTAACATTTTAACATGTTCACAGTTAAACAAACATGTTTACAGATAAACAAACTTGTTTACAGTTAAACAAAATTGTTTACAGTTAAACATGTTTACAGTCAAATAAACATGCTTACATTTTAACATGTTTACAGTCAAACAAACATGTTTGCAGATAAACAAACATGTTTACAGATTAACATGTTTACAGCTAAACATGTTTACAGATAAACAAACTTGATTACAGTTAAACAAACATGTTTACAGTTAAACATGTTTACAGTCAAATAAACATGTTTACATTTTAACATGTTTACGGTTCAACAAACATGTTTACAGTTAAACAAACATGTTTACAGTTAAACAAACAAGTTTAACTGTAACATGTGTGTTTACAGTTAACTGTAAACAAACATGTTTACAGTTAAATAAACATGTTTAAATTTTAACATGTTAACAGATAAACAAACATGTTTACATTTTAACATGTTTACAGATAAACAAACATGTTTACAGATAAACAAACTTGTTTACAGTTAAACAAACATGTTAACAGATTAACATGTTAACAGTTAAACGAACAAGTTTAACTGTAACATGTGTGTTTACAGTTTATCTAACTGTAAACAAACACGTTAACAGTTAAATAAACATTTTAACATGTTTACAGATAAACAAACATGTTTACAGTTAAATAAACATGTTTACATTTAAACATGTTTACAGATAAACAAAAATGTTTACAGTTAAATAAACATGTTTACAGATAATCAAACATGTTTACAGTTAAACAAACATGTTTACAGTTAAACAAACATGTTTACATTTTAACATGTTCACAGTTAAACAAACATGTTTACAGATAAACAAACTTGTTTACAGTTAAACAAAATTGTTTGCAGTTAAACATGTTTACAGTCAAATAAACATGTTTACAGATTAACATGTTTACAGTTAAACAAACATGTTAACAGTTAAACAAACATGATTCTGATAAACAAACTTGTTTACAGTTAAACAAACATGTTAACAGTTAAACATGTTTGCAGTCAAATAAACATGTTTACAGATTAACATGTTTACAGTTAAACAAACATGTTAACAGTTAAACAAACATGATTACGGATAAACAAACTTGTTTACAGTTAAAAATGTTAACAGTTAAACATGTTTACAGTCAAATAAACATGTTTACATTTTAACATGTTTACAGTTAAATAAACATGTTAACATTTTAACATGCTTACAGATAAACAAACATGTTTACAGTTAAACAAACATGTTTACAGATAAACAAACATGTTTACAGTTAAACATGTTTACAGTCAAATAAACATGTTTACATTTTAACATGTTTACAGTTCTACAAACATGTTTACAGTTAAATAAACATGTTAACATTTTAACATGCTTACAGATAAACAAACATGTTTACAGTTAAACAAACATGTTTACAGATAAACAAACATGTTTACAGATTAACATGTTTACAGTTAAACAAACAAGTTTAACTGTAACATGTGTGTTTACAGTTTATTTAACTGTAAACAAACATGTTTACAGTTAAACAAACATGTTTAAATTTTAACATGTTTACAGATAAACAAACATGTTTACAGTTAAACAAAATTGTTTGCAGTTAAACATGTTTACAGTCAAATAAACATGTTTACAGATTAACATGTTTACAGTTAAACAAACATGTTAACAGTTAAACAAACATGATTACGGATAAACAAACTTGTTTACAGTTAAACATGTTAACAGTTAAACGTGTTTACAGTCAAATAAACATGTTTACATTTTAACATGTTTACAGTTCAACAAACATGTTTACAGTTAAATAAACATGTTTACAGTTCAACAAACATGTTTACAGTTAAATAAACATGTTAACATTTTAACATGCTTACAGATAAACAAACATGTTTACAGTTAAACAAACATGTTTACAGATAAACAAATATGTTTACAGTTAAACAAACATGTTTACAGATAAACAAACATGTTTACAGTTAAACAAACATGTTTACAGATTAACATGTTTACAGTTAAACAAACATGTTTACAGATAAACAAACATGTTTACATTTTAACATGTTTACAGATAAACAAACATGTTTACAGATAAACAAACTTGTTTACAGTTAAATAAACAAGTTTACAGTTAAACATGTTTACAGTCAAATAAACATGTTTACATTTTAACATGTTTACAGATAAACAAACATGTTTACATTTTAACATGTTTACAGATAAACAAACTTGTTTACAGTTAAACAAACATGTTTACAGTTAACATGTTAACAGTTAAACGAACAAGTTTAACTGTAACATGTGTGTTTACAGTTTATCTAACTGTAAACAAACACGTTAACAGTTAAATAAACATTTTAACATGTTTACAGATAAACAAACATGTTTACAGTTAAATAAACATGTTTACATTTAAACATGTTTACAGATAAACAAAAATGTTTACAGTTAAATAAACATGTTTACAGATAATCAAACATGTTTACAGTTAAACAAACATGTTTACAGTTAAACAAACATGTTTACATTTTAACATGTTCACAGTTAAACAAACATGTTTACAGTTAAACAAAATTGTTTGCAGTTAAACATGTTTACAGTCAAATAAACATGTTTACAGATTAACATGTTTACAGTTAAACAAACCTGTTAACAGTTAAACAAACATGATTACGGATAAACAAACTTGTTTACAGTTAAACAAACATGTTAACAGTTAAACATGTTTGCAGTCAAATAAACATGTTTACAGATTAACATGTTTACAGTTAAACAAACATGTTAACAGCTAAACAAACATATTTACAGTCAAATAAACATGTTTACAGACAAAGATGTCTGCAGATTAACAAACATGTTCACAGTTAAACAAACATGTTTACTGTTTAACATGTTTACAGTCAAACAAACATGTTTACAGATTAACATGTTTACAGATAAACAAATATGTTTACAGTTAAACAAACTTGTTTACAGATAAACAAAAAAGTTTACAGTCAAATAAACATGTTTACAGTCAAATAAACATGTTAAGCAAGCATGTTTACAGGAGAGATATCATGTCTACAGTAGAGATAAACTTGTTTACAGTAGACATAAACTTGTTTACAGTAGACAAACTTGTTCACAGTAGAGATAAACATGTTTATAGTAGAGATAAACATGTTTACAGTAGAGATAATCATGTCTACAGTAGAGATAAACATGTTTACAGTAGAGATAATCATGTTTACAGTAGAGATAAACATGTGTACAGTAGAGATAATCATGTCTACAGTAGAGATAAACATGTTTATAGTAGAGATAATCATGTTTACAGAGAAGATAATCATGTTTACAGTAGAGATAATCATGTTAACAGTAGAGATAACAAGTTTATAGTAGAGATAAACATGTTTATAGTAGAGATGATCATGTTAACAGTAGAGATAAGTTTATAGTAGAGATAATCATGTTAACAGTAGAGATAACAAGTTTATAGTAGAGATTAACATGTTTTCAGTAGAGATAAACATGTTCATAGTAGAGATAAACATGTGTACAGTAGAGTTAATCATGTTTTCAGGAGAGATAATCATGTCTAAAGTAGAGATAATCATGTTTTCAGTAGATATAAACATGTTTACAGTAGAGATAATCATGTTTTCAGTAGATATAAACATGTTTACAGTAGAGATAATCATGTTTTCAGTAGATATAAACATGTTTATAGTAGAGATAAACATGTGTACAGTAGAGATAAACATGTTTATAGTAGAGATAAACATGTGTACAGTAGAGTTAATCATGTTTTCAGTAGAGATAATCATGTCTACAGTAGAGATAATCATGTTTTCAGTAGAGATAATCATGTTTACAGTAGAGATAATCATGTTTTCAGTAGAGATAATCATGTCTAAAGTAGAGATAATCATGTTTTCAGTAGAGATAATCATGTCTAAAGTAGACATAATCATGTCACACTCACCTTTGGGTTGTATTCTGCGTTTCTGGCCTGCAGAGCGATAAACTTCAGGTCCAGGGGACAGCCGAGGTTCACTGTTGAGACGATGTTCCTGCACACACCACAGAAAAATAATTCATGTTGACAAACGCCTGTTTGTAAATAAATAAAAGATAACCAGATAACCTGAGGAAAACGTTTATTAATCAGATAGCAGAGGAAATGGGCAGCAGGTTTTCTGCAGGCTCACACACAAACCAAACCTGAAAATAGTGATTAGATCTTTAATCAGCTGAATGTTCTGCAAAGACCAAATATCTGTTTGAAATATTTACATATTGACATATTTATATATTTTATTCTGTTTAAGAAAGAGCAGCCCTGTTGGTGACCTCTGACCTAAGAAAGAGGTCATGAATATATATGTATAATGAGGATAATATAAATTTATAATATATGATATAGATTAAAGAAAACATAAAATAATATAAAAATACAGCAAAGAACTTTTTGAACAAAAACAGCGTCACCATAAGATGACCCTTTAATGTGAAGCCTCGTATGATCCGAAATGATGACAGAAAAAGTCAAATATAAATAATCATAAAAACGTCATTACTGATCACTGATGTTAAATCCTCGTTTCCACAGCAGTGCCGACACTTTAATATCGTATAAAGACATTAAACTGACGTCAAACTCAACAGCTGAGACGGGGTCAGACTTTAAAATCAGTGCAGAGATATTTATATTTTAGTTGAACCAGCACATCAGCACTTTTATATTTGATGTTGTTGGCCTTTAAATGTGGGCGATAACATAAAATGACCAAAATAACCTCCAGACACCTGAGACTGAGCGTTTGCTGTGGTACGATACATCCATCAGTGTGTCACAAAACCTGATGATAAAAATGTTCTGTGCAAAGCTGCAAGTCAATAATCATGTAAACAAAATACATTTACAATAAATCATTTGACAGTAATAAATCAATCTATTAATGATGAATCCTGTAATGGTAATAAATCAATGCATTTGTAATAAATCATGTAACTGTGATCATGTAAACTATTATTAATAATTATATCAATCCTGAATCATATAACCACAATAATAAATAATTATTTTACTTATAAATCATGTAACCATGATAATAAATACATTAATAATTAATTACATTAACAATAATAAATAATTATTTTACTTATAGATCATGTAACCATGATAATAAATACATTAATAATTAATTGTATTAATTAATTGTAACAACAATAGCTGGGATAGGCTCCAGATAGCCGGGTATAGAAAATGAATGAATGAATGAATTGTAACAACAATAAATCATATTTAAATAATAAATCTCAGCCTGCGGGTGTACGTACTGGAGCTGGGGGATGATCCCTGACCTCTCCGTCACCGGGGTCATTGGGGTCATGGGGGTCATGGGGCAGAAAGGGGAGGTCACCTGTGTGGATGGCTCCGCCCCCTCCTGGCCGCCCGTCACCGTGTCTGCTGTGGAATCCTGGGAGATGAAGTCCGTGAAGACGCCGCTGTCCTGAGAGACGCTCACGCCTGCAGGCCGCCCGCCAGCTGCTCGCCAGAACGTTAACGAGGTTATCAATCAGCTGGTCAGCCCTGGGGTCAGAGGTCATTAAGGACACACTCTGGGGTCAGAGGTCATACCTGCGCTCTCCTCCTGCGTGCTGAGGTCATCGGGCAGGAAGCTGAGGTCGAGCTCGTCGGCGGGGGGGGAGGGGTCAGGCCTCAGAGGGGCGGGGTCTTGTGTGGGGAGGGCGGGACTTTGGAGGTCAAGCCCCTCCCCCATCATGAAGCCAGAGTCCTGCAGGAGGAGCAGAGGTCAGAGGTCACGGAATAACAGAGTGGTAACCTGAAATCTCAAAGACTCACGTCTGCGATGGAGGCGTCCAAGTACCGCTCCAGCTCGTCCATGACGAAATAGTCCTGATCCAAAACTTTAAAGGACCTTTAAGAACCTTCAAGCACCTTCAAGAACTTTCAAGCACCTTCAAGCTCCTGCCTGCAGCCTGGAGCTGCACAGCTGCAGCCAATCAGGACTCATCAGGTCTCCAGCTGACTCACCTGGGCCTCAGGTGGATCACTGGGTGCTTCCCAATGTGCCAAAATGCAGTCTCCTCTCTCCTCTCTCCTCTGAGACACCGGAAGTACTTTGTGAGCAGCCATATTGAAGGACGTTCCAAAGCGCCAAATGCGCTTGGAGGAGAGAGGGGAGAGGAGAGAGGAGAGAGGAGACTGATCTGGAGGAGGCATAATCGAGGAAACACAAGTGCAGGCTTCACAGGGTGCTTCCCAAAGCTCCAAAGTTGCACCCTCGCCTCCTCCACTCGACTCCTCCACTTGCGTCTTAGTCCCGCCCAGCAGAGATGCATGCCAGAGGCGAGAAGCGAACAGAGGAGAGAGAGCGAGGAGGTTCATTTTATGAGCATTGAGATGTCCTCTCCTCCGGGCGTCCACATGAACCGGCGTCTTTTAATGATGTGAGTCTGGCTGAATTAACTGGTCTGGCGCTGGGAGAAACTGAATTAAGGAAAATAAAGTAAACTCCAGGCGCTCGACGCTAAATAAGTCATATCCACTTTTACATCAGTTTAACATGAATATGTTCATGAATGAAAAAGAAAAATCTCACATTTTCCCAGGCACAGAATGATAGGAGTTTCAAATTGTTATTTGCAGCCACTTTGTGTTCATAAATAATGTGTTTATTCTGCTATCAGCACTAAAAAGACCCTCTCTGCGCATTTATATAGAAAAAATGTAAAGGCCTGAGTGTAAAAATGTACAATTCACTACTTTCTCTCCTTGTTTATGCTTGTTTACAGCAGGAACTACATAAAACATGCTTTTTATTAATGTGCATTATAATCTGCCTGACCATGGTCTGCTGGGTGCTGATATTTGTCAATAAGAATCCCTTTTTTTATTATTTATTATTGTCCATGTTTGCTGTTTGTAAATGTACGTATGGTCTGGGTAGACTGTAAAAACTGAATTGTCCTTTGGGAAAAATAATAATCTAATGTAAAATGTGTTTTCCTGAACAGACCTGTCTACTGTAGCAGCCTCACAGTTACAGACATAAACACAAACAACACAGATAAATCAGGACAGACAACAGATGGGAAACCTGAAAGAACTGCCCCATGATAGTGTTCAATATTTTCTGTGATATCAATATGACCAGCTAAGAATTCTTTTAAATGATAAGTCAAATATTTCTTTGCACAGTGAAGAAAATAAAAAAGAGATAAAAGAGACACTGAAATTTAGTAACTGCTCACATTTGAGGGAACATTAGGCCTACACATCGGCTGCTCTGTGTGAAATGTGGATATACTCATTAAAATGACTCACAAAAAGTTGCTAATTTTACTTTATCACTTTCTTTTGCTCCGTGATGTTTTCATTTCACACATGTGGGCAGCTGACGCTTTACAGCCGGCTGCAGATACGTCACAAAGGGGAGTGTCTGTCAGTGAAAAAGACTTCCGCAAGCCTGCACTTGTGTTTCCTCGATTATGCCTCCTCCAGATCAGTCTCCTCTCTCCTCTCTCCTCTCTCCTCTCTCCTCCAGGCGCTTTTGGCGCTTTGGAACATCCTTCAATATGGCTGCTCACAAAGTACTTCCGGTGTCGCGGAGAGAGAGAGAGAGACTACTGGCACATTGGGAAGCAGCCACAGAAGTCTTTTCACTGACAGACACGCCCCCTTGTGACGTATCAGCAGCCGGCTGTAAAGCGTCAGCTGTACACGTGTGTGAAATGTAAACACCATGGAGCAAGAGAAACTATATCCATATTTCACACAAAGCAGTCGATGTGTAGGTCTAATGTTCCCTCAAAATGTGAGCAGTTACTAAATTTCAGTGTCTCTTTAATCTCTTTTTTTATTTTCTTCACTGTGCAAAGAAATATTTGACTCATCATTTAAAAGAACTCTAAGCTGGACAGATTTATATCAGAAAATATTGAACACTATAATGGGGCAGATCTTTCAGGTTTTCCACCTGTTGTCTGTCCTGATTTATCTGTGTTGTTTGTGTTTGTGTCTGTAACTGTGAGGCTGCTACAGTAGACAGGTCTGTTCAGGAAAACACATTTTACATTAGATTAGATGAGACAACTTTATTTATCAGCCAATTCAGTTTTTTCAGTCTATCCAGACCACACATACATTTACTAACAGAAAACATGGACAATAATAAATAATAATAAAGAGATGCTCATTGACAAATCAGCACCCAATAGACCCCATGGTCAGGCAGATTATAATGCACATTAATAAAAAGCATGTAGTTCCTGATCTAACCAAGCATAAATAAGGAGAGAAAGTAGTTGTACATTGTTATCTCAGGCCTTTACATTTTTTCTATAGGCTATAAATGCTCAGAGAGGGGGCTTTAAGTGCTTATAGCAGAATAAACACATTATTTATGAACACAAAGTGGCCGCAATATAACAATTAAAACTCCTATCATTCTGGGCCTGGGAAAACGTGACATTTTTCTTTTTCATTAATGAACATATTCATGTTAAACTGATCTTAAAGTGAATATGAATGTACCGCGGTCGAGCGCCCTGGAGTTTACATTATTTTCCTTCATTCAGTTTCTCCCGTGCGCTCAGACCGACATATCCAGCTGTGACGCCGTCATCACTTAAAGACGTCGCTTCATGTGACGCTCCGGAGGAGAGGACGGCCCAATCCCAAACCGCCCCCTACACACTACCCCTTCATTAACGAGTGTCACTCCAAATTTGAGTCACACTCGTAGATATGGAGGGCACTTCCACTGAAGGGGGAGGGTATGTAAAAAAGACGGGCAGGAATGGGAGGCCCTCTTCACTTCACCGGAAAAGGAAAACTTCGTGGCCATGGCAACAGAAAGACGCCCCGTGTGTGGCTGTTACACTGTGGCAAAGATTATGACCCGCTAGGACAGGAGCTACGTTATAGCCTAATTCAAATAATTTAAGTCATTCCACATGTCTTTCAATCCGATTACCATCTGACAATTCCAATCAAAGAAATGAATAAATGTTGCCAATTGTGCTCACATTTTTTGGCGCCAGGGCTGCACAATCATATCAAACGTCAGCATCTATGATTTGTTTGTTTCGTTTAAACTTTAAAACCACGCTTTATGTGATTTTCTGTCAGTGTGACAAAGGTGTGGGGAACATATTGACACCTGGGCACTTACATTCATGTTGTTTCCTCTCCCATTTAGACGTTGCACTTCCTGCCAAAGTCGATGGAAGCCTGCATCGATGCAGACTCGCTGTTTAAGGGCTGAATAGTCCACTCCCCCTCCGCACTCCGTGGAATGGGACAGCCCTTAATATGGCGGACCCTCCGCGCGGACGCGCAAACGGAGGGGTAGTGGGTAGGGAGAGTGTGTAGGGGGCGGTTTGGGATTGGGCCGACATTTCAATGCTCATAAAATGAACGTCCTCGCCTCCTCTCTCCTCTGTTCGTTTCCTCGCGTCTCTGGCACGCATCTCTGGTAGGCGGGACTAAGACGCAAGTGGAGGAGTCGAGTGGAGGAGGCGAGGATGCAACTTTGGAGCTTTGGGAAGCACCCAAAATGAACCTCCTCGTCTCCTCTGTCCTCTCTTCGTTTCCTCGCGTCTCTGGCATGCATCTCTGGTGGGTGGGACTAAGACGCAAGTGGAGGAGGCGAGTGGAGGAGGCGAGGATGCAACTTTGGAGCTTTGAGAAGCACCCACGGATTCATGGAGCCAGGTGTGACCCGTCCTGGATCAGCGCGCGCACGCGAGTATTGAAACAGACCCCACGATCGATCACAGAATCACTGATTCACCATGACAACGAGAGCAGCGTGCTGTCATCGGAGCAGGAAGTCCTGATGGAGGCGCGTGCGAAGGTAAAAGACCGAATTAAAAAGATAAAACACACAGATGACAGATTAACACTCCTCTGAAACGTCATCACTCCTCTGAAACGTCATCATATCGATTATTAACGGCTCCTAAATCAAAGTTTCCTTATCAGGAGTTTGTTGAACTTTCATGTGTGCTCCTCGTTCTGCTGCTGGATTATGTGCATGCAGAGCCATCTGTGATCTACATCAGCTCAGGCCAACAGAAGAAATTAAACATGCCTACAGCTCTATAGATCACAGCCTACAGCTCTATTGATCACAGCCTACAGCTCTTTAGATCACAGCCTACAGCTCTATTGATCACAGCCTACAGCTCTTTAGATCACAGCCTACAGTTCTATTGATCACAGCCTACAACTCTATAGATCACAGCCTACAGTTCTATTGATCACAGCCTACAACTCTTTAGATCACAGCCTACAGCTCTGTGTATCACAGCCTACAGCTCTATTGATCACAGCCTACAGCTCTTTAGATCACAGCCTACAGCTCTATAGATCACAGCCTACAGCTCTATAGATCACAGCCTACAGCTCTATTGATCACAGCCTACAGCTCTTTAGATCACAGCCTACAGCTCTATAGATCACAGCCTACAGCTCTATAGATCACAGCCTACAGCTCTTTAGATCACAGCCTACATAGCCTACAGCTCTATAGATCACAGCCTACAGCTCTATTGATCACAGCCTACAGCACTTTAGATCACAGCCTACAGCTCTATAGATCACAGCCTACAGCTCTATAGATCACAGCCTACAGCTCTTTAGATCACAGCATACACAGCCAACAGCTCTATAGATATCAGCCTACAGCTCTGTGTATCACAGCCTACAGCTCTATAGATCACAGCCTACAGCTCTATAGATCACAGCCTACAGCTCTATAGATCACAGCCTACAGCTCTGTGTATCACAGCCTACAGCTCTATAGATCACAGCCTACAGCTCTGTGTATCACAGCCTACAGCTCTATAGATCACAGCCTACAGCTCTATAGATCACAGCCTACAACTCTGTGTATCACAGCCTACAGCTCTATAGATCACAGCCTACAGCTCTGTGTATCACAGCTTACAGCTCTGTAGATCACAGCCTACAGCTCTATAGATCACAGCCTACAGCTCTGTGTATCACAGCCTACAGCTCTATAGATCACAGCCTACAGCTCTGTGTATCACAGCCTACAGCTCTGTGTATCACCGCCTACGGCTCTATAGATCACAGCCTACAGCTCTATAGATCACAGCCTACAGCTCTATAGATCACAGCCTACAGCTCTATGGATCACAACCAACAGCTCTATTGATCACAGCCCACAGCTCGGTGTATCACAGCCTACAGCTCTATTGATCACAGCCTACAGCTCTATAGATCACAGCCTACAGCTCTATAGATCACAGCCTACAGCTCTTTAGATCACAGCATACACAGCCAACAGCTCTATAGATATCAGCCTACAGCTCTGTGTATCACAGCCTACAGCTCTATAGATCACAGCCTACAGCTCTATAGATCACAGCCTACAGCTCTGTGTATCACAGCCTACAGCTCTATAGATCACAGCCTACAGCTCTATAGATCACAGCCTACAGCTCTGTGTATCACAGCCTACAGCTCTATAGATCACAGCCTACAGCTCTATAGATCACAGCCTACAACTCTGTGTATCACAGCCTACAGCTCTATAGATCACAGCTTACAGCTCTGTGTATCACAGCTTACAGCTCTGTAGATCACAGCCTACAGCTCTATAGATCACAGCCTACAGCTCTGTGTATCACAGCCTACAGCTCTATAGATCACAGCCTACAGCTCTGTGTATCACAGCCTACAGCTCTGTGTATCACCGCCACGGCTCTATTGATCACAGCCTACAGCTCTATAGATCACAACCAACAGCTCTGTGATCACAGCCTACAGCACTGTGTATCACAGCCTCCAGCTCTATAGATCACAGCCTACAGCTCTGTGTATCACAGCCTACAGCTCTGTGTATCACAGCCTACAGCTCTATAGATCACAGCCTACAGCTCTGTGTATCACAGCATACAGCTCTATAGATCACAGCCTACAGTTCTATAGATCACAGCCCACAGCTCTATAGATCACAGCCTACAGCTCTATTGATTACAACCTACAGCTCTATAGATCACAGTCTACAGTTCTATAGATCACAGCCTAAAGCTCTATAGATCACAGCCTACAGCTCTATAGATCACAGCCAACAGTTCCATAGATCACAGCCTACAGCTCTATTGATCACAGCCTACAGTTGTATAGATCTCAGCCTACAGCTCTATAGATATCAGCCTACAGCTCTGTGTATCACAGCCTACAGTTCTATAGATCACAGCCTACAGCTCTATAGATCACAGCCTACAGCTCTATAGATCACAGTCTACAGTTCCATAGATCACAGCCTACAGCTCTATTGATCACAGCCTACAGTTGTATAGATCTCAGCCTACAGCTCTATAGATATCAGCCTACAGCTCTGTGTATCACAGCCTACAGTTCTATAGATCACAGCCTACAGCTCTATAGATCACAGCCTACAGCTCTATAGATCACAGTCTACAGCTCTATAGATCACAGCCCACAGCTCTATAGATCACAGCCTACAGCTCTTTACCTCACGTCCTACACCTCTGTGTATCACAGCCTACAGCTCTATTGATCATAGCCTACAGCTCTGTGTATCACAGCCTACAGCTCTATAGATCACAGCCTACAGCTCTATAGATCACAGCCTACAGTTCTATAAATCACAGCATACAGCTCTATAGATCACAGCCTACAGCTCTATAGATCACAGCCTACAGTTTTATTGATCACAGCCTACAGTTCTATAGATAACAGCATACAGCACTAAAGATCACAGCCTACAGCTCTATTGATCACAGCCTACAGCTCTATAGATCACAGCCTACAGCTCTGTGTATCACAGCCTACAGCTCTATAGATCACAGCCTAAAGTTTTATAGATCACAGCCTACAGCTCTGTGTATCACAGCCTAAAGCTCTATTGATCACAGCCTACAACTCTATTGATCACAGCCTACAGCTCTAATGATCACAGCCTACAGCTCTATAGATCACAGCCTACAACTCTATAGATCACAGCCTACAGCTCTGTGTATCACAGCATACAGCTCTATAGATCACAGCCTACAGCTCTATAGATCACAGCCCACAGCTCTATAGATCACAGCCTACAGCTCTATTGATCACAACCTCACTCTATAGATCACAGCCTACAGTTCTATAGATCACAGCCTAAAGCTCTATAGATCACAGCCTACAGCTCTATTGATCACAGCCTACAGCTTTATAGATCACAGCCTACAGCTCTATTGATCACAGCCTACAGCTCTATAGATCCCAGCCTACAGCTCAATAGATATCAGCCTACAGCTCTGTGTATCACAGCCTACAGTTCTATAGATCACAGCCTACAGCTCTATAGATCACAGCCTACAGCTCTGTGTATCACAGCTTACAGCTCTGTGTATCACAGCTTACAGCTCTATTGATCACAGCCTACAGCTCTTTACATCAAAGCCTACAGCTCTATAGATCACAGCCTACAGCTCTATAGATCACAGCCTACAGCTCTGTGTATCACAGCCTGCAGCTCTATTGATCACAGCCTACAGCTCTATAGATCACAGCCTACAGCTCTATAGATCACAGCCTACGGCTCTATTGATCACAGCCTACAGCTCTATAGATCACAGTCTACAGTTCTATAGATCACAGCCTGCAGCTCTATTGATCACAGCCTACAACTCTATTGATCAGAGCCTACAGCTCTATTGATCACAGCCTACAGCTCTAATGATCACAGCCTACAGCTCTATAGATCACAGCCTACAACTCTATAGATCACAGCCTACAGCTCTGTGTATCACAGCATACAGCTCTATAGATCACAGCCTACAGCTCTATAGATCACAGCCCACAGCTCTATAGATCACAGCCTACAGCTCTATTGATCACAACCTCACTCTATAGATCACAGCCTACAGTTCTATAGATCACAGCCTAAAGCTCTATAGATCACAGCCTCACAGCCTACAGCCTACAGCTTTATAGATCACAGCCTACAGCTCTATTGATCACAGCCTACAGCTCTATAGATCTCAGCCTACAGCTCTATAGATATCAGCCTACAGCTCTGTGTATCACAGCCTACAGTTCTATAGATCACAGCCTACAGCTCTATAGATCACAGCCTACAGCTCTGTGTATCACAGCTTACAGCTCTGTGTATCACAGCTTACAGCTCTATTGATCACAGCCTACAGCTCTTTACATCAAAGCCTACAGCTCTATAGATCACAGCCTACAGCTCTATAGATCACAGCCTACAGCTCTGTGTATCACAGCCTGCAGCTCTATTGATCACAGCCTACAGCTCTATAGATCACAGCCTACAGCTCTATAGATCACAGCCTACGGCTCTATTGATCACAGCCTACAGCTCTATAGATCACAGTCTACAGTTCTATAGATCACAGCCTGCAGCTCTATTGATCACAGCCTACAACTCTATTGATCAGAGCCTACAGCTCTATAGATCACAGCCTACAGCTCTGTGTATCACAGCCTACAGCTCTATAGATCACAGCCTACAGCTCTATAGATCACAGCCTACAGCTCTGTGTATCACAGCCTACAGCTCTATAGATCACAGCCTACAGCTCTGTGTATCAGAGCCTACAGCTCTATAGATCACAGCCTACAGCTCTATAGATCACAGCCTACGGCTCTATTGATCACAGCCTACAGCTCTGTGTATCACAGCCTACAGCTCTATAGATCACAGCCTACAGCTCTATTGATCACAGCCCACAGCTCTGTGTATCACAGCATACAGCTCTATAGATCACAGCCTACAGCTCTGTGTATCACAGCCTACAGCTCTATTGATCACAGCCTACAACTCTATAGATCACAGCCCACAGCTCTATAGATCACAGCCTACAGCTCTGTGTATCACAGCCTACAGCTCTATAGATCACAGCCTACAGCTCTGTGTATCACAGCCTACAGCTCTATAGATCACAGCCTACAGCTCTATAGATCACAGCCTACAGCTCTGTGTATCACAGCCTACAGCTCTATAGATCACAGCCTACAGCTCTGTGTATCACAGCCTACAGCTCTGTGTATCACAGCCTACAGCTCTATAGATCACAGCCTACAGCTCTATTGATCACAGCCTACAGCTCTATAGATCACAACCTACAGCTCTATTGATCACAGCCCACAGCTCTGTGTATCACAGCCTACAGCTCTATAGATCACAGCCGACAGCTCTGTGTATCACAGCCTACAGCTCTATAGATCACAGCCTACAGCTCTATTGATCACAGCCTACAGCTCTATAGATCACAGCCTACAGCTCTATTGATCACAGCCTACAGCTCTATTGATCACAGCCTACAGCTCTATAGATCACAGCCTACAGCTCTGTGTATCACAGCCTACAGCTCTATAGATCACAGCCTACAGCTCTGTGTATCACAGCCTACAGCTCTGTGTATCACAGCCTACAGCTCTATAGATCACAGCCTACAGCTCTGTGATCACAGCCTACAGCTCTATAGATCACAGCCTACAGCTCTCATTGATCACAGCCCACAGCTCTGTGTATCACAGCCTACAGCTCTATAGACCCCAGCCGACAGCTCTGTGTATCACAGCCTACAGCCCTATAGATCACAGCCTACAGCTCTATTGATCACAGCCTACAGCTCTATAGATCACAGCCTACAGCTCTATGATCACAGCCTACAGCTCTATTGATCACAGCCTACAGCTCTATAGATCACAGCCTACAACTCTATAGATCACAGCCTACAGCTCTGTGTATCACAGCATACAGCTCTATAGATCACAGCCTACAGCTCTATAGATCACAGCCCACAGCTCTATAGATCACAGCCTACAGCTCTAAAGATCACAGCCTACAGCTCTGTGTATCACAGCCTACAGCTCTGTGTATCACAGCCTACAACTCTATAGATCACAGCCTACAGCTCTGTGTATCAGAGCCTACTGCTCTATTGATCACAGTCTACAGCTCTATAGATCACAGCCTACAGCTCTACTGATCACAGCCTACAGCTCTATAGATCACAGTCTACAGCTCTGTGTATCACAGCCTACAGCTCTATAGATCACAGCCTACAGCTCTATTGATCACAGCCTACAGCTCTGTGTATCACAGCCTACAGCTCTATAGATCACAGCCTACAGCTCTTTAGATCACAGCCTACAGCTCTATTGATCACAGCCTAAAGCTCTATAGATCACAGCCTACAGCTCTGTGTATCACAGTCTACAGCTCTATAGATCACAGCCTACGGCTCTATAGATATCAGCCTACAGCTCTGTGTATAACAGCCTACAGCACTATAGATCACAGTCTACAGCTCTATAGGTCACAGCCTACAGCTCTATAGATCACAGCCTATAGCTCTATTGATCACAGCCTACAGCTCTATAGATCACAGCCTACAGCTCTGTGTATCACAGCCTACAGCTCTATTGATCACATGCTAAAGCTCTATAGATCACATCCTAAAGCTCTATAGATCACATCCTACAGCTCTATATATCACAGCCTACAGCTCTATTGATCACAGTCTACAGCTCTATAGATCACAGCCTACTGCTCTATTGATCACAGTCGACAGCTCTGTGTATCACAGCCTACAGCTCTATAGATCACATCCTAAAGCTCTATAGATCACATCCTAAAGCTCTATAGATCACATCCTACAGCTCTATAGATCACAGCCTACAGCTTTTTCGATCACAGTCTACAGTTCTTTCGATCACAACCTACAACTCTATAGATCACATCCTACAGCTCTATAGATCACAGCCTACAGCTCTTTCGATCACAGCCTACAGCTCTTTCGATCACAGCCTACAACTCTATAGATCACAGTCTACAGCTCTGTGTATCACAGCCTACAGCTCTATAGATCACAGCCTACAGCTCTGTGTATCACAGCCTACAGCTCTGTGTATCACAGCCTACAGCTCTGTGTATCACAGCCTACAACTCTATAGATCACAGCCTACAGCTCTGTGTATCAGAGCCTACTGCTCTATTGATCACAGTCTACAGCTCTATAGATCACAGTCTACAGCTCTGTGTATCACAGCCTACAGCTCTATAGATCACAGCCTACAGCTCTATTGATCACAGCCTACAGCTCTGTGTATCACAGCCTACAGCTCTATAGATCACAGCCTACAGCTCTATAGATCACAGCCTACAGCTCTATTGATCACAGCCTACAGCTCTATAGATCACAGCCTACAGCTCTATAGATCACAGCCTACAGCTCTATAGATCACAGCCTACGGCTCTATAGATATCAGCCTACAGCTCTGTGTATAACAGCCTACAGCACTATAGATCACAGTCTACTGCTCTATTGGTCACAGCCTACAGCTCTATTGATCACAGCCTACAGCTCTGTGTATCACAGCCTACAGCTCTATTGATCACAGCCTACAGCTCTATAGATCACAGCCTACAGCTCTGTGTATCACAGCCTACAGCTCTATTGATCACATCCTAAAGCTCTATAGATCACATCCTACAGCTCTATATATCACAGCCTACAGCTCTGTGTATCACAGCCTACTGCTCTATTGATCACAGTCTACAGCTCTATAGATCACAGCCTACTGCTCTATTGATCACAGTCGACAGCTCTGTGTATCACAGCCTACAGCTGTATAGATCACATCCTAAAGCTCTATAGATCACATCCTAAAGCTCTATAGATCACAGCCTACATCTCTTTCGATCACAGCCTACAGCTCTTTCGATCACAGCCTACAACTCTATAGATCACAGCCTACAACTCTATAGATCACAGTCTACAGCTCTATAGATCACAGTCTACAGCTCTATAGATCACAGCCTACAGCTTTATAGATCACATCCTACAGCTCTATAGATCATAGCCTACAGCTCTTTCGATCACAGCCTACAGCTCTATAGATCACAGCCTCGAACTCTATAGATCACAGTCTACAGCTCTATAGATCATTTACAGCTCTATAGATCACAGCCTACAGCTCTATAGATCACAGGCTACAGCTCTATTGATCACAGCCTACAGCTCTATTGATCACAGCCTACAGCTCTATAGATCACAGCCTACAGCTCTATAGATCACAGCCTAAAGCTCTATTGATCACAGCCTACGGCTCTATAGATCACAGCCTACAGCTCTATAGATCACAGCATACAGCTCTATAGATCACAGCCTAAAGCTCTATTGATCACAGCCTACGGCTCTATAGATCACAGCCTACAGCTCTATTGACCTTTAAGCAGGTGAACAGATAGGTACATAATCTACATCAAACTATTTAAATAACCACAGTTAGCAACAACTCTGTAAAGCTACATTCACTCTGCAACAACTGAACGGTAACGTTGAATCTCTGTGAGCTTCTCTGTGTTAGGACTAAATAATAATAATAATAATAATAATAATAATAATATAAATAATAATAATGATGATAATCATAATAATAATAATCATAATGATAATAATAATAATAGTAATCTGCATGCATGCGTGTGTGTGTTCACTTGTGTCATTACTGCAGTAATTTGAGATCACATTATGATTTAGCATTATTAGATAAGAGTTCTCTGTAGAATAAATAAATGTACAGACCATAATAGTCTTCGAGTCATGTGGTGTTCCTTTACTGAATAAATCAGAGCGGCTCCTTTAAAACTGAACTCACTCAGAGCAGAGTAGATGATAATAAAGCACCAGAATAAATAAATGCACATTAAAGAATCCTGGTGACTGAAACAGCTGCAGGATCAATCCAAACACACCAGCCTCTCTGCACAAACATCAAAATATCACACAATTATTTTCAGTGAAACATCTGTATTTTAATTATTTATTGAAATCCAAATATAGATCGCTTACTATTTGATTTTATTTGGAAAAATCGTACACACTATATAAAGAACAGCGCTGTCATGAATGACTACGAGCACGGGGGCCTTCATTTTCTCGACTCTGCTGCTCTTAATAATACCTTTAAAATTTATTGGGCTCGGCACTTCTTTAAAATCCTGTTTCTATTTGGAGTTTCATACCTCATCACATCTTTTCTCGCTTTGGTGGTTTGAAATTTATTTGGAGTTGTAATTATAATGTAGATAAACCTCCTGTGAAACTCTCAGCTTTCCATAGGCAGCTTTTTTTTTTATCTTGGTCTCTAATCTACAGACATAACTTCTCACCTCACAAATGCATTATTTGGAATAATAGAGACATCCTATTTAAGAATAAGTCCCTTTCTTGGAGAGATGGGTCCAGAGCAATGTTCTCTTGGTCAGTCAGCTGTTTAATGAAGAGGGACTTTGATTTTCTTACAGAGAAGTTTTAGCTTTACGATGCTAACCCTTCAGACACCTCAGAGCTCTTTAGGACTCTCTCTAATCTCTGTGCCTGACCAACTGATTCACCGTTATCGTAACAATAACAGACATTTAGGTGCTTTATTTCAGACAGAGGTTGTTTCTGTTTCACATGTTCTATCATACTGGACTGGTTTTGTAAATGACATTGACGGAACAAAGTTTGGATGATCCCACAGAAATACCTCCTCACTGTCTTTCAGAATTAGTCATAGATACTATCTCCCAATCACTAACTGGTCAAATGCAAAGGAGACATAAACACAGACTGCTCCTCCTGCGAGGCCCACCTGCACCACCTTCGAGGCCCACTTGCTCCTCCTGTGAGGCGCAACCAGAGCCTGTGTTCACTTTGGAGGACCTCAGCAGATTTATTATTGACTATTGCTTTGTCATGGGAGAATGTTTTATTTTGTTTTTACAGAAGGCCAAAGAAAGAAGAAAAACATTTTTTCCATATACATTTACTAATTATTCTGGCCAAATATTTCATTCACAAATGCAAATACAGCAATAAGAAACCCAGCTTTATTGTCTTTCTCAAGATGTGGAACATTACATATACAACTCTTGGAAAGATCGGACAGCAAAAAGCTTTAAAAAGCTAAATGTGTCCATTTATGATTTATAGTATACGGCTTAACCCCTGGCTGAACTCCATGTCATCTGTTTTTCTGCTGACTGTTCTTCTATACTTCCTGAACAATAAAGCGTTTATGACTTAAAAAAAAAAAACATTGATGCTGTCAGAGCGCTTCCTGTTCACAAAATCACCCTCAAAGCCCAGTCATGTGTAACGCGCGCGCGCGCACACACACGCACGCGCATACACGCACTCACTCAGCTGTGCTCAGGTAAACTCTGAGGCTCCCTCCTCGCACCTCACTGGTCTGCAGGTCAGCCTCCCTCCAGCAGGGGGCACTCTTTGACCTCCCTGAGCTCACTCACCGGAACACAGCTCTGCGCATGCGCACTGGCTGTAAACACTCCTGCATGGCGGCGCGGGGACCTGGTGGAGCTGCAGATAGATCATCGATATCAATCATATCGGAGCTCATCGTCGACCGATCACTCTCCTGACGTCATCACGTCTACATTAGTGTGATGACGTGAAACCAGAATGGAGTCCGTGAGGAAAAGACTGAGGGCGTGCGCGAGAGAGGCTCACGGTGAATCAGACATGATCGCGCACACACACATGATCCTGCTGTTAATGAGCCACGAGGACGCGCCCTTTAACACAGTTATATATATATATATATATATATATATATATATATATATATATATATATGTGTATGCATTTATATTTATATTACAAAACCCAACACCAGTGAAGTTGGCACGTTGTGTAAATTGTAAATAAAAACAGAATACAATGATTTACAAATCCTTTTCAACTTATATTCAGTTGAATACACAGCAAAGACAAGATACTTAATGTTTGAGAAACTTTATTTTCTTTTGCAAATAATCATCAACTTAGAATTTAATGGCAGCAACACATTACAAAAAGTTGTCACAGGGTCATTTTACCACTGTGTTACATCGCCTTTCCTTTTAACAACACTCAGTAAACGTTTGGGAACTGAGGAGACCAATTTTGAAGCTTTTCAGGTGGAATTCTTTCCCATTCTTGCTTGATGTACAGCTTAAGTTGTTCAACAGTCCAGGGTCTCCGTTGTTGTATTTTACGCTTCATAATGCACCACACATTTTCAATGGGGACAGGTCTGGACTACAGGCAGGCCAGTCTAGTACCTGCACTCTTTTACTACGGCCACGCTGTTGTAACACGTGCAGAATGTGGCTTGGCATTGTCTTGCTGAAATAAGCAGGGCGTCCATGAAAAAGGCGTTGCTTGGATGGCAACATATGTTGCTCCAAAACCTGTATGTACCTTTCAGCATTAATGGTGCCTTCACAGATGTGTAAGTTACCCATGCCTTGGGCACTAATACACCCCATACCATCACAGATGCTGGCTTTTGAACTTTGCTCCTATAACAGTCCGGATGGTTCTTTTCCTCTTTGGTCCAGAGGACATGACGACCACAGTTTCCAAAAACAATTGTAAATGTGGACTGGTCAGACCACAGAACACTTTTCCACTTTGCATCAGTCCATCTTAGATGAGCTCGGGCCCAGTGAAGCGGCGGTGTTTCTGGGTGTTGTTGATAAATGGCTTTGGCTTTGCATAGTAGAGTTTTAACTTGCACTTACAGATGTAGCGACAAACTGTAGTTACTGACAGTGGTTTTCTGAAGTGTTCCTGAGCCCATGTGCTGATATCCTTTACACAGTGATGCTGGTTTTTGATGCAGTACCTCCTGAGGGATCGAAGGTCACGGGCATTCAATGTTGGTTTTGGGCCTTGCTGCTTCCGTGCAGTAATTTCTCCAGATTCTCTGAACCTTTTGATGATATTACGGACCGTAGATGATGAAATCCCTAAATTCTTTGCAATAGCTGGTTGAGAAATGTTGTTCTTAAACTGTTGGACAATTTGCTCACACATTTGTTCACAAAGTGGTGACCCTCGCCCCATCCTTGTTTGTGAATGACTGAGCATTTCAGGGAAGCTGCTTTTATACCCAATCATGGCACCCACCTGTTCCCAATTAGCCTGTTCACCTGTGGGATGTTCCAAATAAGTGTTTGATGAGCATTCCTCAACTTTCTCAGTCTTTTTTGAAACATGTTGCAGGCATCAAATTCCAAATGAGCTAATATTTGATAAAAATAACAAAGTTTACCAGTTTGAACATTAAGTATCTTGTCTTTGCTGTGTATTCAGTTGAATATAAGTTGAAAAGGATTTGCAAATCATTGTATTCTGTTTTTATTTATGATTTACACAACGTGCCAACTTCACTGGTTTTGGGTTTTGTATATATGTGTATGCATTTATATTATATGTGTCTGTTTATATGCAACTAATTAGGAGCTAAAGACAGTTCAGCAGAGATTAATGTGACTTTAGAGCCTTCATCTCTGCCTGGATGGATGTCAGTGTTTATACAAATAAATGTAATATAGATATCTGAATAAACAAATACATATATTTATATATTCACACACACACATATATATATATATATTCGTGTGTGTGTGTGTGTGTGTGTATTTGTATGTATCTTATTTGTAAATGGAGCTCTACAGATAAAGATCGACAGGATTGTTTCTGATTGATCTGTGATGGATTGTTGATGTCTGTCAGAGCTCTACCTGGCCCGCTCCGTGCCTTACCTGGAAGGGTCACCTGACCCGCTGGTCTTCTTCAGGGACTGGATCGCCACCAACAAACCCGTCATCATCAGAAACGCCTTCAGCCATTGGCCGGCTCTGACCAGGTGGACGCCGGAGTACCTGAGGTGAGGAGGCTCCGCCCGCTTCTCCTCCTGTTTCCTGCTTCCGTCGGTCATCAACTGTTTTGTGTGCAGGCAGAAGGTGGGGTCAAAGGTCATCAGCGTGGCGGTGACTCCTAATGGCTACGCGGACGCAGTGAACGGGGATCGATTCGTCATGCCTGAAGAGAGGAGGATGACCTTCTCTGACGTTCTGGACATCGTGGAGGGAAAGGTGAGAGCAGACCAAAGCAGTCGAGCCCTGAGCCTCAGCAGAGACAGGCAGAGGCCACTTAAAGAACTACAAACATGGCGGCCTGGCTAAGGGCTGTGACCACACCCCCAGCTCCTGACTCACCTGTTTCCTAAAGGCCTGATCAGTCGCACATGCTTTTACACACCACCAGAGAGGTTAAAGGTCATCTGAAGGCCAGCAGCCATGTTTGTAGTCCTTACAGCAGTCAACCTCTGTCTCGTATCATGTGTACCTGTGCTCAGGTGCAGCGGCGTGGCGTGTTCTACGTGCAGAAGCAGTGTTCGAACCTCCTGGACGAGCTGCCCGAGCTCACGGACGACGTGGAACCTCACATTTCCTGGATGAGCACGGCGCTCGGTGAGTTCTCACCGTCAGTCTGTTAATGTTCTGAGCAGAAACGCTGACGACTGACCGACGGTGTCCCCGCAGGGAAGCGCCCCGACGCTGTGAACTTCTGGCTGGGCGAGGCGAGCGCCGTGACTTCCAGTAGGCCCTGAACGCAGCACGCACCTGAACGCTACACGAGCGCATGATGAGTTTGTCACTGTTGTCATTGTTTGTGTTGTCAGTGCACAAAGACCACTACGAGAACCTGTACTGCGTGGTCTCGGGAGAGAAGAGCTTCATCCTGCTGCCGCCCACCGACCGCCCCTTCATACCCTACGGTAACCGAGCCGCGAGCGGCGACACGCTAACCTGCTGTTTGAGACAGGTGTGAACTCACATTAACTGCTCCTGTGTGTTAGGGTCATATCAGCCCGCCGTGTACCGCCAGAGCGACGACGGCGAATTCGAGGTCATCGACCAGATCGACTCTGAGCAGGTACGCCATCACAGGGGGAGGGGCTTAAGCATGGGAGGTCATGGAATTCATACACACACGCCATTTGTCTGTTTTCATGTTTACTTGTTTACATGTCTGTTTGTTTACATATCTGTCTGGTTACATGTTTGTTTTCATGTTTGCTTGTTTACATGTCTGTTTACATATCTGTCTGTGTACATGTTTGTTTACATGTCTGTTTACGTTTGTTTGTTTATATATCTGTCTGTTAACATGTTTATTTTCATGTTTACATGCGTGTTTACATTTGTTTTCATGTTTGCTTGATTACATGTCTGTTTACATATCTGTATGTTTACATGTCTGTCTGTTTACATGTTTGTTTACATATGTCTGTTTACGTTTGTTTATGTCTGTTGGTTTACATATGTCTGTTTACATTTGTTTATATCTGTTTACATATGTCTGTTTACATTTGTTTATATCTGTTTGTTTACATGTCTGTTTACATTTGTTTATATCTGTTTACATATGTCTGTTTACATTTGTTTATATCTGTTTGTTTACATGTCTGTTTACATATGTTTTCATGTTTGTTTACATGTCTCTTTGTTTACGTTTGTCTGTTTGTGTTTGTTTACATATTTGTTTAAAGATCTGTTTACATGCCTGTTAGTCGACATGTTTGTTTGGATGATAGCTTGTTTTCCTGCCACCCTCACCATGGCTCCGCCCCCTTTCAGGTGCCATGGATACCCTTAGACCCTCTTGACCCCGACCTGGTCAGGTACCCTCAGTACAGCCAAGCTCGTCCAATCAGCTGCAGCGTGAAGGCTGGAGAGATGCTGTACCTGCCGTCGCTGTGGTTTCACCACGTCAGACAATCTCATGGCTGCATGGCAGGTACGAGCACCAAAGCACAGCAGTGACATGATGGATGGATGGATGTGCAGTTGGATGTTTGGATGGATGTACTGATGTATATTTGGATGATGTACAGTTTAATGAATGAGTGTAAATTGGTTTATGGTTGGATGGCTGTTTTGTATGATGCTGTATGGTTGGATGCTCTATGTTGGATGGCTGTTTAGTTGGATGCTGTCCTCAGTCATCCCCTTGGTCTGACCTGTCGGCCTTGCTTATTCGAACTGTTCAAACATTTTAAAGGTGAATTAAAAGCTGCTGACTTCCTGCTTCCTGTCCTCTGCAGTGAACTTCTGGTACGACATGGACTACGACATCAGGTACAACTACTACCAGCTGATCGACTCGCTGTCGGAGGTCACGGGGTCAGCCTGACCCCACTCACCCACTCGCTAGAATGAAATAAAGATTTGGCTTAAAGGTTTTTGACTCCTGTGAAAATCCTTCTTCAGCTCCTGATGGAGGAACGTGGCGCCCTCGTGATGGAGGAACGTGGCGCCCTCGTGTGGAGCACTTTCGGCCTGACTCTAATTAGCTTAGCTCAAACACTGGGAGTCTATGGTTAGCATTAGCCTGCCTCTGCCACATTCATCAGCTCTATTAAAACTTTATGTGAGGTCAACCAACTTGTGCAGGTGAGGACTGGACCTGGACTGGTCTTCAAACTGATGACATCATAGGCTGTTTCTGACCTCTGACCTCTCCTGGGTGATCAGGTCAGCCTCAGGTGTGGTTAATGACCCACAGTGAGAAAGGCAGGGACACCGGAGCAAAGCATGATGGGTATTAGAGCCTGGTCACGGAGAGAGGGGCGGAGTCAAAGATAAAGCACTTTATTAAAGCAACAGGTCAAACAGGAGCAGCCAGGAACATAAAAACATCATTTCTCTGTTTTCAATCAGTCTTATTGCATCATCGTGTGAAGGCCACGTCAGCGCTCATAAACTCTCAGTATGTACAAATGTAAACAAACAACATCCAATCAAACTGCTGCATACACTGAAGCCCGCCCACAAGGAGCTCCGCCTCCTCACAGGTACATTAACATATAGAAACGATCTGCCTCTGATCACTGATTGGACGACGACATCGAAAAGACCTCATCAGTCACATGCGCGATGATGTCATGATGTCTCACTGCCAATCAGAGAGGAGGAGCCCTGGCCGGGGCTCCGCCCCAACAGCTGGTGGCAGGAGGGTCAGAGGTCAAACAGGTTTATCTGGATCTTGATTCTGATTGGGTTGACCCTCAGTCGTCATGGCGACGACCCCTGTAGATCGGTGCATTGATGCTGTGGAATGACGCACCCAGCGGTTGTCATGGAGACCCACGCAGCAGCCTGGCGCTATGCGGCGCCAGCAGCAGCACATCCAGTACCCGCC
>JAZDUH010000541.1:0-134423 GCA_036419115.1 Scarus forsteni
AAACGGCACTATTTAAATAAAGATTGACTGATTGATTAAATAAAGAGTGATTTAGGACATTGATAGGTCCTCTTCTGCCACTCTTTCCCTCCACTGAGCATGGTGTAGCTGGTTCAGAGATTACCGCATTACATTATCATCAAATTACTACACTAATAAAGTAATCTGACAAAAAAAGCACTATTCTACCTCAAGCTACCTGAAAATGATGCTATCTGTAGTGATGTTACTGTGCATCACCTACCTGCCAAAAAATGTGGAGCCAAAATGTCCTTTTTATGGAGAAATGCTCTGTGTTCATTTTCCCTTTATGAAGACATGCAGCACGGATCTGAAAACACTGCAACTAAAGCTGTTAGCATATATGCTAGTCTGTCAGTTCCCACCATAGACATAATAAAGAGTAGACGACGCATTGACTGCTAAGACCTATTGGCGCTTGCGAGCCGTCGGGCCGCCATCTTGGTCCAGTCAGCTGCTCCATTCAGTGTAATGTATTTGCCTGGCACAATAAAGTGTCACCGCATTTAATCCATCATAATTTCATATATACTAAACTGATTTTCCCGTTTTTTTCTCTCCACATGTCATACATGTAGGGATGATAGGACACATGGTTCGGCATACTTTCGCTGGCTCAACGGTAATACACGTTTACTATTTACACTTTCTTATGTGTGGCATATCTGCCTCCCAATATATATATATATATATATATATATATATATATATATATATATATATATATATATGTATGTAAGGGTATCTCTCTCTCACACACACTTAAATTTACACACATAAATGCTAATACATGAACAGAAATAAAGAAACAATAGATGAAAATGAAGAAACAATAGATGAATACTTCATATTCATATAGGATATATATAAGATATTACGCAATAGGTAGAAGTCATACATTAGAAAAAAGTAAATTCTGTATCTATCTAGCTGTATCTATACACATACATATGTGTATATATACATACATATATATACATACATATATATATATATATATATATATATTAACACACATATATATATATATATATATATATATATATATATATATATATATACACAATATACATATACATGCACATATGTACTTTTATATTTATATACATGTGTGTGGTTCGTAAAATACCTGTCATACAGATACGCCACACATCAGAAAGTTCTATTACCGTCAAGCCAACTAAAATTACACTGAACCATGTCCTATATCATACCTACATGTATGACACGTGCAGGAAAAAACTTGTGAAATCAATTCAGTTTTCATGGAGTTATGATGGATTAAATGCACTAACACTTCACTGTGCCTGGCAAATACATTACACTGAATGGAGCTGACCAGACCAAGATGGCGACCAAGATGGCGGCTGTATTTCTTGCGCCCGCCTGCCAATGAGGTGTCTACTCTTTCTTATGTCTATGGTTCCCGCTGTTATCTCACTTGTGGCTCCAGCTCTTTCTGATCTGAAGGACGTTGGTTTTTTGGCTGCCTTGGGCCGAGCACAATCATTGTAGATTGAAGCTTTGCAAGACAGAACTTCTTGATTACAGACATTGAATCAGGAAGATCCAGCTGAACTGCAAGTTTAGCCCGTCACTGAACAGTAACTAATCACTGAGATTATATTGGTTGATCAAATTAAAGGTCCAGAATTTCCAAATCCTTCATCCGTCCAGTCTCCATGGAAGATGACGGGAATTCAAATCTGTTTTAGTGAGGCTTACTCAAGGTTTAGATTTTTACCTTGAATAATTCTAATTTGTGTAATTTGGTTTAAAACCCATGACAGTGTAACCCTCCTATTAGACTGTGGTTTTATTCAGTGGTCCTTTGTGTGATGTAAATGCCCAGCAGAAGATATTGAAATGTATGCCTCGCTCCCCCATCTCTCTCTCCATGACAGCAGCGGTGAAATTGGCTCACTGGATCTCCACGGTGTCCCATTTCTGGGGGATAAAACTTGTAAAACAATTCATTTTAATACATGGAGAACCCCGGTTTGCTTCAGCCGGGCGAGAATGCATAATTTCCCCGGCTGTGAGCTTGACCTCGACTTAAGGGTGTCCTTAACTAAGGGCTATTTGGTGAAAAACCAGTGGCTACACTCGCTGTCATTTGTGCTTTCTTATATGTTAATGCATCCAGGAATTTATTCTAAGACCATCGGAGGAGAGAAGGAGGGGACACCACCGGGGAATACCGATGGCTGAGCAATATCCTTTTTCCATGAACAGAGGAAATTGTTCAGTGACCCTCGGAGGTCCAGCACATTTGAATATGTGTGTTGTCCCTGTCTGCAGCCTAATCAGAACAGATTGAGTCATGGCCAAAACACAACAGGCCTGCTTCAATAAAATGAAATGCATTTGTTCTGCTGCTCTCCATACAAACACTCGGAGCTACAGGCTGGTTTATTTTTCAAAGAAGAAGAAGAAAGGAGCGTGTGTGAAGTGGGAATATTGTATAATAGAAGCAGACGGACGTGATTCTTCAGATACTTACGGTTTGTTTCCGCCAACTCTGCGTCCTCTCCTCGCTTCATTTGCATCTGTAGTTTCTCCTTGACCTCTCCTCTTCCTGCTCTTGTTCTTCTCTCCAGTTTATCTCTCTGCGTGAGGCTGAGCCGTGTTCGGGTCAGGCAGCGACGGCGGGCACATGAGAGGACACTTGTAATATAGCGCGGGGTTAGGGCAGAAATATAATAACAAGAAAAAAGGTGAAGGCGAGCAGAAGCACAAGGTCTTCATCTCTCATGTATAGAAATTGGAAACGTCTGACCAGCCGGGGCTTGCTTATCTGGCAGGGCAGATAGCATCGCGAAACAGGCCTGTAATGGCCACATGCTCCACTTGATAATCCCCCTCCCCTCCCCTCACTGCCGTCCATCCGTCCGCAGATACGCGGCCCGGTCGCAGGGCTTAGAGGCTCGGAGAGCAGGGGAGCATTACCGATACAAAGAAATGCATTTGTGCTGTGGCGGTGCTCCGGCGGACTGGGTTAACATAATAGCTTTCCTCCCTGGCCCTTGCCTTGTTTTTGATTGATACTTTTCAATTACAGTCCACTCCCGTCCGAGCGGGCCCCGCGCGGCCCCCGCTGCACTCAGAATGCTATTTTTCCCTCTGTGTGATAACTTCAAACATTTAGGGGTACAAGAGCAGCGGTAACCCTGTTTAGCCGGCACAGTAAATTGGTTCCATGTTCAACATAATAGCACTGACAGGCTTTTGCTAGGGAAATCAGTCCGGCAAAGGGACATGCCAACGATAAGACATCCAGCTTTGAAATTCTATTTCTCCGTATCAGAATTAAATCTGGACTTTATATTTCTTTTTGCCCGGCGCCGGCTCTCTCTGGTCGCTTCCCGGCCTCTGCTATTTGATCACGGGGTGACAACTAATACTTACCCCCGAGATCCGGCGCTCTCTCCATTTTCCCTGACTTTGGACCCTATTTTTTCCTGCACTCTCTTATTTTTTTCTGCTCTTTTTTTCATATTGGTTGTCAAAATCTCTGATGATTTGTCCTTCCCCAGGATGTAATACATCAGAACAAACTCTGAGCTATAACAGCATTTAAAGATACGGAGGTGCAGCCGAGGGCTCTGCACGTGCACACACACACACGTGCACACACACTCAGTATCATGTGAAGTTAACAGAATGAACCCTGCAGGAGAACATCGTCCATGTTTCTGCAGATTTCTGCCTCTAACTTATAAACATATTCACATTTCTCACGTCCCTGGTGTCAGTGGATCGTTCTGTTTGAACAACCAACAGTTATGCTCATGCTCTCTTCCTCTTGTGCTCAGCTGACAATAATCTGACTCTGCACGACGAGAGCAGCTGGAGGACAGTCCAGGCAACGTGAGGAGGGAGACAGGTCAGAGGTCACAGCTGATCAAATATAATTATAACTTAAAGAAGCATCAGATCAGCTCAGCCTGATGACAGAGGGACCAACAAACTCCAGCGTCATGTTTTTACAGCATCTCCGGACTCATGAAGTTAAATCACCATCATCATCACCACCCATAGCACGAGCTCCACCCACAGCCTGAGCTCCACCTACAGCACGAGCTCCACCCATAGCACGAGCTCCACCCATAGCACGAGCTCCACCCACAGCCTGAGCTAAGGTTCAGGTTCAGGTTACTTTATTTGTACCTGAAGGTAAATTTGGTTTGTAGTCAGGGGAGATTACACCACCCACACATAAATGCCAGACAAAGATAAAAACTACCTTTTAAACATTAAACATGAAAGTGCTCCTGGTTTTATCCCCATAGCAGGCATAAAAGACTTAAAAAACATAAAAGCGGGGGAACACGTACACATGTTGGCACCCTCCATTAAGATCAGAATTAAAAGAGTAAAAATCTAAAAGGGAAAGTAAAACAAAGTCCAAGAGCATGAACAATAAATACTTGTGTGCCTCCAAAGAGGCTACAGCTTATTCAGCTCAGCAATAGCAGCTGGGACAAAACTGTTTTTATACCTCTCGTTTCTGCACTTTGGAGCAGAGATACCTCCGTCCAGAGGGGAGAAGCTAAGTTTCGCCATGAAGACGGTGGGAATAATCATTTAGTGCAGAGTTTGCTATCCTCTGGTTAGTATACAGGGATGTTGGGTAGAGCTGAGACTCACCAACGAGACGACTCACCCACTTCACTACCAGACTATCCTTCAAGGACATGCAATTTAACCAAGTCACCGAGGGAAAAGACAAGACAGACTCAATGAAAGCACGATTGATCATAGTGTTCTGATAATGTGAAAGTGCAACTGTTTCCTTAAGCAATGTACGCTGGTGAGCCTTCTTACACACGGCCTCACAGTTGGCTTCAAAACACAGTCTTTAATCAATGATGGTACCAAGGTATTTATAGGACTGTCAGTAGTTTCTAAGTTATTACAAAAAAGTCTCACTTTTAGATATCTGCCTGATCGAAATACACACTTTAAGATAAGTCTTATAGCATCACAATAGGTTATCTATAAATGCTATTCCTTAGCTTTGCGGTCAGGACTGGCCTGGATACTCAACTTCAAGAACAAGACAATTAAAACTAGAGCAAATTTATATTATTCAGACACGTCTTAGAGCACCGGGCTGTAAGTAGAGATATATAGTCGGCTACAACTACGACACTAAGTTTTCCAAAAATTGCTTGTTGTCACACATCAAAAACTACCGCTACGTAACTAGAAAGAGATACATTACCTTGTGGCTTTGCATCCTGTAAGTTGTTGAAAAAAAGAAGTTGTAAAGCAATGCAGAGTTCTGAGGAAGGTCAGAGCTACAT
This sequence comes from Scarus forsteni, assembly GCA_036419115.1. Classification (NCBI taxonomy): domain Eukaryota; kingdom Metazoa; phylum Chordata; class Actinopteri; order Labriformes; family Labridae; genus Scarus; species Scarus forsteni. Next base: position 5,331 of record JAZDUH010000541.1, read on the forward strand.
TCATTGGCATAACAACAAACACACGCTTTGGTTTGGGTCACATCTTTTGGAGCGTTCAAGTTGTAGTCAGAAGTAGGAATTTCCAAGTTCTGAGTAGGAAACTACAACTGGAACGACCCCTGAAGTCGGAATTTCTTTCTTGGAACTCGGTGAAACCTCGCCACCCCCGAGTTGACAATGGAAGATGGATGCCCCCAGTGTGAACAGTTATTTAGCTCCTGTAATAATCCATAGTCGCTCTAGATTAGCTGTATACATAGTATTGTTAGACTTTTATTAACAAAAATGCTGCCATAGTGATAATCACATTCTTCATGTGATATTTGTGAACAACAACACAGGGCGTGCTAACAACAGCTAACAATAGCCTGGTAGATCAGCATGTTTTTTTCTGACTCCAACTGGAACGCCGATAAGTCAGTGATGATGTCACTCCCAGTTCCGAGGTCACTGGAATGCAGCATTACGACAGTTGCCGCGTGTGCTCATGGGTAGCAGAGTCTTAATGTTGCCGGAAATACATTCTCCTCATAGCACCTTCAAAGAAAAAAAGATTCTGTTCATAGACTTTGGTCAAGACTAAGTTCAAATAAAACTTTGTCATTAATATTGATGATTTGCTGCTGTGAACTAAGTCAGAGGTGTTTGAGTGCAGTCTCCATATGAATGTGTTATAGTGTGCACGTGTGTGTGCTCGTGTGTGTGCATCAGCACTGGTGTCTCCTATAGATGTCAGTGGGACGTCACAATCTGCAGCAGATTTACACATTCCAGGCATGCATTAAGTGTGGAGTGGGGGGGCATAAAGAGACATAGAGATGGAGCGAGCGGCAGAGAGGGAGGGGTGAGTGGGGGGAGGGGGGGGAGTGCCCCGGGTCCCCGCTCTGACATTGTGAGTGTCAGACTGCGATCACTTTAATCAGAGCGGGGATATGCATGATAAAACGGATAAGGGACTTTAATCAAAAAAATTCGCTGGTCTGGAAACGTGACACACTCCAACAAGCACGCACCCCCTCCCTCCCCCCACCTCCCCCCACACCTCCATCTCCCCCGCCCCTCCCCGCGATGCCACCCCACGCCGCCCCGGTCTGAGCTCCATGAATATGCATGTGCCAGCGGAGAGTTCAGACGGACCTTCAGCTGAAACACTCCGGTTTGTTTACCCCCCTGTAATGAGATAAACACATAGAACATACACGAATAAAAACGGCGTAAAGTGGAGCGGCGCGGCCCCTTCGTCAGGATTAATTTGAGCGTCAGCGGCTCCTCCACATTCCTCCACACGTTTCCTCTTTATCACGTGTTAATGGGATTCATGTTCACAGTCATGGGTTCATGTTAGCAAGCGTGGCGTCTGTATGCTCCGCTGCTTAATGATAAATTACACATGTTGGAAATGACACGTGGACGGCTGCCCTGACATGAAATACAAATACCCTCATTTGGAGAAGTTCATAGACTCAGATGGAATTGCTGCTGACGCGTGGAGAACAAACACAGACCACGCACAGACATATGGATTTGACTAACAAAACACACGTTACACATTAAAAACATACATGAACATACAAACATGCCCACCGACAGGCCGCCTTATTCAGTCAGTCACTGGATCAGAGCGAGCCATGAGCTTGTTTCCAAACAAAAGCAAAGAGACATTTACGAGGACTCACTCTGTTTTCATCAGCTGATTTACAATGACATTAAAGGTGTAGTCAGCGATCTTCTAATCTTCTAATCTTATGCACTATTTGTCAAAATCACCGTATTTCTCCTCTCCATCCACAAGATGTCACCGCTGACAGCATGTTGAAAAAAAAAGTCTGGTTTCAATACACAGCCTTGGCTCTGAATTTCAGCAGGTAAATGCTGTGGCTCGGGCCGAGTTACCAAAACAGGGTACAACCCCCTACATCCAGGGGGCGATCATACTCATGCGCAGATCAGACAGAGGGGGGAGGGGGAGTAGGAGGTTGCGTAGCGTGTGCAGTTGCGTAAGAGAGAGATACAATAGGTGCAGTTGCAATGATTGAAAAACAGCCCAAAAGAAAAAGGTCAGAGGAGTGAAAAGTGAAAAAGAAGGGCTATGACCATGAAAGAGTGAAGACCCGGGTCAACATTGGTGTTGCTTTCTAACGGTGGAGGGAACTCCGCGAACTGAAAGACCTGAAAACGGACGCGGATGACGCCATCTGTCTGCTGGATAGGTTAGCAACATTAGCTTTGTGGTGCTTCACATAACAGTAACAGCCGTCAGGCATTCATCTTATTGTCTAATCTGACAGAATGTTCTGTTGTTGTGATGTTATCAATAACGGCAGTCGAGTTGTCTGACGAGTCGGGGTTACCTTAGCTACATTGGTCAGCTATGCAGTTTCTACGGCCGTTTCCATGACAATGCACGTCCATCAGCTTTCGGGGGTGGAGCCAGGGGTGAGGTATGAAGGGAGAGGCGGGTCTAAATTCGTTTATAAACAACCTCTCCACTCGTTTTCTCCCACATTGCTGACTACACCTTTAAGGAACACAGTCCTCTGAGGGGCTCCAGTTGACACAGTAACTAATTTAACTGCTACATTCTGAAAAGGCACAAAGGAGAGTGCTGTGAAGAAAACATTGTTCCAGGAGTGACAGAACAAAAGTAATTTACTGACTGCTACAAAAATCTACGGCTCAGTACAAAAACAGGATGAACCAATTCACAAATACCTACAGCTTGGTACAAAATCACCTATGACTGGTTCATAAAGATCTTTGCTTCTGTCAAAAGTTATCTCTGTCCCACGGCATCAAGATTACACAAATATCTACGGTCTGGTACAGCAGGACTTTGCCTGTTGCCAAATGTAGTGCAGTCCTAACAGAAAGACCCACAAAGTCGGTAATGATAAAGACCTGGTACAAAATAATCTCTGCCCAGATCAAATGATGTCAGATTTCAGGTGTTAATGTCCAGAGATGATGATCTTGTTGAAACAGTCTTGGATGCTGGCTCAGCAGTGTTAGCCCTTAGCTGCGCTCTCGTCACTCTCTCTGTTAAGCTGAGACCAGAGGCGGGTCAGGCAGCGTTAGCATCTCAAACTAAAATAAACTTTGAGCTCCAACACTGAGCAGCCATGTTACATTATACAGTGCCCTGCTGTGTGACCATCTGAGTTTTTAAAGGGCAGTTTGGAAACAGCCAATAACAAAACGAATATAAAAAGGAGGAAACTATGGAAGTGGCTCCCTCCCAGAAGTCCCCTTAGGTTAACTTCAGAAATTTTTTAAAAATATATCAAATGAAGCATGACATAAAGTAAACTCATAATGTTTTTAGTATATTAAAGAGGACTAAGGTTTTATTATTATTATAATTATTGTTGTTGTTGTTAATGTTATTATTGTATTATAATTATCTTATTACTTTATGTTATTATTTTTTAATTGTTATTCAATGACTGATTACTGCCAGAGTAACAAGCTAACGTCAGTAAAGTTCCTTGAACAAAGCCCAGCTGATCTTAACACTGGAGTAACTTTGTGTTTGTGTTGGGCTGCTGTGCAGTGCTGTTCTTACCTACAGTCCCTGAATGCATCACTGTGGCCGTCCAGCTCACACTGAGGACAGATGCCGAGTGTCAGGAACTCAGAGCTGCTCACTCTGCCACACATCAGAGCTAATGAAGTGTGTTCACGGAGCATGGAGAGACTGGTAGCAGAGAGAATGTGCACGTGAGAGCGTGCTGCGTGTGTGTGTGTGTGTGTTGGGGGGGGTGCATCACAGTGTAATTGCTTCCTGAGCTCTGCTGATTAATTAGCACATACATGCATTTGTGAGCGGGTCATACACGGCGAGCCAGATGGTCCAAAAGAAAACATGTATGTGCTGAGTGCTATCAGGAGCGGCGGCGCGGCGCACGCATTAGCATAAAATATTAGAGCGAGCACGGCGCCACAATAAAGACAATTAACGCCTGATCGAGGGGAGCACGCAGGAAACAAAGTCTGATGCTCTCTGCACTCCAGCGCTGATGGATGTGAGCTCTCCATTAGCTCCTGATGATGCCCTAACACTCCCGAAGGGGTGTGTGAGTGTGTGTGTGTGTGTGTGTGTGTGTGCACTCGTGTTTCTTACTTGGTGGGGCCACACCCCTAGTAGCCCACCAACGGTATGAGGCCCTGAATCCTTGTGGGGCCAAAATGCTGGGCCCCAGAACGTTTAATGCTTTAAAGCTGTTCAGGAGCCTTCTCTAATGCTCCTCATGCTTTTTTCTTACTTGGCCCACAAGGTGACAAAAACTGGAAATGTGTGTGTGAAGTGTGTGTGCTCTCTGGCCCCCTGCAGTTGGTTTGGTGTAACTGCAGCCTCACACACACTTCCTGAAGAGTGTGTGATCTTAGCCAATCAGACGCCTTGGACATGTAAGCATCATAGTCTCAAGGACTTTATGGGATTTGTCTGAGAGTTGAAACACAATATTCACAACACAGAGCAATGCTGTGCCAGGAACTGAAGAATTTAAAAAAAATAAGGTAAGTTTATTTTTTTCTTAAATTATTTTACTATATAGTGTTTTGTGGGACAAGAAGGAACAAATAGTATTTGATATAGATGTATATTTTAGGTGCAAAGATTAGCCACAGGTTAATGGTCTTCAGTTAATATTTAAATTAACAACATAAACATGTTTAAATTGATTACATTAAGCAGACAAATATTAGAATATGTGAATATAGAAAGCATTTTCTGTGGATACTAATATGAAAGACAGTTTTTGTTATCTTTAGCTTGTTAGCTGCTAACCATTAGCTTGGAGACGGCTATGCTTTGCATTGGGCTGGGCACGTCTCCTGCAGCATGGCTACTTAAGTCAGTGAATATTCATGAGATGGCCGGGCTGGGGTAACGGAGGGATCATAAGAGTGTTAGAGTGTGCTGTCATACGTGAATAGATGTCTGATAAGGTATTTGTTTAATGTGTTGTTGCTGTTTCTACTTAAATACTTGTGTTAAGTTTATTATGGATGTGATTTACGGTAGAAGATGTGGTGCCCAGGTGACGTAGAGCTAAGTGCTAACCATGTTCAACGCAGGCTTGAATGGGGCGTCTGATCACACTGAACGCCACATGTAAGGTTAAAAACCTGACATACGGCCAGGTACAGCTTTGTAACACAAACTCTGTACTTCGATCTATGTAATATGTGTCACGGTAGGCTCCGACCTGGCCAAAGAAGCTACCTGTCGGCCAAGAATCCGGTCCAGTTAGCTAAGCTAAAAGAACTCTTAATCTGTCTACTGTGTTCTGACACCCTTACAACTTTTCTCTTCCACACACACACCAGCAGGTAAGCTAACCGTAAACCGAGGCTCCGGGCCGGACAGGTAAGCTAGCCGTAGCCCGAGGCTGCGGCCCGCTTAGGTAAGCTAGACGTAGCCCGCTACTTCGGCCCGGATATGCAAGCTAGCCGTAGCCCGAGGCTGCGGCCCGCTTAGGTAAGCTAGACGTAGCCCGATACTCCCGGCCCGGACACGTAACCTAACCCTAGCCCGAGGCCCCGGCCCGGACAGGTAAGCTAGACGTAACACGAGGCTAAGCTAGCCGTAGCCGGAGGCTCGAGCCTGGCGCTTGATCACGAGTATCGCGGAAGGGTCTTGCCTGGTCAGGTAAGCTAACTATGGTCCGTGCCCTTCTTGAAGTAAGGCCTTATTCGCGCTGTTAAATAGTCATCCGGTGTTATTATTTAGGGGTGGATGATCAGTGTCAGTCACAGTAGTTGAAGCAGGATGTTGGAATAGTGTTACTATATGCTGTGCTCTCATAATTGAGAAAATAAATACAGTGAATAAGATAATGTTTAACTTAAATTAAATAAAATGTAATGCTACAGTGATAAATGTTAAATGAATATTATCAACAATGGAACACAAATGTGTTCCTAACATTACTGAATTACTTAATGAGCAATTTGTTTTCTTACATAGCTCAGCTGTTTAATGATATAAAATCATTTTCACAGAGCCATGATGTCCAAAAGGAAGGCCAGGATAAAACCTGTCGAAGATGCAATGTCATACATTCTGTCTGGGAGAGACAAGCCAGGGTTTGCAGAGAAATGTATCAATAATATCAAAGGTATGATCTCAAGCCCATTTGGTAGCTGCAAATTACAGCAGCACATTTTAATTATATTCTTTAGCACAAATGAAGAAAGGTTTAAGCTGTTTTCAAAAGATATGTCATGGAAATATCTGCCTTCAATCTGTTTTGTTAAATTCCAATACAGTTAGTGAAAGATGTGTCGAAAAGTGTTGGATTTCCATCAGAGAGTTTTTTTAGTACACACTAGTGAAATTAAATATAGTAATTTAAAGTTACTGGTATTGTTTTTGCTCTATGCATAATGTCCAACATATTCAGATGTCATTAAGGTAAGTGATGGATCAATAGAAGATTGTATTGAAAATGAGAAAAGTCTGATCACTGTGCAACTGGGGATAAACAAAAGAATAATTTTGAAGTTAATTCATAGTAGTCATACAAAAGAAGAACCAGAATACAGGCTTGTAGGGCATGTGGTTATCATAGGATGGTCCCTGTTAAACAGAAAATCCTTATATTTAAAAAGTCATGGAATGTAGAAACCTTTTTGCATGCTGTATTGGAAAGGTTAAGGCTACTTGGCATGACTTCTACATAAGTTTATTTAATTCTTTGTCTTTATAGGAAGAGGAGTGTTTGCTACTAAACCAATCAAGCAAGGTTCTTTTGTGTTGGAGTACAGGGTGAAATCATATCAGCAGAAGAATGCCAATCAACGATGTCACTGATGGTGAGTAAATCAGATGCATTTTTGGTCACAATTAGGCCTGAAACATGTTCAAATATTTATTAAATGAATAAGTAAAATATTAGACTTAATGGGCTTTGAATCTCAAGTGGCTCTTCAAATAAAAGTTTTAAGATATATTTTATAAATTTTGTATTTTGAGTAGCACAAAGTTTGTCATATTGTTTTTGTTTGTCTTTAGTATTGATGGGTCCAAGGAAGATGGTTCCCTTGGAATATTAGTGACTGACAGCCACAAATCTCCAAACTGCACCATGAAAAAAGTTATAGTAAACAACAGGCCACATTTTTGTCTGTTTGCTGTGAGGAACATAGAAATAGGAACTGAACTTGAATACAACTATGGTGATTCAAAATGGCCATGCTGCAAAAAGTTGAGCTTGTTAGATCATGCGTTGGTTACACGGCATGAGTTTAGAGGTGGTAGTTTCACTTTACACAACTTTTTGTCTATTCAGTGAGAATTTTTGAGTCTTAGTTGGACCAGTGTCCAAATTATATTTGAAGAAAAAAATAATAGTGACATGGGAAGTTCCTGAAACTGGCTGATGGACAAGAAACATGTCATGCACACCATTCCTATTGCATGGCTGTATAACACTTTCTTTATTATTAAAGAAACTGTCTACACAAGGCCAAAACCAGGGTTCAAAGAGTGGTGTGTTGGTGCTAAAGAGATGCTTTACAGACATGAAAACAGTCCAAACTTCTATGGCCATTTCTGCTTTATTTTTATGTAGAAATGGTTCTTAAAGACAAGTGTCCTGAATGTAAAAAATAAAGAGTATTATTGTGCTGTTTGAAAGATAGGGTGAGCAAACTTTTGTGACCAGTAATTAAACCCAGTCTGATGATTCCTGTGACAGCTTACGGCCTTCTTCTTTCTGTCTAAACACTAGGGGACATCCAAACAGGCTGCAGCACCTGAGGAAGAGGTGGCTGTGCCTCCTCTTAATCTGTCTACTCGTGTTTCTGATGATGCTACTATTCCAAAGGTAATAAAAATAATAAATGTGGATGATTTCTGGACAGGGTAAACTACTAACTTGATTGATCAGCTTCTACTTTGGTGTCCATTTGGTCAGATGATCTGTTTCACACATGCACCAGTCCCTGTTGATGTCCTTATGGGGCCCTGTATGGTACTCTTCCTACAAAAGAACTTTTACAACTTTTCTCTTCCACACACACACCAGTCTCAGTTCATGTCCTCATGGGGCCCTCCGTCTGACCTCTCTGTAACTGACTGTTACCCTCCAGGGCAACACTTGGCAGCATCTAAACTCAAGTATTAACTACATGAATAATGATCCTACTGAGCTGCAGGATGATAAAGAAAATATTTGATGGTGACATCCTTTTTTAGCCCTTTTTATGATGTTCAGATAGGGAGATTTTTAACTTGACCGCTATAAGGCAACATATTCATATATCTTTGTGATCTGTTATTATATTAAATCATATGATTCCTGTCAGACCTCACTGCCCACTTGTCTATATCTTAACACCTGCTTTATTTGTTGTCCATTTGGTCAGAACACACACACACACACACCAGTCTCAGTTCATGTCCTCATGGGGCCCTCCGTCTGGACCTTTCTATAACTGATTGTTACACTACAAGACAACACTTCTAAGCATCTAAACTAAAGTATTAACTACATGAATAAAGCCCCTACTGAGCTGCAGTATGATAAAGAAAATATTTGATAGTGACATCCTTTTTGAGCCTTTTGATGTCAAGATGAGGAAACTGTTAACTTGACCCTCATAAAGCACCATATTCAGATATCTTTGTGACCTGTAATTAAACCCAGTCTGATGATTCCTGTGACAGCTAACGGCCTTCTTCTTTCTGTCTAAACACTAGGGGACATCCAAACAGGCTGCAGCACCTGAGGAAGAGGTGGCTGTGCCTCCTCTTAATCTGCCTACTCGTGTTTCTGATGATGCTACTATTCCAAAGGTAATACAAATAATAAATGTGGATGATTTCTGGACAGGGTAAACTACTAACTTGATTGATCAGCTTCTACTTGGTGTCCATTTGGTCAGATGATCTGTTTCACACATGCACCAGTCCCTGTTGATGTCCTTATGGGGCCCTGTATGGTACTCTTCCTACAAAAGAACTTTTACAACTTTTCTCTTCCACACACACACCAGTCTCAGTTCATGTCCTCATGGGGCCCTCCGTCTGGACCTCTCTATAACTGATTGTTAACCTACAGGACAACACTTGTCAGCATCTAAACTAAAGTATTAACTACATGAATAAAGCCCCTACTGAGCTGCAGTATGATAAAGAAAATATTTGATAGTGACATCCTTTTTTAGCCCTTTTTATGATATTCAGATAGGAGTCTTTTAACTTGACCGTCTATAAGGCAACATATTCATATATCTTTGTGATCTGTTATTATATTAAATCATATGATTCCTGTCAGACCTCACTGCCCACTTGTCTGTATCTTAACACCTGCTTTATTTCTTGTCCATTTGGTCAGATGACCTGTTTCACACACACACCAGTCTCAGTTCATGTCCTCATGGGGCCCTCCGTCTGGACCCCTCTATAAGTGATTGTTAACCTACAGGAAAACACTTGTCAGCATCTAAACTAAACTATGAACTACATGAATAAAGCCCTACTGAGCTGCAGTATGATAAAGAAAATATTTGATAGTGACATCCTTTTTGAGCCTATTTTATGATGTTCAGATAGGGAGTCTTTTTATCTAGACCCTAATAAAGCACCATATTCATATATCTTTGTGATCTGTTATTATATTAAATCATATGACTCCTGTCAGACCTCACTGCCCCCTTGTCTATATCTTAACACCTGCTTTATTTGTTGTCCTTTGGTCAGATAACCTGTTTTCACACACACACACACACACACCAGTCTGTTTGTGTCCTCATGGGGCCCTCTGGACCTCTCTATAAGTGATTGTTTACCTAACCTTTCTACAACTGTTTCATGTATCCATATTCAAACTTTCTAAACTGCTGCATGATGATGAAAACTTTTAGATAAAGAACTTTTGCAGCCTTTTTTTCTGATGTTGAGAGTTTATGAGACTCCCACAAAATAGTTTTACTTGGCCACAAGTTTTCCAGTTATTTAAACAATCTCATTACATATGAAAACATTTATATATTTTTAGTCCAGGAACAATGATAATAATTACTAGGTGACATTGGGTGGGAGAAAGATCTTTGAACTGTCATTCATTTTGATAGATTGTGGAAAGGAATGACCATGTACTCTGTTTGCAGATGAAAAATTACCAGTTTATTCCGATGCCTCCTGTGATTCAAGTGATGAAAGCAAAGAGGTCCCATCTACTCAGTCTAAGTCTAAGGTGGCTTCACAAAGGCCAAGGAGAGGCTGCTTCCTCCTGTAAGTCCTGTAACTACTTTTCTGAGGGTTGTTCCTCCTAGACTTGAAACAGATGATGCAGTCATAAAGACTATCATCCATGAGCATTTCTGTTGCTCTTGCAGTTTTAATGTTTGAAGGTATTTGTATGTCATTGTTTTAAGTTACTAATGGTATCTACCAGATATATAAGTAGATTTGTTTTTCTAGTATAAATTTAATAGTTCATTCTTTTTTAAATGTGAGTTCCAGTCAGATGTAGATCAACAGTATTTCTCTTCATATGTGAATTTAGTCATCTTAAAGCACCCTGAATTTTGCTCCTACTACTTGAATGTTCATCATTTAAACATGTGTTTAACTATTTAAACTGCTATTGATTTTAATCATATTTGGTATGAGTGATTGAGGAGGTTGTCAGTATTAATTTAGGTTTTTTTTTCTTCTCAAGATGCAAAAGATTCTTGTAGGATCAGATGCCTCAAGTGTAGATATCGGAGAAGAGTATATCCCAGGTCCCATGGAAGAGAGCACAGACAGTGACTGCAGCTTAGAAATACCCATGACAAATAAAAATATGAACAAAGTATCTACTGTTTCAAAAAGATGCAAGACTTCTAGGAAGAATAGGTTCAAGTCCTCCAGTCAGAGCCAGTTTGAGTCCTCCAGTCAGAGCCAGTTTGAGTCCTACAGTCAGACCCAGTCAAGTCCTCCAGTCAGAGCCAGTTTGAGTCCTCCAGTCAGAGCCAGGTCAAGTCCTCCAGTCAGAGCCAGTTTGAGTTCTCCAGTCAGAGCCAGTTTGAGTCCTCCAGTCAGAGCCAGGTCAAGTCCTCCAGTCAGAGCCAGTTTGAGTCCTCCAGTCAGAGCCAGTTTGAGTCCTACAGTCAGACCCAGTCAAGTCCTCCAGTCAGAGCCAGTTTGAGTCCTCCAGTCAGAGCCAGGTCAAGTCCTCCAGTCAGAGCCAGTTTGAGTTCTCCAGTCAGAGCCAGTTTGAGTCCTACAGTCAGAGCCAGGTCAAGTCCTCCAGTCAGAGCCAGTTTGAGTCCTCCAGTCAGAGCCAGGTCAAGTCCTCCAGTCAGAGCCAGTTTGAGTTCTCCAGTCAGAGCCAGTTTGAGTCCTACAGTCAGACCCAGTCAAGTCCTCCAGTCAGAGCCAGTTTGAGTTCTCCAGTCAGAGCCAGTTTGAGTCCTACAGTCAGACCCAGTCAAGTCCTCCAGTCAGAGCCAGTTTGAGTCCTCCAGTCAGAGCCAGGTCAAGTCCTCCAGTCAGGTCAGAGCCAGTTTGAGTTCTCCAGTCAGAGCCAGTCAAGTCCTCCAGTCAGAGCCAGGTCAAGTCCTCCAGTCAGAGCCAGGTCAAGTCCTCCAGTCTTCCAGTCAAAGCCAGTTTGAGTCCTCCAGTCAGAGCCAGGTCAAGTCCTCCAGTCAGGTCAGCCAGTTTGAGTTCTCTCCAGTCAGAGCCAGTTTGAGTCCTCCAGTCAGAGCCAGTCAAGTCCTCCAGTCAGAGCCAGTATGAGTCCTACAGTCAGTGCCAGATTGAGTTCTCCAGACAGAGCGAGGTCAAGTCCTCCAGTCAGGTCAGCCAGTTTGAGTCCTCCAGTCAGAGCCAGGTCAAGTCCTCCAGTCAGGTCAAAGCCAGTTTGAGTTCTCCAGTCAGAGCCAGTTTGAGTCCTCCAGTCAGAGCCAGTCAAGTCCTCCAGTCAGAGCCAGGTTTGAGTCCTCCAGTCAGGTCAAAGCCAGATTGAGTTCTCCAGTCAGAGCCAGTTTGAGTTCTCCAGTCAGAGCCAGGTCAAGTCCTCCAGTCAGGTCAAAGCCAGTTTGAGTCCTCCAGTCAGAGCCAGGTCAAGTCCTCCAGTCAGAGCCAGTTTGAGTCCTCCAGTCAGAGCCAGTTTGAGTTCTCCAGTCAGAGCCAGGTCAAGTCCTCCAGTCAGGTCAAAGCCAGTTTGAGTCCTCCAGTCAGAGCCAGTTTGAGTTCTCCAGTCAGAGCCAGTTTGAGTCTTCCAGTCAGAGTCAGTTTGAGTCCTCCAGTCAGAGCCAGTTTGAGTCCTACAGTCAGACCCAGTCAAGTCTTCCAGTCAGAGCCAGTTTGAGTTCTCCAGTCAGAGCCAGGTCAAGTCCTCCAGTCAGGTCAAAGCCAGTTTGAGTCCTCCAGTCAGAGCCAGTTTGAGTCCTCCAGTCAGAGCCAGCTTGAGTCTTCCAGTCAGAGCCAGTTTGAGTCTTCCAGTCAGAGCCAGTTTGAGTCCTCCAGTCAGAGCCAGTTTGAGTCCTACAGTCAGAGCCAGTCAAGTCTTCCAGTCAGAGCCAGTTTGAGTCCTCCAGTCAGAGCCAGTTTGAGTCCTCCAGTCAGAGCCAGTTTGAGTCCTCCAGTCAGAGCCAGTTTGAGTCCTCCAGTCAGATCCAGTTTGAGTTCTCCAGTCAGAGCCAGTTTGAGTCCTCCAGTCAGAGCCAGGTCAAGTCCTCTAGTCAGGTCAAAGCCAGTTTGAGTCCTCCAGTCAGAGCCAGTTTGAGTCCTCCAGTCAGAGCCAGGTCAAGTCCTCCAGTCAGGTCAAAGCCAGTTTGAGTTCTCCAGTCAGAGCCAGTTTGAGTCTTCCAGTCAGAGCCAGCTTGAGTCCTCCAGTCAGAGCCAGTTTGAGTCCTACAGTCAGACCCAGTCAAGTCCTCCAGTCAGAGCCAGTTTGAGTCCTCCAGTCAGAGCCAGGTCAAGTCCTCCAGTCAGAGCAAGTTTGAGTTCTCCAGTCAGAGCCAGTTTGAGTCCTACAGTCAGACCCAGTCAAGTCCTCCAGTCAGAGCCAGTTTGAGTTCTCCAGTCAGAGCCAGTTTGAGTCCTACAGTCAGCCCCAGTCAAGTCCTCCAGTCAGAGCCAGTTTGAGTCCTCCAGTCAGAGCCAGGTCAAGTCCTCCAGTCAGGTCAGAGCCAGTTTGAGTCCTACAGTCAGAGCCAGTTTGAGTTCTCCAGTCAGAGCCAGTCAAGTCCTCCAGTCAGAGCCAGGTCAAGTCCTCCAGTCTTCCAGTCAAAGCCAGTTTGAGTCCTCCAGTCAGAGCCAGGTCAAGTCCTCCAGTCAGGTCAAAGCCAGTTTGAGTTCTCCAGTCAGAGCCAGTTTGAGTCCTCCAGTCAGAGCCAGTTTGAGTCCTCCAGTCAGAGCCAGTCAAGTCCTCCAGTCAGAGCCAGGTCAAGTCCTCCAGTCAGGTCAAAGCCAGTTTGAGTTCTCCAGTCAGAGCCAGTTTGAGTTCTCCAGTCAGAGCCAGGTCAAGTCCTCCAGTCAGGTCAAAGCCAGTTTGAGTCCTCCAGTCAGAGCCAGTTTGAGTCCTCCAGTCAGATCCAGTTTGAGTTCTCCAGTCAGAGCCAGTTTGAGTTCTCCAGTCAGAGCCAGGTCAAGTCCTCCAGTCAGGTCAAAGCCAGTTTGAGTCCTCCAGTCAGAGCCAGTTTGAGTTCTCCAGTCAGAGCCAGGTCAAGTCCTCCAGTCAGGTCAAAGCCAGTTTGAGTCCTCCAGTCAGAGCCAGTCAAGTTCTCCAGTCAGAGCCAGTTCAAGTCTTCCAGAGGGGACCCTTCAGCTTGCCAAGATGAGCAAAGTTCTCATGGCATTGGAGCAGGGACAGCTTGGAAAATACAACGGAAAGAGCCTGGATGAAATTCACATCAATCCAAACGGTACTTGGATAAATATATAGATAAGTGTATATGTTTTTTTTTGTTTTGTTTTTTCTGTTATGGAAAGACAAAGGTTTGAACAGGGCAATCTTGTAGTTGTTAGAGTTTCTGTTATAACAGCAAAATTGAAATTAATCAGTCTAGTTTATGTTCCCCTTGTTCTGCTCTTGATTGTCAGTGATGGATCACTACACTTTCAACTGTCCTGGTCATTTATGCTCTATTGTCATTTCACCTTCCAGAGACTGTTGAAATTGAGGCTTGTTCCCAAGAGGATATGGAAGGTATGTGTGAATCATTTTTTACACTGGTTGTGAGTAATCAATAACTGGACTGGAATATTTAGGTCTATATTTCCTCTGGCTATTTAATGATTGGGTCTGCACATTTTGAAACGGGGAAAAGGGACAATATTCTACCATATAATATTTAGGGCCCTCGCATATGTGGTGACTTTTATAGACTCTTTAAATAAAAATAATGTATTTGCCATATTTTAAACCTTCTGTCTGTCAAATTAGAGTGTGTAAAACTTTCTTTGTCACCTTCAATAGATTCACATTAAATACAAAAAATATCATGAAAGAAAAGGATAAAATGCAGCCCGCTTACTGAAAAGTCGTTTGTCTCCTTTTTTTGTAATAAGCAATTTTATGTTACCAGATGCCAGAATGGCTGAAGGCCAGGGGTCAGAAGATGAGACCAGCACCTCATCACTACAAGAAGGGACCCCTACAGCATCTACCAAAAACCAGAGGACATTTTCAGAAAAGAGAGGTTAAAAACATGGCAGGCTATTTGACTGTACAACATTTGATATGCAACTTCATTGCCTACTGTGTAGTAAGCTAGAAAGATGGAGAACACAGAAAAACTAACTCCCTCAGACCAAGTTGGCCTGAAAATATCTGTTGCAATCAGAGGCACAGGAACTAAATCCACTACATATATTTCTCAACAAAATGTTTGATTTTTTTAACTCTGACATGTTTCCTCTACAAAATGGTTGATTCCAATTTTCTTTTCACTGCAGAAGTCAGAAAATTCATCAGAATAGTGTATGATCATATATGCAAATCCACAAACTCTGTTAAAGGAAAAGATAGTAATTGCATGACAATTTAAATTACAATTTAATTGTCATGCAGTTGTGATTATGACTATATTGTGATTTATAGGCATGGTTGAAGCTCTGGTGTCTGCATCATGATGTCACATAGGCTGTATGGCTTTCTATTATATGATCAAACTTTAGGGCTGTGAAAATCATGGGTGAGGGAGGAGATAGCCCTAAAAAACTACATATTTAAAGCTGGGAGAATTATGGTGAGTTGTGGGATAAATACATTTATTAATCATCTGTAAAGCACTCCATCATGAAAAAATAAAAACATCTTTGAACATTTTGTTCAGATTTTTGATAGATATTAAGAATCTCTGAATTAAGGAAAAATAAATAAAAGCTCACCAAATGGGTTAAACAAGATCACCAGATCACAATTGAAAGTGAGTCCTGAACCATGAAAAACTTGTGATGCTATATTGGGCATGCCCAATATTATAAAATGTCAATAGACATGTTATCTTTACCTATAAAGTAGAAAGAAATGCTCAAATTAGCATCACTTTCAGAAAAATAGAAAGTGAATTCTCCTGATGACAACCATTAATATAAATTATCTGTGCACATTAGGGAAATGCTCATTAGAGTCTCTGTTAATCTGGTATTAGCAGGTTCATCCTTGTTGTGCTTTGTAGTAGCTATAGCACAATGGCAATATGTTAGATTAAAAAGCCAGTTGTAGCAGTTTAATACAAAAGATCCTCAGCTAAGTCCTTACTTTAGCCATAGATGTGGTAACATGTTAATAATCACTTGGACTGCATCACTTTATCAGTCTTATTTCTCTTGATATTTGACATAGTATAGCTTTCTTAAAGGATAAGTTCGCTTTCAGCTGTCACATTGTTTATAGAATGAAGTAGAACAATATACTCACCCAGAAGGCTTTCCTGATCCAAACAGTGCTTCAGGAGATATTTAGA
This sequence comes from Scarus forsteni, assembly GCA_036419115.1. Taxonomy (NCBI): domain Eukaryota; kingdom Metazoa; phylum Chordata; class Actinopteri; order Labriformes; family Labridae; genus Scarus; species Scarus forsteni. The sequence continues at coordinate 21,243 of JAZDUH010000541.1, forward strand.
TCCAAAATCGAGCAGCGGACATCCGTATAATGGTAGTACATAGGGCATACAGCGCCGCTCCTAAAACTGCATTAATCGTCCAAAAACTCATGAGTTTCACCAATATTCCATCACGGTCCACTCCCCCTACCCCTCCATCACAGTCGGTGTCCTGAAGCTCTGTTTGGGTCAGAAAAACCTTCTGGGTGAGTATATTGTTCTACATCATTCTATAAACAATGTGAAAGCTGTTGAAACCAAACTTTTTCTTTTCAGGCCTACGCAGTTTACCTGCCCCACCTACTGACTTTGATTTAACTTTATTTCAATGTTTATTGAATTTATTAATAGGATAAATGCAAAAAAGCAAAAATAATAAATTTAAAGGAGCTGAATAAAGAATCTTATATGATCTGCTCATTTTTTAGCAGACACTTATTAACAATGTAGATAATTAAACACAAATATTTTAAATCAATTAGCTGCAGGGCCAGGAAAGCACTTACTTCTCTGTTAGAAACATGGATTCAATTTACACTTCATCTGAAAAAGAAGGTCAGAAAACAAACTGCACAGACATAGATTTTAAATGTTTGATTTAGATTCTTTGGTTTCTTTGTCAATATTGTTCCATCCTCTCTCAGGTCCTACACCTTGATTTTTTTTGTGATCAACTTTTCATTAACACTATTCATCATTACAAGTATAATACAGAACAAACAAAAAGTGTCCACCATAGCTGCTTCAGAACAGGTGCCATGAAAAAAAGAAGCCCCAGCCATCCACCTAATTCCTTAAAACGGGCCTTAAACAACCCCCACACCCACCCCACTGTCTCATCTAAACTTACAAAAAAAACGGTATCACACTTAACTCCTAAATAATCTCCCAGACACTGAGGTCATTCTTGGAAATCTTGCTTGCTGCATCTCTCCAAAGACTGAGAGCTTTATTAATGCTAGCTGTCCTAACTCTAATTTACAGTCATCGCTTTAGTAAATTAATGATTGGATCAGAGTCAGTTGATTCAGAATCAGTCTGGATATTGCTGAAGCTACCTTACCCCAAAACTCATGTACTTTACCACATTCCCAGAACATGTGTAAGAAGGTACCAATATGAACAGGTTGACAAAATGTACTGTAAGGGCTGGGAATTGCTTTTGTAGTGTATTTCATCTGCTGGGTTCAATAGGTTCTTTGACACATGTTAAAATGGAAAAGTTGTTGGTTAGTATTTTTGCAACATCTCAGATAACGCTCCTTTCACAGCATTATGCACCACAGATTCTAGCACATTTTGCTGTTTCTTTAAAACTTGAGTAGTGGCCCTCTTCCATGTTTACTCCAGTGCTAACGTTAGCTTGCATACTCAGTGATTTCTGAAAGTTATCTGTCAGTAAAGATGTTGATACTGTTTGCTGTCTTCTTGTACCTCCAGGCATGTTAGGCAGTCAAAAAGAGTTTGGTTAAAGTTACTTAGCCATTAAATAGACTGATTCAGTAAGGAAGTGGGAGGGTTATGAGAGGAGCTTTAGCTCTGCGCAACCATTGCAGTCAGCAGTCCCATGATCTCCAACCACACCTCAGCTTTTTAAAGATCTCCTTTAAGATATACTGACTCTCTTTTTTTGAAATCCTTAAAAATCCTTAATTCCTTGATCCATAATTGGTCAGCTATGGAACAATCATTAATTTATATAAAAGTCACGGTCCTAAAATCTACAAACGAAATAGTATGGGCGCTAGGACTGACCCCTGAGGTACCCCACAGATGAAGTATTCTCTATTGAATTTTATTTCATTTATCTGAACAAACTGTTTTCTTTTTCCTAAAGAACTTGCTGTCCATTCACATGCCAGTCGCCTCATACCATAATTACTTACTAGAAGTGTAGTATGGTGTCAGATGTTTTTTGGGTCAACAAAGATGCTTAATGTGATGTTTCTATATAATTTCTATGGACATTTCTTCAGTCAAATCCATTAGTACAATAAATGTAGAATGATTTGTCCTAAATCACACTGACTGCAACCTAAAGTAATGTATTTTCCAGGAAATGCATCTTACCTGGCAAAAAGTTTTTTTTAATATTTATGAAAATTGTTGAATCAAAAAATGGTCTGTAGTTGGAGAAAAATGATTATCTCCACTCTTATGAAGTGGAATCACCTTAGCAGTTTCATGTCAGGAATTACTCCTGTTGAAAAAGACTGATTACATTTATACAGAAGTGGTTAAAGAAAATTCTATCATACTCTTTGAGTATTTTATCAATGCCCTTACAATCAGTTGATCCTATACTTGCACATCTTTTTACATAATACAGTATTTTTCTTTCTATAATGCTACCAAGAAAAATATTGTTAACATAACCTCTGAGTTGCCCTCAGCCTCATTTTTCCATTGATTTGGGATTATATATTTTTTTTGCAATAGTAGGACCCATATTTCTACAAATAATTCAGTTAATTTACTATAATGACTTTTTTCATGTCTTTATTATCTTTACAAAAAGTTTGGGTCTTAACTGTATCTTTTTTATCATACTATTTATTATTCCCCATATTGCTAATACTTTATTTTATTATCATCCATACTAACTTTTAAATAACTATAGCTTTTTATAACTGTTTTTATATTTCTTATACCTATCGTTCTTATTCTTGAAAAGCATCTATATAAATAAATCTTTTTTTAGGCATTTTTCAAACCTTTAATCATCCGTGACTTGTCATCACATTCTTGGCAAAAGTATTTCCAAAAATTTTTCATATGCCTTTTTAACATCACTTACATTCACTTCATTACAATTCTGTTTTTTATGTCCTCATTTAATGCCATCACTGCAGCTGGTTACCTGTTTCTTTTGAATATCTCTCTTGATTTCTATATCAATACAGTCATGATTTTTATGAACAGAAAAGAGAGGCAGATAATCACTCACATCTGCCATCAGGATCCCACGCCCACTGCCCCTTCTGTATTGTACTGTACTGTATTTCTGTTTGTATTTAACAGCTTCACTCTCTGATTGGATTATTTTGGGTTATGTAATTACTGGAAAAAAGACTCATACTTAGCATTAAGTTCATGAATTCACCAATGACCTCAAATCACAAGGATACTCTAGAGCAGTATTAAAGTCCTCATAGAAAAACAGCCTTATAATAAGATCTGTCAAACAACTCCATCATTAAATCTGTAAAAGACTCTACATAGGTGCCTGCAGCTCTGTGAATGCGACTGTAACGTATGTCTTGGAGACCAGGTAAAGTTTTTCAGGGCACAAAAGTGTTGAGTAAAGTGTTTTTTGTGTGTGGCAGTGGCAAGACTGCACACCCAGTAGGTAGACACTGACATGGGATTAACTTGGTTCCTTTTAAGATGTTTTGTCTATTTAGTGAATTATTTCATGAGTTAATTTAGTGAGTTTTGTAGTAACAGTAGATCAGTTTAATTAAGGGGCATATCAGAAATTCTAGAAAAAACAACAAGAATTTGTTGTGTTGTAACCCAGGTAGGAGGACAACAGAAACTGAAACTTTTTTTTTTTTTTATATTGTTTGCATGTGTATGAATAATACTTTGCATTTGTGAACATTTATTAGCACAGCCAGTATTAGGGTAGATAATTGAACTCTGGGCTAGACTAAGCCATGGATAAGCTAACTTTTAAAGACTCCTGGTCTTTAATAGTCTTTAGTTCTATGACACCTAGGGTGTTGTGTGTAAAAGAGGTATGCAGTCAATGATTGGTAAAACTGTGTATTTTTCCTGACTGTAAGAGAGTCTTATGGTCTCAACAAGTCTGTTCCTTATTGGATGGCCAGTGGAATCAATCTGATAGTCCTTCAGTTCTTGTTACAATTTAAAGTTCTTAAAACTCTGTAACTTGTCCTTTTGTATGCCCATTTAGGTAAACAAACTGTTGTTTAAAGAAACTGGACACAGGAAGAATGTGCTGCAGTTCAAAGACATTGAAAGAGATTCATTGTGATGAACCAAGTCCCAGGGAAGGAGGACTGTCAGCGCTGCATCACTGCAGAACCTCAAGCCCTGAAGAGCCGAGACTGGAAGGCAGTGAAGTATTTTGTTAAAAATAGAATTACTTCTCTGCGAAGAAAATTAGAGTGAGAGTGATTCACTGAACAATGTAGAGGATACTGTAATGTCTTGTTTATAACACACATTTTTTCCCCTGTTAAACAAGGTCTGATTTTCAGATGTGTGTTTTCACGTGAGTACAAAGAAAATACTAATTATTTTGTCACAGCAACATCAGTTACATTAAATCTGATACAAACTGAAACATTCTCCATGAAACATTGCCACCAAACGTGCATAATTCTGTTTAAACTGACAAACTAGTTTTCCTTTGTGTTATCATAGTTTACTTCTCAAGTGTTCCCACTCATCAGCAACCACAGGACACTGTCATTTTGTAAACAAGGAACATAAAATAGCTGTGCTGTGATTGGTTGAAGACACCAGCATGTTGATAGCTGCTCTATGATTGGTCGGTACACTATGAGTGAGCATGCTCAGGCAGAAATGGAGTAACTGCACATGCCTGAAGCAAAAGGTGTTCCCACATCCATTTGCGAGAGATAATTGTGTATTTGTTTTGAAAATACTGAAATTTCATTGATTTAGATTTTGAATAGAGGTCATTTTTAGTTACTAAGAGAGTAAGGTTTGGGCAAAGTTTGGGTGTTGTGTTCAAGTACAGTGTTTTTCCTGATAAAAAAATCATGAAAACTTGGGGTGTATGTTATAATGGAATAATTCCAGTAGGCTGGTCGGCTTTAATTTTTGAGATGGCCCTACTGGAGGCAGAACAAAACACAAAAATGTTTTTATGTTCTCTAAAGTCTCACACATATGAAATAGATTTGTGCATTATAACAGACACTGAGCTCAGGTCTATCAATGTCCCACTCAGTCTGACTGAATGTATTTCTGAAAGTTTTTAGGAAATGTGCTGTAGTATTGATAAATTTAATCACTTTACAGTTTTTCACGATTGTTAACACACACAAATCTAAACTTTGGCACAATTTGCACAACCTTATCTTCACCTACCTCAACCCGAATTGTCACAACTTCAAACTCCCTTATGACTCCCTTAGACTCTGACTTCCTTCTTTACACTCTGACGTCAATTGCACATTACCTTGTTGTCTGAACACTACACACAATGTTCTGTTGTTACACACACTTCTCATGTAACATCTCAGTGGTATCAACCTACAACACACAAGTGTTCAAAACTCGACAAATTCAGGTCTGGTGAGCAGTTAGCAATCAGGACTGCAGCATATCAGGGCCTTGAGCCTCCTCCTCTGTGTTTGGTGAACAATGGAGAACCTCAAGAGAGCAACCAGAGAGGGAGAAGTTAAGAGTGAGAGGGAGGAGGGGGAGAACAAGGAGGAGAACAAGGAGAAGGAGAAAGTGAGGAGCAGGAGGACAGAGGAGCAAGAGGACTTAGGAGGACAGAGAGGAGCAGGAGGAGGACAGATTGGAGCAGGACAGAGAGCAGGAGGACAGAGAGAGCAGGAGGACAGAGAAGAGCAAGAGGAGGACAGATTGGAGCTCATTTCTGTCCTCCTTCTCCTCTGTCCTCCTGCTCCAATCTGTCCTCATGTTCCTGCTCTTCTCTGTCCTCCTGCTCTTCTCTGTCCTCCTGCTCCAGTCTGTCCTCATGGTCCTGCTTTTCTCTGTCCTCCTGCTCCTGCTCCTCTCTGTCCTCCTTCTCCTCTCTGTCCTCCTGCTCTTCTCTGTCCTCCTGCCCAAAGCTGTTCTTCTCCTGGCCCTCTCTGTACTCCTGCTCGATTCTGTCCTCATGCTCCTGCTCTTCTCTGTCCTCCTCATGCTCCTCTCTGTCCTCCTCCTGATCCTGCTCCTCTCTGTCCTCCTGCTCCTCGTGCTCCAATCTATCCTCCTGCTCTCCTCTGTCCTCCTTCTGCTCCTCTCTGTCCTCCTCGTGCTCCTCTCTATCCCCCTGCTCCTATCTGTCCTCCTTCTCCAATCTGTCCTCCTGTTCCTCTCTGTCCTCCTGCTCCTCTTGCTCCAATTTGTCCTCCTCCCGCTCCAATCTATCCTCCTGCTCTCCTCTGTCCTCCTGCTTCAATCTGTCCTCCTGCTCCTCTCTGTCCTCCTGCTCCTCTCTGTCCTCCTGCTCCTCTCTGTCCTCCTGCTCCTCTTGCTCTCCAATTTGTCCCTCCCGCGCTCCTCTTTGTCCTTTTGCTCCAATCTATCCTCCTGCTCTCCTTTGTCCTCCTCCTGCTCCTCTCTGTCCTCCTCGTGCTCCTCTCTATCCCCCTGCTACTATCTGTCCTCCTGCTTCAATCTGTGCTCCTGCTCTTCTCTGTCCTTCTGCTCCTCTCTGTCCTCCTCCTGCTCCTTTCTGTCCTCCTGCTCCAATCTGTGCTCCTGCTCCTCTCTGTCCTCCTCCCGCCTCCTCCCTGTCCTCCTGCTCCTCCTGCTCCTCTTGCTCCAATCTGTCCTCCTCCCGCCTCCTCTTTGTCCTCCCTCTCCAATCTGTCCTCCTGCTCCTCTTGCTCCAATCTGTCCTCCTCCCGCCTCTTTGTCCTCCCTCTCCAATCTGTCCTCCTGCTCCTGTTCCTCTCTGTCCTCCTGCTCCTCGTGCTCCAATCTGTCCTCCTGCTCCTGCTCCTCTCTGTCCTCCTCCATACCCTCCTTCTCCTCTCTCCTCCCCTCCTTTTCTTTCTCCATCTCCTTGTTCTCCTCCTTGTTCTCCCCCCTCCTCCTCTCACTCTTAACTTCTCCTTCTCTGGTTGCTCTCTTTAAGGTTCTCCATTGTTCACCAAACACAGAGGAGGAGGCTCAAGGCCCTGATATGCTGCAGTCCTGATTGCTAACTGCTCACCAGACCTGAATTTGTCGACTTTTGAACACTTGTGTGTTGTAGTAGGTCAGTGGTTCCCAAACTGGGGTACGTGTACCCCTGGGAGTACGCGAAGAGATGTAGGGGGTACATGAATACCTGTCAGGTTTCAAACTGTTGTTTCAGTAGTTCAAGTTCAAACTGGTAAATGTTGTATTGTGAGATTTGATAAAGGCCTAAAGTGTTGGCAGAGAGGCTGGAGGATGGATTGGTGAGGCATCATGGAGAAGGAAATCTGTCCTGAATCTAAGATTCTTTTATTAACATACGTTCAGTCAGACAGCCTTCTTATTAGAGCTGTTGTGAGTCTGTAACAGTTTCAAGGTTATTAATGAATATGTTCCAGAAATGTTAATTTCTTTTCAAAAGTGAACTGGCGTTGTCCACTGACATAGCTAGTAAATGTATTTAGTGAAAAATAATACACTTAAAGAGATTTTATTTCTATGTTGTGCATGTTAAATGTGGGAGGCAGGGTGGCGGTAGCCTTACAGATCTATTTGTTTTTCTCGCCGCTGTAAGTGTGTGAGAGTCGGGGGAACATGGCTGGAGGTCAAGTGACTGAAGGGGTACAGGCTGTGAAAAGTTTGGGAACCACTGTAGTAGGTTGATACCACTGAGATGTTACATGAGAAGTGTGTGTAACAACTGAACATTGTGTGTAGTGTTTAGACAACAAGGTGATGTGCAAACTAGTTGCACACTTCTTTACACTAGTCAGAGTGTAAAGAAGGAAGTATGAATGGTAGGTGAAGTTAAGGTTGTGCAAATTGTGCCACAGTTTAGATTTTTGTTTGTTAACAATCGTGAAAACTGTAAATTAAAATATCTTTATATCTGAATCTATTTCATATATCTGAGACTGAAGCGAACCTGAAAACATGCTTGTGCTCTTTTTACCTCCAGGAAGGGCAGATCAAATTCTAAAGCCAGCAAAAAGTCTACAGTGTTACCATGTTTTTATGTTACTCTGTTATGTTTTATCAATGCAAGGAGCTGTCACTGTTTTCCTGTTATCAAATCTCACTGTTATAATCAGCACTTGATTTTGTTCAGCAGAGGAAATACAGGGTGTAAAACTCAATGTAAACCTGTGATGTAGTCCTTGTTTTGTTTGATAATAAAAAACAAACTGTTTAAACATCAGATACCTCCATTTAGTTTTTGGTCCCACCTAAGATATAAAGACTTGAAATATCTGTGTGTGTGGAAGTGGACCCCACAAGTATTGAATGCTAGAAACGTGTCCCAGAAGTGACCAAAAAACTAGCGTAGAGAAAAACTTTGGAGTTTGGATAATCTGAAGTGACTGAAAATTTTGTTATTTTTTTTTACGCTAGCCTGATTTTTTACAGAGGCCTGGGACCATTGGAAAGGGTGGGCCCCACTAGTGGGTCAAAAACTCGGGGCCCCGCAAACTGACAAATACGAGTATGTGTGTATGTGTGTGTGTGTGCGTGAGTATCACGGTGACATGCTCCGCTCCCCTCCAGGTGATGGCTTCAGGATCCGGGTTCAGACGACCATCAGCGGCTCACAGGTGACCTGCAGGTTCAGAGCGAGGCTGCTGATTGGCTAAGCCGTGGGCGTTGTTCTCGCCCTCGCTCTGCCGTCCCGCTGTGCCCGTCATCCTAAGAACACCTCCAGTGGTTTAAAGTGCAAACATGGTGCACAGGCCGGGCTTTAAAGGGCATGGTCAAGGTCAGATTTTTACTCACTCCAAAAGCTTTTTGAACATCAGCTCAGCGATGCTCTGTGCTGTTCACCTTAAACTTTAAACTTTTAACTATTTTACCTAAGTTTAGAGTTCACAGGTCAAAGTTTAAAGTCGTTGGGCATCACCTTGTTTTCTTGCAGTGGAGCTTCAGTGTGAGTCTGAGTTTACCTGAAACTCTGAACTAAAGCTGTCTTTGAATGAAATCATTGAATTTCCATTTCATTGAGTTGTATTTATGCTATTTTTCTATTTTTATTCTAGTTACTTACAGTTTCATTCTAAGTTTTTCTGATGTTTCTCTTGTATCCTGCTGCTGCTGTAAATCTGGAATTTCCCCCTGTGGGACTAATAAAGGTATATCTTATCTTATCTTAAGTCATTTAAGAGCTCAAAACTCTACATTCATCAATGTGTCCTCATTTGGGTCAAATTACCTTCGCCAACAGTCTGACTCGTCCTCCTGAGTGAAGAATTTATCTGTAATTACATAGAATGGGTAGGTCAAGCAGAGGCTTCCATGTGTTTCAGGTCTATGAAGCACTGCGTAGTCCTACTGGCCAAAGCCAAACGTGTTTTCACCCAGAGCCAGCAGAGAAGGAGCTCCGCAAGAGGCACTGCTAAAAGTCTAACACGATGATTCAACGCAGTTTGTAGTTTGTTTGAATTGAAGTACCTCTTCACCAGAAAGAAATACTTCTAGGCACATACTGCGACTGTAGAGTTCAGCGGTTGCACATTTGAATAAGTGTGGCTAGATTCGTTTGAATGTAAATACAGTTTCACCACAAGATGCAGAAGAAGCACACAAACACAATGTGGCTTTAAAAATCAAGCCTAAGTATTTGACATTGTACAGAAAAACACTTGTAAAACCAAGTGAAACTGCTAATCACTGAGATACCCTAAGATGAAATAATCCAAAACGATAAAAATTACTTTTAATATAGTTTATTCTCTATGTTTTTAAATCTGAAAACATGGTGACAAAACCTGGCATCCAAAGGGTTAAAATCATAAAAACTATAAATATATATACAGACCTAATCAAAACCTTCAATCCAGTTGAAAAATTGCTAGAATATGCACTTTGCACATTTGGACCTTAATGAGGTTTTAAATAGAGCTACAATATGCAAAAAGCAAGAAGGGGGAGTGTGACAAAAAGAAATGTGGAACTTGTAATAAAAAAAAAACTGAAATAGGCTGTTTATCACCTGATCAAAAGTTTAAGACCACAGGCTATTAAAGCCAAAATCTGCTCCAAATGTTCATTTTCTGTCAGGCATTCACACGGTCATGCCCTCCTGATGGCTAAAGCTAAGAAGCTTTCTCTTCTTGAACGTGGTCGGATCGTCGAGCTGCATAAGCAAGGCCTCTCACAGCGTGCCATTGCTGCTGAGGTTGGACGCAGTAAGACAGTCATTCTACATTTTTTGAAAGATCCTGAGCATCCTGGGCGTCGGTGGCGCAGTTGGATAATGCGCTTGGTCAGTGATCGGGAGGTTGCAGGTTCAAGCCCAGCTCCGGGCGACACATGGCGATGTGTCCTTGGGCAAGACACTTAACCCCAAGTTGCTCCCACTGCTCAGTGGCGTGTAAATGGGCATGAAAGGGCGTGAATGTGTTAGAAATACTGATGGATAACTAACATAGAAACTCAGAACCATCAGTGAGTGAATGTGAGTGCAAATGGGTGTGAACGGGTATGAATGGGTAGGTGTGACCTGCGGTGTAAAGCAGCTTTGAGTAGTCAAAAGACTAGAAAAGCGCTATATAAGCTCAAGTCCATTTACCATTTACCATTATGGAACAAAAAAGTCAAGTGGTAGACCCAAAAAAATTATACCTGTGCTGAGCCGGAGGATCCGATTGGCTGTCTGTCAAGACACAGGGCGGTCCTCGACCCAAATTAAGGCCCTTACTGGTACCGACTGCAGCTCAATAACCATCAGACGGCATCTGCAGGAAAAGGGTTTAAAAAACAAAAAACAAATTCAAAGACCTCGTCTCCTTCAACGCCACAAAACTGCCCGTTTAGACTTTGGAGCATCAAACATGGGACATTGAAAGGTGGAAAAAAGTTTTATTCTCTGATGAGAAAAAATGTAACCTTGACTGTCCAGATGGCTTCAACGTTACTGGCATGACAAGGAGATCCCACCTGAGATGTTTTCTACCCGGCACAGTGGAGGGGGGTCCATCATGATCTGGGTGCTTTTTCATTCAGTGAACACTGGAGCTTCAGGTGGTGCAGGGTCGTCAAACAGCGGCTGGTTACGTGCAGATGTTGCAGAGGGCATCCCTCATGACTGAGGGCCCTCTTCTGTGTGGTAACAGCTGGGTTTTTCAACAGGACAACGCTGCAGTTCACAATGCTCGCTTGACCAAGGACTTCTTCAGGGAGAATAACATCACTCTTTTGGACCATCCCGCATGTTCCCCTGATTTAAATCCCATAGAGAACATTTGGGGATGGAGGTCAAGGGAAGTTTATAAAAATGGCCGTCAGTTCAGACAGTTGATGCCCTTCATGAAGCCATCTTCACCACTTGGAGCAATGTTCCCAAAAGCTTCCTGGAAACACTCTCATCAAACATGCCCAAACCAATTTTTGAAGTGATTAACAAGAACGGTGGAGCTACTCATTACTGAGTCCTACTGAGAAACATTTTTGTTCTGGTTTGGAGAGTTTTGGGTAATTTTTTGAGCGATGGTCTTAAACTTTTGATTAGTTGATTGTTGTTTTCAATAAATTACTTTTTCAAAGTTCTTTTTGTCACACTGCCCCTTCTTGCTCTTGCATATTGTAGCTCTATTTAAAACCTCATTAAGGTCCAAATGTGCAAAATGCATATTCTTGCAATTTTTCAACTGGTCTTAAGATTTTGATCAGGTCTGTATATATTAGATGTCAGTAATTTGGTCTGTGAAAGCAGAATCTGTTGGTGTCTTTTAAAGCTTTTTATAAATTCAGTTTTTGTGCTTGGACTGGTGTTTGATCCCTGCCCATCAGACTCCGTGTGTTTGTTTGTGGGCATTATTAACAGAGCTCTACGGAAAAGGTTTTAAATCATTGTCTTTATCCGTGGAGCTTCACGAGGGGCCGACACGGCGACCCGCCTCTCCCTCAAACACACACATCGTCAGCGTTAACGAGGAAAGGTTAATTTCTTTCTGATTGTTGTGACACAGAGAAAAACTGAAGTGAAGCGTCCTCCTGATGTTATCGGCTCGTTACACAGATTCATTTAGGAGCTGAAATAAGTCGCTGAATTTATAAACGAGGTCTCCGATAACACGCCTGATAAGACGCTCCGATAAAGCATCCATTACTGCGAGGTGATGTGATAAACATGCTCATTTATCTGTTTGTATATTTGAGCTGATGAGGAAATCTGAGGACATTTACTTTTCAGTGGTCCTGTTGGAGCGTTTGAAGAAACAGGAAGTGGTTAAACAAAGGTCAAACGCCCACAGTTGCTCTGTTCTCCTGAAATATTAACAAGTGTTGATCACTTGACACTTTCTTTGGGACATGCACAACTGCTTGTTAACTCATATAGCTAATCAGTCAATCACGTGGCAGCAACTCAGTTCACTAAGGCCTGTAGATGTGCTCAAGACAACCTGAAGTCACCAAAACAAAGAAAAGGTGAAAGAAGTGTGTCATAAACTCTGATCCTCTGGGACTTCTCACAATCCTCTTTAGGGTTTACACAGAATGGTCTGAAGAAGAGAAAATGTCCAGTGAGCGAGTTCAGAGGAGGAGGGTCAGACGGTTACAGAAGACACAACGCGCTCTAATTTTGTAGACCAGGCGCAGACGCCGAGAGGGGTGTGTCCAGCACACTTTGCAAGTTTCCTTCAGTGCCAAGAGAGGCGCATCCACGCCACCATCCCTGCCCCTCCGCGCAAGTGCCAGAGAGGGAGGAGAAAAGGCGCGAGTGGGTTTAACACAGCCGAGTGCTGTCTTCACCAATCACATCAACGCCTCTCCTTGCCTTTAAATGCGTCTGATTGGTCTGAATGATCCCCGCCACCGCAGAAACAGTGTGCTGGAAAGACCCGGTAGCGGAGATGGTCAGAGCTGCTGTCCCTTCAGCAACTGGGAGAACGGACTGGCCATCGTGGCGCATCCGAGGCCACAAAGCGCGTCACCGTGGGCCAGCTCCTGGGACAGATGTAATCTGTTCCTTTGTCATTATTAGGAGTCCAAAATTAATAGACAGTTACACAGCAGCAGGCTTATCCATTTATAATGCTTGTGATCCACCTTCACTCCTGGTTTGTCATCGCCAAATAGCAGAGCCTTTAGTGATATACTGTATACTCTCCCGGTGTCTCCTCCTCATCCTCCTTGCAATAATGTACTCCATCTTTTTAGATCACATTAAAAATAAAGACTAAAACAAAGGAATATGGGAAATCACAGGTAAATCCTGAGTGACACATTTATTTTCTCTCTTTTTTCTCCCTCTTTTCTTTGAATTTAATGAAATGAGAGAAGCCAGATATATACTCAGTATCAGATGTTAAGGCTGTTTATTGTTGACTTGTATGATGTGCATCAAACTTCCAGATAACGTCAGGTTAAGTTTCCATTATGACAAACGGCTTTAATCCGACATTAGATGCGACGGGACAGTTAATATAGATACAAATGTATATGCTGGTTCAGACTGTTATATTAAATAGTGATTGCTGTGATTGTTTATTGCATTAAAATGTGCCTGACACTCTGGAGACCTGCCTCTGAGGCTTTGCAGACGTGTGCGCACATGTGCGCCTGTCACCAAACTACCGCTGCGGAGGATGCGCTTCGCTTGCACCGAGAATAGACCAGGTTGGAGCTGGCAAGCTTTCAGCGCACCTTCCGCACATTTTTTTGGCATGAAGTTGTCACTGCGCCAACATGAATCTGTCGGCTCCTCCTCCTGGTGCGCCTTCACCTCCCCCTGGTGCGCCGTCACACCCATCTCTGCGCAGACGGTCTACCAAATTGTTAAATTGGCAGCGCACGGCGGTGTGCCGGACGAAATTAACACTGCACAAGGTGCGCTGGCTCTGCGCACCCTGCGCTGCGCCACGAAATTAGGGCCCAACATGTAAAATGTTGAAGCAGATGAGAGCAGCAGGAGACCACAGCAGGTGCCATTCCCACTCACATGGCTTTTTAAAATCCTAACGTTCAGGCAGATCTGTGGTCTCACCTGCAGCAGTACAAGCCCCAGCTTTGGTGGAGGACCTGCTCGTTGGTAGTGTCTGTTAGTTTTTAAAGTCGTTCCTAAGAATTCAAGCCTGAAGCCCCTCTGTTCACTAATTTAAGGACTGTTTTACTTTAACCCAAAAAAAGAAGAAAAATCTGCTTAACCAAGATAACATGGAAAGTCCAGAGCTGCATTCATGGCGGTAACTTTTTATTTTCCTCTTGATCAAAATCTTTCCATAAAAATCTTTCTTTTAGTCTGCGTGTGTTCACTTCTGGTAAACTTGGACAAACTTCTGCAGCTGCATCTGTTTGTTTGGATCCATTGTCAGGCAGTGACACGTTCACACTGTAACCAAACTGGTTTGTGTTTTCCTCCAGCATATGGTGGCGTCACCTTGAGTGTAAAAAGTGTGCTGGATGGGCTCAGAGCCAGCGTGAAAACTTCCAAATGGGCTCTTCAAATCTGCAGGTTTGATGGTGAAGTGAGCAGGTTTTCTGCAGGGCACAGACACTGAAACACACGGCGAGCTGCATTTCATGTGCTCCGTCCCTGCGTGTAAACAGGACTCCTACACGTCGACTGTTAATTGATACCGTTTCCTTCTCGGGCAGGACGGAGGATGTGGAGAACAGTTGGCGAACAAATGGAGGATCTTTGAAGCAGGTTACGTTACAAAGCCTCAAACCTGTTGAAGGAAACAAACTGCCGCCCCCGCCGTCTTCTGTGGACGCTAATCGGACTTCCTCTGATTCCTCCCGCCGTAATGAAAGCTGGAGCTGGGAGTATTGTATCGCCGGCTGGCAGACGGTTTACAGGAACGCTGCAGACGTGGCCGGGGACACTGCACACTCCTCACAATTAACCGCTAATCCTTCACTGACGAGTTCAAGATGGCAATTTAATTTAGCCGCCACTGTTTCTTTGCTTTTCTCAAATTCTTTTTCAATTTCCCCTCCTGCTCTCCGAGGTGCCGCCGCAACTTTGAAGGAGTGACGATATCAATAGTTTATTGGCTCTGAGTATTAATTTAACAGGGGCAATAATGTGTTTCTTTTCTCACACACTTGGCGAGGAGAGGTTTGAAGGATTTAAGAGCTTTTCATCCACTCCGGAGATTAGTCAGAAAATAATGAATTTGAGAGCAAAAGTGGGAGAAGGCATTAATGAGAACTTCAGTAAGATAATACAGAACAGATAAAGGAGCCCGGAGAGCCTGGACTGTGATGTGTCATTTGTATGGAGAGTACCTTTTCCTAAAACAACTAAAGTCCCCCCCCCAGAGATTCAGGTGGACATGAACCAGAGTGAGGGGGGCTCTGGTTTGATGGTCTGGTTAGAGTTTTGAGGCAAAGGTGGAACACAAGATCCACATCACAGAACAGAGGGGGTTGGAAAATGTTCTGAGACGTCCTGATCACGAGCAAAGGATGAGTTCAAGACTTAGATCTGTAATCTCCAAACTGCACCTACAATGTAAAAATGTACCGATAATGCAATAACACCTGATAGTGTAACAAAACTTGCACTTAAATCAATCAAAAATGTAATAAAACCTGATAATGTAATAACTTAACCAATAATGTAATAAAATATCCTGACTGATATTGTATTAACATTTTGACTGGTATTGTAGTACCTTATGACATTTTTAGGAATTTATCCCTTAACTTCCTGTCAAAGAGCTGACTGTCTTTTACAGGTTAATCTCGTATTATACCAAAAAAAACAAACAAAAAAAAATCCCAATAATGCCATGCCTTACAGTTCCTCTCAGGATATTTTATTACATTGTTGGTTAAAGGTGCCATGAGGAGAATCTAGTTCCGGTGTCATAAAGACTCTGCTACCCATGAGCACGCCCGGCATACCAGTAACCTCGGAAATGGGAGTGACATCATCTCCAACTGAAGTCGGAAAAAAACATGCCGATCTACCAGGCTATTGTTAGCACGCCCTGCGTTGTTGTTCAATATATATCACATGAAGAATGTGATTATCACTATGGCATTGTCAACTCGTGGGGTGGTGAGGTTTCAGTAGGAAACTCCGACTTCAGGGGACGTTCCAGTTGCAGTTTCCAACTCGGAACTTGTAAATGCCTTCTTCTGACTACAACTGGAATGCACCAAAAGACGTGACCCAAGCCAAAGCGTGTGGTTGTTGTGATGCTAATGAATGCAGCTCGGACCTTCCTCAGAACTCTGCATTGCTTTACAACTTCTTTTTTTCAACAACTTACAGGATGCAAAGCCACGAGGTAATGTATCTCTTTCTAGTTACGTAGCGGTAGTTTTTGATGTGTGACAACAAGCAATTTTTGGAAGACTTATCGTAGTTTTGTAGCCGGCTATATATCTCTACTTACAGCCCGGTGCTCTAAGACGTGTCTGAATAATATAAATTTGCTCTAGTTTTAATTGTCTTATTCCTGAAGTTGAGTATCCAGGCCAGTCCAGTCCTGTCCGACCCGACCAGAAGGCTAAGGAAAAGCATTTATAGATAACCTATTTTGATGCTGTAACACTCATCTTAAAGTGTGTATTTCCATCAGGCATATATCTAAAAGTGAGACTTTTTTGTAATTACTTAGAAACTTTTTATAGCATCTTTAAAACACCATTCAAAGTCATTCATGATCCTGTGTGTATGAAAACAATCTTGTGACCTCTTTTTGTTGCCTTCTACCCAAAATTGTCCCAAACCCTGAAAGCAGACACGATCAGCCTCACGGCTGCAGATGGAGAATGAATCTAAACATAATCTGAAATACAGATGAACAAAGTGTTAAAATATAATGTCCTCCTGTCATGGTTCAGCAGGGCTTAGTCTCAGCCTGGAGGAGGTCACTGTGTTTGATAGTTATTTACTTCTTCTCACGTCTTTCCTGATAACCCACCAGACGCTGATAAACTCAAGGCCAGATGTCAGTGAGGTCTCCATTTTACAGACTGGTCTGAGCTCCATGACATCTTCATCCTGCAGACTGTGCACGTTCCTCTGAGCCCACTTTCAAACTTCAGATTCAACAAGAACCGTCAGTAAAACTCATCCTCCTAGCGACATCCATCCTGCCCGGCGACATCAAGCAGAGCTCGTTCTGGAGATGCCAGACTCCCCAAACACGCACACACACACACACACACATGCACACACACACACTGCTCTGTCCCTGGCATCGTACCGACATACCAGAAGGAACCTGTGGACTTTCCGACCGGCGGCCCTGGAAGCCTGGAAGCCCCTCCGCTGACCCGTTCCAAACTCGGCCCTTGAACCGAGCCTTGGCACCGGGGGGAGGGGGGGAGGTTGGCGTGGGGGGGGTGGGAGGTGGCGGGCGGCGGAGCTCGAAGGCCTGGCTCTGGTTCTAGTGCCCGGGCTGAAGAAGGCAGGCCTGGGTGAACACGTCAGGCTGATTAATGTGACGCCTGGCCCCGTGTCCGACCCCGGGCTGGACTCCACCTGTCCCCCCCCGCCCTGCGACGTCTCAGCTCAGTGCTTGCCAAGCGCTGGAGGAGGGGGAGGAAGAGGAGCGAGGATGGAGCGGGAGGTGAAGTGAGCGGCTCCAGGTCATTGATCATGATCGGGCTGTGGGGAGTGGAGGGGAAGGGGGGTGATTCTGGTCAGCGGGGACGAGTTTGTTGGCTGTTTGATGAACCGAGAGCGCCGATTTGACCAGAGGAGAGTCTCTGAGGTCGGGTAAGAACATCCCAAAATCCTCTGCTTCAGAGGGAAGCTCTGCTCTTACACTATCACTTTATCAGAATGTTTCACTGAATCAAAATTATACTACTTTTCACAAGCTTTATAAAAACATGCTCAGTAGGATTTTCCCATTTTTGTAAACTGTTCAAATGTTTTCTGTTGAAGCTGTCGTTCTTCCTCCTGCACAGTATGAGCCTATGTGTGAAAATACTCTTCAATGCTGTAATAATTATTTTGAAAACATAAATAAATGAAATTTTATATACATCCAATGTGTATATTTACTTTTGTTGTCACTGAGGCAAGGAAAAATGCAACAGAGATAAAATGAAAACATCAACTCTCATTTAAGAATGTTTGCTATGAACAGAGTTTGTAAGGTCGTGTGGCCTTTCAAAAAAAAAAAGTTCTCCTGTGGCTCAGCTTGCCGGGGTAAGTTAAGCCAAATCTGTGGGTAAGTTGATCATGTGACTTCATAACTTAATTTTCATAATCTGAAAACTATTAAAAGATAATTTATTGTTGTCAAAAGAGTCAGTTCACAAGACATTGTTCACTTCACAAATAGTCACAGTTATTTTCTTAAACTGAACTTAAAAAACCTAGAAAAAAACAGTAATTTCAAAATGTTAATGCCATAAGTTGACACATTTGCAATTTTTGGGAAAATTAGATACTCATATAAAATAAAATGAGAGCCAGCAAAGCTTTGAACAACAAACAGAAACAAAATCAGTTTTTGGCAGAAAAAAAAAACTTTTATTCCTTGACCTGTCAGTGTTTCACTTCTTTGTAACAGATCTGATCGACTTTAACTCAAAACTTCCTTCATTACTTTTTTAATCTCAGCAGGGTGTTGAGCCCCAGTTGGTTTTCCTCTTGTTCACTCTTAGCATGATTTTCTTCTGTTTAACATTTTATCAGACAAGTCAGTTGGTTAACAACATTAAATAGTATCTTATGATTCAGCACGTTAATGTAACTTTTCAACATTTGGTGGTATAAAATGAACCAATGGCTCAATTTACCCCACAGCATGTGGCTCACTTTGCCCCATAGCCACCATTTTGGAAAAAATGCTAGGTTTGCTCTTCAGGCTAATCTGTAGCCAAATGACTCATACAGCCTTATACATTTACACAGTAAATAACAAATATGTATAATACACCAGTTTAGACCTGGATAAATCTGATTTGATAAAAAGCTCAATATACCTGATATGCTGAAAATTTGCTCTGACACCCAAAAAAGAGTTTTCTGTGTTATTAAGTACCAACTGTTTGTGCCAGGTGCTCCTCTTCAACAGAGGCAGGGAGAAATGATAAGGGCTTTCTTTAGGGCCACATGACAGGATTTGTTTACTGTTCCCCAGAAACAGGGGGTGGGTCAACTTACCCACTGGCTCAGTTTACCCCACTCTCCCCTATATACATTGGATGTAAATACTGTATGTGTTCATTTTAGCCCTGAAGTTTGTGTAACTTTCTTTGTTATTGATTCCAAACTGCTGTGTCCTCTGTTTTTTCTGAGCCTGCAGATTCATAAAGCCACATCACAGATTTGTTTTCTCTGTGCAGAAAGTTTTTAAACTGAGTAAACTCAAGTTTTCTGGGAAAAGTTACACCAAATCGATTGAATAATTGTCTTATATGTTTCACATCTTTAACTTAATAACAACTTATACACCGTGCAGGATTTATTCTATTTCCTTCATCTTGACTTTCATTCTCCAGAAGACTCAGAAGTTTGAAATAAGACATGAGAACTATCTGGAAACAAAGACACAACAGAACAGAACAGCAGATGAATAAACAACACAGAGTGGATTATCAGTTGTCATAGCTATAAAAATGTTTTGTGTTTTGGTCCAGACCAGACAAACCTTGTTTACTGAAAAGTTGATTTGTGATGTTAAAACAAGAAAAAAATTAAACAGGGTCTCTGTTCACTGCCAAGCAGATCGGAGTCCAGAGGATCAGAAACTCTTTCAAACCAAATGAGGACTGATGACCACAAACCACAAAGCAGTGATTGTGGGTTGAGTTTGGACGTACCTGACAACAGTTAGCGCGCTAATGTAGCGTTCACTAACAATATCAAGCAGGGGGAAGCTGATGTTAGCATTGCTAACACTCCAGATAAAGCCTAACAGTCTGTGAGGGACACCGTAACAAATCACTCCTGTAAAGATTATTTGTTATAAGCAGACATTAAACTTCATCTTTCATCACTTAAAATACTGCCAGGATGCTCCATGCTAAATGATGGGAGGAACACGGACCACGATATAAAAACAAAGTAATAATTATTTGTGACGCCCATTGGTGCCCTCCCTTTTTTATGCCTTGAAAATAAATAACTTTACAAAATAAAGCAATTAAAGCCAGGGTCTACAATCTGAAAACCAGTTTGGCTGTTGAGACCATAGACTGTAAAAAACATGGATGCCATGTTGCTGGGCTCAAATTGAAGCCTCCATGAAAACTGCTCCCCCTGGTGACTGGCTGCAGTATAGGTCAAATCTCCGTCTCCCCCATTCATCTGAGCAGGGCTGTAGTGAAACTTCAAAAAAATTAATACACCTCGTAGAACTATTTCTCCCATCCGTATGCTGTGGTGATATGAAAGTATTATTGGGCTGCGTTTTTTCCAAGTCCTCTTTTTTCTGAAAAGTTTCTTTTTCATCAGTTATTAGAGTTTAAAAATAACCGCTGTTTACCGCAGTTTCACAATGATTGTGTACGGCGTATGCTGCGGAGTTTTGCGACCGTTTACGACAACTACGTCGAAATATGGTCCAGATTCTCTGCTGGCTGCACAATGGCGGCGCTCTGACGGGGGATATTCTGGCTTCAAATCCATTACATGGTAGAAGGCGGAGCCACGCTATCCAGTTCTTCTAATACATCCATGGTTGAGACAGATTTTAACAACGCAGCCTGCCCCCCCTTCACTCACCCCTCCCCTCCGTGTTCCAAGATCTCGCCCCCCAGCTCGTGTCGCCTCATAACAACACGCCCCCTCTGGCAGAGCAATAAGCCGGCAGCAAATATCAGCAGCAACAACAATGAGATTTCTCACAGCTGAAAGTAACAAACACGACAGTCATCCCCCTTGTAACACACAGTGGTAGCCATTTCAATTGGACCGGCGGTGAAGCGGGTCTGGCGTCGCCACTGTTAGCCAATCAGAGCAGGGCCTATTGTGGGCGAGGATTTACGTTTCTCTGCGTGTCTTCATCAGCTCAGTTTACAATGCTAACGATGCGTAGCTAACTTATGCTAAAATCTATTGACAGAGCCTACCCGTTCAGACCAACAACGTTAAGTCATTAGCCAGTATAGGCACAGACTAACCAGAGTTATTCAGCAGACATCTCCCACTGTAGTAAACAAAGCTATTGCCTGTTCAACCAGGGGCGGGTTGGTCATCTGGATGTTCTGGAGTATACAAGACGGCATGACGGACCTGCAGGATTTCAGAATCAGGCAGGTCTGTCTGCTCTGCAAGGCTAACAAACCGTGCTGTTCAGTTTCTTTAGTAGGCATTTGCAAATGCGAATGGGTTGAGGGGCATGTAAAATCTCACCTAGGGTGCTCCATAGAGTCGGGCCGGCTCTGCAGTCATTCATGTGAACAGTCGGTGTATTGACTGATTTTCAGAGAAATGACGAGATGTACGATGGACCAGTGAAGTCACTCTGCCCCTCAGTCTGCTCTCTCTCTGGCTCTTTTTCATGTTTGATGCACACTCTGTGGCGACTACAGAGGAACGTTTAAGAGCCTGTGAGGAGGACAGCTGTTTAAAGATCATGCTGAGCCTCGAGCACTTCGGTGAACATTACCCTCCTGATTAGAGTTTAAGAAGACTAACCTGTGCCCTAACTTCTCTAAAACAACGCTGTGCTCCGTCTGTCTGCCTCTGAAGAGCCCGATCTGAGGTCACTCCACCTCACTTTAACAATGTTCCTCTCCTCCTTTCTCCTCTATCAGACCAAAAAAGCAGCAGGCGTGCAGAGGAACATCGATTAAACCTGTAAGTGTTTGAAACAGCAGAGAGAAGGGTGATGCTCACACAGATGCAGCAGGGCCTTCAGGGTAGACTCATCATCCTGCATTAGAAGAATGTGAAGATGAAGATGAAGATGCAGTTAATTTGTTCAGCTCAAATTCGATCCATCTGTCACCCATCATCACTGAACCCCGTCACTCTCCGTTAGTGGTGGACAAAGTACTCAACGCCATTACTTGAGTGAAAGTATAGATACAGCTGGTCAAATATTACTCCAATACAAGTGAAAGATGTTCAGTCAAATATTTACTTAAGTTAAAGTACTGGGGCCTCATTTATAAAACTTGCTTACGCACAAAACGGGGCCTGAAAGTGGTGTAAGCCACTTTTCACGCAAAGTTTGTGATTTATAAAAAAAAACTTGGCGGGAAAATGTGCGCACCGGTACGTTAATTTTGACCCTTGCGCGAAGATTTTGGAGACAGGGTAAGTGGCGGGGCACATGTTGAGGTGGTGAATTGGAGCCCGATTCATCTCATATATTCACTGTCATCATATATCAGACTTATAGACCTGGGTAATCACAAACACCAAGTCTGCAGTCTTTAAGTATGTTCCTTAAGTGAGCCATACTGTATGCACAATGTGCATGTATCATACTTTCATCTTCCAGTGATATCGAGTGGTGGAAAGCGCTGATTAATTAGTATTGGAACAAGGTGTTTAGCATTTGGTGTAATTACTGAATAAGCATATAAATGGTGCCGTGACACTCATGCGTAATGCGCCACAATGGATGCGCTGGCACTGCTGGAAGATCACGCAAATGGTAGGATCAGGATGGAGAGAGTCTTTAGGGACCACGAAGATTTCCTGGCCCATGATGATGACTGGCTAATAAGCCGATTCAGATTCCCTCGAGCAGTGCTCTTGGATCTGTGCTGAACTGGGCCCAAAGTTAGAAAGATCCACCCACCGGAACCGCACCATCCCGGTGCCTATACAGCTGCTGACCACTCTGGGGTTTCTGGCAACCGGCTCCTTTCAGCTGGAACTAGCCGACAGGTATGTGTTTGATATTATTAAAAATATATAATTTTTCATGTTCTTTCTAAAGCCCATTTTGATCTATATGATACAATTCAGTTAAATTGTCCTTATAGGTCTGGGATATCACAGCCTTCCCTCAGCAACATAATTCCAACTGTTTTGGATGGCATTATAAACATGACCAGTCAATACATCCGGTTTCCTTACACTGTGGGTGAACAGGCCAACATCAAACGGCAATTTGCAGCAATGTCCGGTTTTCCAAATGTAATCGGCGCAATTGACTGCACTCACGTTGCTATAAGGGCACCGAGTGAAAAGGAATTCATCTACATAAACCGAAAAAATGTGCATACAATCAATGTACAAGTTATTTGCACCTCAAGTATGGTTTTTACAAATTTAGTGGCACGGTGGCCTGGGTCAACACACGACTCATTCATTCTGACGCACAGCAGTGTAGGGAACAGATTGCAGGCAGGTGCTGCAGGTGATAGCTGGCTCCTCGGTAAGAACAAACACCACTGCAGAAATTCTGACTATTAAAGCCTGATGTTTGATTATTCTTTTTATACTTTTTATTCTTCAGGTGATAGTGGCTACCCCCTAAGGCGCTGGCTCCTCACCCCTTTTGCCGACCCGCAGAGCGCAGAGGAGGTGCGCTTTAACTCTCGTGTGCGCTCCTGTGTGGAGCGAGCCATCGGCCTCCTCAAAAGTCGGTGGTGGTGTTTGGATGCTTCGGGGGGCAGACTGCTCACCCTACGAAAGTTTGTAAAATTATTAGGGCTTGTGGAGTTCTGCACAACGTGGCACTGAGAAATGGCATTCCCCTCCCACCTGGCCTCCCTCCCCCACACCATGAGGACCTTGAACCACAACCACCTCCCCGACATGAGGAGTTTCAACAAGGAGCAAGGCTTCGTGAAGGTGTCATGCAGCGTTTGCAATAAGACGGCAAGTCTCATTTTTTAACAAGATCTTTAATAGAGCTGGCAATGTCAGACATGGCATCACACATGTTGTTGATTACTGTGCGAATCATTTGGAGCTTGTCTCGGACTTCATTGATCGCCCTGATTGTGTCCCTTTGTGTTTTCAGGACTGCGCCGGTCAGGACACAACTACTTCCAGATGCGCCATGCGCTCGGGACGCACTGGAGCTGGGGACAGCCAGGCCTTCACCCAGGCCTTCAGCCTCGCTGCACGCCGTGCCCGCCATGCCCGCTGAGCCCTCCATGCCCGCCGTGCCCGCAGAGTTTGCCGTGCCTGGAACCTCCCCCTCACCCACCGGTTCCAACTGTAACGTGACTGAGGAGGACACAACACATGAGTTACCTTTTCACAAGTCTGATGGAATATGTCATTTACACATTTAATAATATGATAAAAGTGCACTTTACCGGTCTCCTCTGCGGTCTCTGCTAAATCCGTGTGTCCCTCCTTCTTGGACACGATGCCACACATGTTGGCCGTCCCAAGTAAGGAGGCGATTTTGTTGTCCAGCGGTGTGGGCTCAGGTGTGCCCCTGCCCCCACCTGTAGCAGAGATACTCTCCCGGTGCCGTGCCACTCTCTTCTTGGCCTCCACCTTTAAGTCCGACCACTTCTTTTTGACATCCGCCACAGATTGCTCTGTGGCACTCACTTCATTCACGGCGGAGACAACGTGCTGCCACTCACTTAACTTTCTTTTGTTAGTGATCCCACTACTGTGACCACCAAATAAAATAATTTTTCTTGCCTCCACCTCACCCACAAGTACCTCTATTTCTGTCTCAGAGAAGTTCCTTTTCCTCGTCTTTTCTGCCATGGTTAAGAGTAAAATGCCATTGATCAGCAGGCCTATTTCTATGCAAATCCATTCATAAGTTCATTTGCATTGACCATTGATGGTAAAATGTGGGTGTGTAGAGGGCGGTGAGTGAGATCAACTCACCTGCGCAATCTTCCACGTGGACTGTGATTTATAAAGGGAAAAGTGCTTATAGATGTGCTTAAGCAAGGTTTTATAAATCTGATTATTTTTTTGCATACGCCATTTTCAGCTTTTGTGCGCAAGTACATTTTTAGTAAGAATTCTTTTATAAATGAGGCCCCTGGAGTACCTGCTTCTGAAAATACTTAAGTATTTAAGTACATTTTGTTTTAAACCAACACTATGTACCTTTTCAAACATAATATAATCCTTCATAGTCATTGTGATGGTCCACCACTTTACAATGAGTTCAATGAAACCTCTGTCATGGTCTGGAGTGGTCTGTATCCCTTGAACTGGCGCTATGTAACTTCGAGGTGGATGGTGGGAACCCTGCCACACTAAAAACTACACGTTTGGACTGCTTTATGGCATACGTCACTTCCCCCGATTTGTTTAAACACGGAAGTCTCGGCGAAAGCCAATCACGTAGCTGTAACCGTGGCGGAGGCAACAACGTTAGGAAGAGAAAAGTTTTGTCGGAAAGAAAGCGAGAGAAAAACAAGCTGAATGCTCGGACAGGAATAACCATCGGTTCGGCGTTCACTTGCTGCGTGAAATAAAAGACGAGGAGGGATGTCCGACTACTATCAGGTATGTTGGGCGACTAATTTATGACAAAGTTCCTCAAAAAACTTGACAGGAAAAAAGTACAGCACAACAAATCCAGAACATACCAGTATGTAGTTTTGTTTAGACCTTTTTCAAGTGTGTGATATCGCCAGCTCGTCGTTGTCTTTACTTTTATTCACTTTATCACTTCAGCAGGACGGGGGCGACTTCACGGTACTAAAACCAAGTTGAACTTAGCGATTTTTAACATCTTCATTTAGTCAAAAATAAATACATTACCTCGTCACTATCCATCCTGCAAACAGCCGCTGAAGACAGAAGAATACTTTTTAGCGATGTCCTGGCTTCTGTGATTCGCCTACAAAACAAACGCACGCGACCGGCAGATCTGTATCCTTACGACAGTATGCGCGCGCCAGAGCTCATGGGTAGTTGAGTTCCCTATCCGGTCAAGCGGAGATCTTCCGTAGTGCTGCTTTAAAGTCAGTGCTTTAATGGCCACGGTTACATGAAGTTTTTTAATTCGGAATGAATTATTCAGAATTAAATAGACATATTTACGTCTACCAGAAGAAAAACTCCAGTTCAGCGTCTCCATCAGGTAAACTTCATCCAGCTTGGACACTACAGCTTTGAAAAAGTCCACATTTCAATGCTTATGTCCATCCACTTGTTCATTATTTCCAAACCTTAGGTTCTGATTAAAAAAGGTTGTCTCATCCCGAGTCCAACACTTGCTTCAGGCGGCCATTCTGTTCCCGTCAGTGTCCAAGAGAACAAGCGAGCGCAGAACGACTGGAATTAATTTAAATCAGAATTAAACGTATACATCATTGAGGAGTTATTTAATTCAGATTAAAATCAGAACAAACCCGCCACTTACTTGGGAATTGTCATTTTCATAGCTGTTCATGTAGATATTAGCATGATCTCCATATCCATGATAGTTACACCTATAGTATCTATTTTTTATTACCACATAGTCATGAAGTTCCTCTGAAAATGGGATGTCACATCTCAAGAGGCCTTTAACACATTTATATTTAATGGAGACAAATATAGTTGGGATGCACTTGTGGTCCGGGCACCCATGAGTTCGTCACTACCATAAGTTCTTATTTTCAGTAAGAATATCTAAGATTATACTTCTAGAAAATGATCACCACAACCATTCAGACATGAGGACCCTCCTGGAAATGAGATGTAGCATCTCAAGAGGCTAACCTCTAATAAATCAGACGACAGGTCTATGGTTCATGGATCTGTCCCTAACTTTAGTTCTTACTTTAGTCCACTTGTCTCCTCTTACCTCCCTTCCTTCACCCTCACACCAACACAGCATGGTGTGGATTTGCTGTTCATCATGAGACTGGGATCCACATTCAAGATTTCCTGCTGCTTAACAGAAGGTTTTTTCTTGAGCCATGATGGAGGGATCCATGATTGGCTATATGGATTCATGTTGGTGTTGGATGGATATATATGTATATATATGTATATGTGTATTTTATATGTATATATGTATCTATGCATATATGTGTATCCATAAAATGAAGAGCTTTATGTTCTATTGTAAAGTGTCTTGAGATAACACTTGTTATGAATTGGCGCTATACAAATAAAGATTGATTGATTGATTGATTGATTTTCATTCATAATTAGGTGTTTACATGATCATTTTTAATCTTTTTAAAGAGGATTGAAGTTTTATTTTTTCTGAATTAAAGGGGAATTAAAGTTCTCATGTAAACATGGTGATTGAATAAATAAAGAGCTTGTAAAATATGATACAAAGCCCAAAGAAAGGCCTACTGAAACAAGACTGAATCATACTTCAGATATGGATGTGGGTGCTCTGGTGTGTGCTGTAACCATCATTACTGCCAAGACGAACCATTACCTGAGCGATGTTAGCTCAGTGTTTACCTGCCCAATCTGAGAAGTGCATGTGCAAGCTACAGGCACGGCATCAGCACATGAATAAATCACATGTAGATCAAACTTTAGAAGAGAAAAGAAATTTCAATTACTGACTGCCAAGCCGTACTTAAAAGTAACGAGTAATGAGGCCCTTCATAGAAATATAGTGGAGTTAAAAGTCACAAGTTTACAAAGAAAATAATACTCAAGTCAAGTACAGATACTCAAAAAATGAACTTCAGTACAGTACTCAAGTAAATCTACTTTGTTACTGTCCACCCTTCTCTCTGTTGGCTGCTCACGTGTAAAAAAGCAGGAGTGATGATGTCACTGGTTAACTGTTGAACAGACTATACTAAAGTAATTCTGCTGTAAACTTTTAAACATAAACTTTTACTTTGAACGACTCCTCTTCTGAGACGGCCCCTAGTGGACACCAGAGGAACTGCAGCTTCTCCTGACACTGACTTAATTTCCAGCTCATATTTTGGATTCACTCCATGAACACACTCCTTCACTTTCTCTGTAAGTTTATCCAATTAACTGAGGACCTGAAGAGGCAGTCCATGTGAATCCTCCCCGGGGCGCTGAGGCTCCGCCCTCCCAGCGGGGGGCGTGATTGGGTTGTTTGGGCGTCTCAGGGATGCACCCGGGTGGAAAGAATCAAAAATAGAGGAGATTGTTGGTCATCAATACCCTATTACATGAAAGAGGGGGCTCTGCACGCGCTCAGTGGAGCCCTGGCACACGGTTCGAGGGTGCCTCTTTACTTCATGTCTGATGATAAATTGTTTTGTTGGAGGATTACGGTCAATGTAATTATGTCCACTAACAGGGAGCCAACAAACGACTCTCAGCGTCACGCTGTGAGCCCTCATTGAAGAGGGGGATTCAGTTTATGGGCTCAGATTCTGCACACTCACCAGGATGTTCTACCTGAAACAGGGACAGTGTCTTCCTGCAGTCTGAGAGTGTGGAGGTGAGCCAGGTCGGCCCCGATCTTCATCTGCAGGAGGACACCAAACATTCCTGCCAAAGTAATCTGAGCAGAGTTATGGGCCTTTCCACTGAAGGGGTGCCTTTTCTGTCCCCAGGAAATTATATGAATAAATATGTATGAAAATAACTTTAAAGTACATTTTCTAATACAGGATCTAATTGCAAATTTGATTGCAAATATAATATATATGATGTAATTGTATATATGATAAGGATTAGTAAAAATGACCTGAAGACTGATAAAACAGTATTTCCCATAAAAATTCCCGTAAAATATTATAGATAAAATATAAAATATCAGTTTTCTGCATTTTGTGTATTTCTATATCTCATATATGCTTCACAAATATTTTTTTCAAACTTTTTTTTTGTAAAAATATACATTTGAGTGGTGCCCCTGGGTTCTCAGTCCTGTTACCCTGTCACATTATCCCATGTTATTATTTTGGATCACTGCACAACTCACATGCACAGCAGGGACTTACATCAGCTGGATCTTCTGAAGGCCATGGGGAGACCCAAAATAAGTTCTCTCATTCATTTTTCTGTATATTTAATAATATTTTGACTGTGATTGAGGAGGTCAGTATCAACAAACATTCCTGTTACTTGAATTATATCTTAGTAATCTTTTGTTTTTGTTTTTTTTTAAAAATCAAACACATACTTGGTGAATCACCAGGTTGTGCTCAGAGCCCTCGTGTGATTATCAAGAATATCATGTGGCTGTTTTTCATGTATTTGATCATTTCATGCCAAAAACTCCATCCTGTTACTTTTATCAAGAGTAACAGGATTAAATATCAGGAACATAGTACACTGTTTTAATGATTTATTCAATTGAAAATGAGTTAATATTCACTGTTCAGCTGATTTTTAAGTTTTATTTCAGAAATTACTCAGATAATGTGGGTTACTCTAATTAACAACCCTTTGAGGTCACCAGAGGACAAAAATGTCCTCTCCCTCTGCCAAAAACCTTGAGAAAAACGTAACAGATGGATATATATATATATATATATATATATATATATATAGATATATATATATATATACTTATATATACATATATATATATATATTTATACATATTTATATATTTTTATATATATATTTATTTATATATATTTTTTTTTTTTTTTTTTTTTGTTTTTTGCTGAAATTATTCAATCAACTTCAGTCAGTCTGAGCCATAGGGTGACATCACAGTGCATGACATTCGACACAAGTTTCTTTGGCTCAAAAATCACCTGTTCACACGTGCACACTCACATCCACGTCGTGCACACATGGCAGAGCTTTTTGTTGTTCATTGTTCATTCCTATTACTTAAACATTTTCTTAAAAAAATATATAAAAAGATAAACAACGTTTTGGTCCATCATTTATCCAATTGTTTTAAAGCTGCTATGAGGAGTTTCTAAGTAATTACAAAAAGTCTCCCTTTTAGATATATGCCTGATGGAAATACACACTTTAAGATGAGTTTTATAGCATCTAAATAGGTTATCTATAAATGCTATTCCTTAGCTTCACAGTAGGGTCGGACAGGGCTGGACTGGCCTGGATACTCAACTTCAGGAACAAGACAATTAAAACTAGAGCAAATTTATATTATTCAGACCGTCTTAGAGCACCGGCTGTAAGTAGCCATGTATAGCCGGCTACAAAACTACGATGCTAAGTTTGCCAAAAATAGCTTGTTGTCACACATCAAAAACTACCGCTACGTAACTAGAAAGAGATACATTACCTCGTGGCTTTGCATCCTGTAAGTTGTTGAAAAAAGAAGTTGTAAAGCAATGCAGAGTTCTGAGGAAGGTCCGAGCTGCATTCATTAGCATCACAACAAACACGCGCTTTGGCTTGGGTCACGTCTTTTGGTGCGTTCCAGTTGTAGTCAGAAGTAGGAATTTCTTGGTTCCAAGTAGGAAACTGCAACTGGAACACCCCCGAAGTCGGAAATTCCTACTGGGAACTCGGTGAAACTTCGCCACCCCGAGTTGACAATGGAAGATGGATGCCCCCAGTGTGAACAGTTATTTAGCTCCTGTAATAATCCATTTATTTGCACTTCTGACTGGGGTGTGTCGCTCTAGATCAGCTGTATACATAGTATTGTTAGACTTATATTTACAAAAATGCTGCCATAGTGATAATCACATTCTTCATGTGATATTTGTGAACAACAACACAGGGCGTGCTAACAACAGCTAACAATAGCCTGGTAGATTGGCATGTTTTTTTCAAACTTCAACTGGAACGCCGATAAGTCAGAGATGATGTCACTCCCAGTTCGGAGGTTACTGGAACGCAGCATTACGACAGTCGCCACGCGTGCTCATGGGTAGCAGAGTCTTAATGTTGGCAGTAATAGATTCTCCTCATAGCACCTTTAATACCTTGTATGATGATAAATTCAATTAAATTAAGCTTTGGCTCTCCTTGAAATGGCAAATATGGCTTTGGATTTTTTAGAAAAATGCAACTTTTGTTTAAAAGTATCATTTTTTTAGCAACAAACATTATTATTATGGCATATTACCAACCATTCCATAAAAAGAGACACTTTCTTGAAGGGGAAATGAATGCACGTTTTAAAACATGCTTTTAAAATGTAGCATGTAATATGAGTTTCAGTGACATGACTGAAAAAAACACAACCATCTTTGTCCTAAAACTAGTATAAAAAATTTATAGAGCAACTTAAAATTCACCAATGTTCATTTTAATTAGTTAAACGTGTTTCTAGATTTAGTTTTAAAAAATGCATGAAAAAATGGTCGACCTGCGACATGGAGATGGCCTCTGTTAAATATAGCAGACCAAACTTTTATGCACTTTAGGATGACCACACCTATAACAACCTAAAACCGGGGCTTAGTCCAAACTGATTCTACCTGTTGTTCATGCGCAGTGAACATTGGTGGCTTTAGATGCAGGGTTTGTGGCAGAGCGCTGCAGAATGAGTCCTGTTTGTGTGGCAGCATTCTGCACTTCCTGATTTTAGATCTGAAATACCTGAAATAAGGTTTGTGATGAAAACACACATGAGATTTGAAGGTTTGAGCTGATTAATAAAATGCTGAAATGCTCATGCTGTAGCTCTGCTGTCCCGTCTTAAAGAGGCAGAGTCCTGTGAACACACATCAGTCGAATAACGCTGCACCAGAGAGGGACCACCGGAGGACTCATCTGTCCACTCAGGTCGGAGATGTACCTGGGGCTTTGTCTGTTGTATCTGAACATCGTTGGTGTCATTTGACTGTCACTCGGATCCTGTTGAATTATAAAGACGACTCCCTCCTTCATTTAAGCTTGCAGACTATCCCAGGACGCTGAAGGTGAGCTTCATCATGACATGTTCGGCCTGAGAGTTTCCTGCGTCAATAAGTCAGAGAGTTCCTTCTCAGCCTCACGCTTTCTGATCCAGGTCGGCACTGACAACCCCGCCCCCCCTTCGTGTGCGGTATACAGGTCACAGACGGCGGGCCGGCACCCTGAGGTGTCCGTGGAAGAGCCTGTGGAGTGGAGGCGTCCTCGATGCCACATTCATTTGCACATCAAGGAGGCAGAGAAGGAAGCTTTGACCCAATTAAGGGCGAGGAAAACAGATTAAATAAAGTCACTGCTACTCCTGGACGCACACACACACACACACACACACACACACACACACACACACACACACAGTGAGGGCATGTGTGTGTGTGAGGATGAGGAGGTCGAGCAGAGGCTCCACCAGAGGATGAAGACTTCAGCTCGTCCTGCAGAGAAATGACTCCTGTTAGAGCCAAAATCACACAACTCACTGAAGTGCTGATTTAAACTTTGCTCTTGGAGCCATTTTCTGCTGTTTCAACTCTGTTTTTAAGTTTTTTTTAGATAATCCACGAAGAAGGTTGTCCCTGTCATGCCTAATCTGAATAAAGACATCTACTAATCAGAATAATAGATAAAGATAAATAATAATAAATAGGTAAATAAATATTGAAGAATACGGACATGACACATAGTTGGCCATTTCATTAGGAACTTTCCATTTCCATTATCATTATAGCTGTTAATGTAGACATTAACATGATCTCTCTATCCATAAGCACTAACTGTGGTTAGTGGCTAAATGTTGTTACCCGCTACAGCTAACAGCCATTAACTGTTGTTTGCCCTTGTTAGCAGTTAGCTGTATAGGCTAACAGCCGTTAGCCGATTGCTTAACTACCATAAGACTATCGTTTCACGTTAAATTATACCACACAGATGTATCATTATGTGACATGAACCTCGTCAAAGACAATCACTACAAAGTAAACTTTTGAAGAGAGCAGATTTCGCCAAATATAACTGAGTAACCATGATGACCACAGGCTAACCATCATTAGCCGCCATTATTTGCACAACAGGACGTGACTTCACTTCCTGTCAAGTCACTTCCTGTTGACGTCACACCCGCGGCTCCCACCTCTCTTCCCTGATTGGACCATTAAGAATTTAGCCAAGTGAAACTGTTGGACAGTGGAGGCTGGCAAGACGGAGATGCATGATTTCAGAATCAGGCATCTCCGCCTGGTCAGCAAGGCTATAAAATGACCACTTCATATTTATTTATTGCTTCAAGGCTTTTTGATTTTGTCAGGAACCTCAATTTAAACATAAGAAAAGAAAAAATATAAACACTAAATTAAAAAGTGTTCTTTTGAAATTGTGCCATCCCTGTTGTTAGGGTCGGTTTGGACCTACCAGTTATAAAAACAAGATTATTACGCAGTTAATTAAAGCCAAAACTGGAATCATGGTGCATCTCTGAAAATAAACACATTTTTATAAATGTTCACAAAATGTTCCTTTGACGAGAGGGAGGGACAGAAAGACAAGAGGGAGGGGAGTGTGGGAGAGAGGGGCAGATTGGGGGAGAGCAAGGGAGAGAGTGGGCAGAAAGGGGAGAAAGGAGAGGGGCAGATTGGGGAGAGGGGACTCTGCAGCTCCACGCCTTGTTAGATCTCTCATCCCTTTAATTAATAGTGTTTTAGGAAGACGTCTGAACTGTGTCATTTCCATTATTGGAAAACCCAACGCCATTAATGAATCATTTTCACTTCTGATCCATTATATCATGCTAGCTGATCTCCTCTTTTCCGCGCCGCTGACTGATAGCATCGTTTTCTGCCCCTCGATCAAATTTAATTTGGCCCCCCATTATATCGCACCGCTGCCACTGGAGTGTCAATTTTTGTCAGGCAATTAGAAGCTATAAACTGTGAAGCTAACTTTGATAGGCATTGTAATTGGATTGTTTCAGCAATAGCTTGAAACACTTTTAGCTTCTCTCATCTCCACCTGCCCCCCTCCCTCACCTGAGTCCTGATTTTTGATCGTCCTGGAGCTGCACGACGAGCTTCACAGCGAGCTGCAGATAAGAGGCTCAGAGTGCACAAAGTGAGCTGATGTGAAATGTGCCGTGTGGTTTCACTTTTGGAGCCACCATGGCAGCCGTGTGTCGGGCCGCCCCGTCCTCGCCTCACCTTTCAACACGCCACATTACAGGCCGTTAAACTTTTCAGCTGACAGACGCAGAGAGCGAGTTTAAAACAGGAAACGTGAGAGTAGGAGTTATCTGATGCAACCTGCAGACTTTTCCTCAGGGAGCTCTGACGCACGTTTGTGCTTTTCTTTTCGTTTTAAAGAAGAAGACGAAGAGCCTGCGGAAACTTCCAGAAAGAAGTCAGGAGCTCAAACTCTGGGTCAGGAGAGCCCAAAGCTCTGGGACTGTTGAAGACACTTTCACTGAAACACAGAATGATTAAACCTGTGTTTGAAACTTTTTTCAGTTGTGTTCCTTTATTTCTTTAATATTTTCTAAAGTTTTCAACGCCAGCAGGAGTGAACTTTCTAAAGTGGTGACGAGATGAGCTATGTTGTGTGGCAGCCGTGAGCCCACAGTAACAGAGACTTGGGCTCAGGAGAAAATCAAAATGCTGCTTCAAGGGACATGATAAGAGACCTTATTTCTTTAAATGGCCCTTTAGGGGTTACAATTTTTATTTTTCAATGCTTGGTAGTTTGGAGCAGGGCAGAAGTGGATTAGGAGATTTAAGCAAAAAAGTTGAAAAAAATATTGATCTGATATGTTTTTAGAGCGGTTAAAAGTTAGTGGCTGAAAGCAGCCATAACAGTACCTGCGTAACTTTTTGAAAAAAATGAAAAATTATTAAAAATCAATGGTGCTACTAATCTTTGACAACTCTAAGACTATGATGCCACGTAAAAAATCGTAAAAAATTCTGTCTCTGATCATGTTTTATATTGAAAAATAGGTCATTTGATGCTGTACCCTTCCCATAATCCATCCCATAATTCTTTAAATGGCCATTAAGAGGTTAAATGTTTTATTTATTTTCCAATGCTTGGTAGTTTTGAGCAGGGCAGAAGTGAATGAAGATATATAAGCGACAAAGTAAAGAAAAACATGTATTTGATATGTTTTTAGAGCAGTTAAAAGTATTGTGGCTGAAAACAGCCATAACAGTACAAGTGTACAGTAAATTTGTCCACAGTGACCTATTGACCTTTAGAAAAATTTTAAATCGTATTTTCAAAATGTATGTAAAAATAAGCTTCCTGCCCAAAACTCATTCAATTTGCTGCAATACAAAAAAAGTTATGGTCAAATAACTGAGAAAATTTTACTCAAAGTGGCTGTTTTCAGCCTTAATGGTCCACAAAGGTTAAACTCCTCTGCTGTTGTGAGATTTCATCGACGTCCACTTCATTGTTTTGTCCAATCAGTGAGTGACAGTTTTAGGGACTGGGCATGGCCATAGTGGGTTTGAGCAAAAACACACAACACAGCAAATGTTTACAGTTTACTTCTAACACAGCAGGTACTTACACACAGTCTGAGGCATTTCTGCAACCCCTTCTGGCAACCACTGGGAACACCATCACAAACAGGAAAGAACTTAACCAAAAACACACAGCACAACAGCGACGGGGAGTTCATCTGCAGCTTCACACCATAAAGCTGCTCAGCTGCATTCACACAGAACGCCAGGTCGCCCGCCCAAATCCTGTCAGCAGTCCATAAACATCTTATTTGGTCTCTGTCACGCCACTCAGTGATTCTCCAGCGGTTTCTCCGCAGTCTTACCATATTATTTGAGGATGTATAAGCTGACAGTATTCCAGCTGTATCCTTTTCACTCGCCTACCAACCACAAAACACTGCAGCTGATGCCCTGCAGCAGCCTCGTCTGCCAGGTTTCTGCGGCCTGTCAAGGCGGAACTAATGTCCACACTGACTAATGTTTCCACAGGGACATACAGACATAATCAAAATCTTAAGACCAGTTTAAAAATTGCTAGAATATGCATTTTGCACATTTGGACCTTAATGAGGTTTTACATAGAGCTACAATATGCAAAACCAAGAAGGGGGAGTGTGACAAAAAACACTTTGGAACTTGTAATTAACAAAAAAGAAATAAAAAACTGAAATAGGTTGTTTATCACCTGATCAAAAGTTTAAAACCACAGGCTATTAAAGCCCAAATCAGCTCAAAATGTTCATTTTCTGTCAGGCATGAACCACAATAACCATCAGACGGCATCTGTGGGAAAAGGGTTTCAAAAACAAAAAAAGAATTCAAAGACCTCGTCTTCTTCAGCACCACAAAACTGCCCGTTTAGACTTTGCCAGGGAGCATCAAACATGGCGACATTGAAAGGTGGAAAAAAGTTTTATTCTCTGATGAGAAAAAATGTAACCTTGACGGTCCAGATGGCTTCAACGTTACTGGCATGACCAGGAGATCCCGCCTGAGATGTTTTCTACCCGGCACAGTGGAGGGGGGTCCATCATGATCTGGGTGCTTTTTCATTCAGTGAACACTGGAGCTTCAGGTGGTGCAGGGTCGTCAAACGGCGGCTGGTTATGCAGATGTTGCAGAGGGCATCCCTCATGACTGAGGGCCCTCGTCTGTGTGGTAACAGCTGGGTTTTTCAACAGGACAACGCTGCAGTTCACAATGCTCGCTTGACCAAGGACTTCTTCAGGGAGAAGAACATCACTCTTTTGGACCATCCCGCATGTTCCCCTGATTTAAATCTCATAGAGAACATTTGGGGATGGATGGCAAGGGAAGTTTATAAAAATGGCCGTCAGTTCCAGACAGTTGATGCCCTTCATGAAGCCATCTTCACCACTTGGAGCAATGTTCCCAAAAGCTTCCTGGAAACACTCTCATCAAACATGCCCAACGAGTTTTTGAAGTGATTAACAAGAACGGTGGAGCTACTCATTACTGAGTCCTACTGAGAAACATTTTTGTTCTGGTTTGGAGAGTTTTTTGTCATTTTTTTGAGCGATGGTCTTAAACTTTTGATCAGCTGATAAACAGCCTATTTCAGTTTACTTGTTGTTTTCAATAAATTACTTTTTCAAAGTGCTTTTTGTCACACTCCCCCTTCTTGCTTTTGCATATTGTAGCTCTGTTTAAAACCTCATTAAGGTCCAAATGAGCAAAATGCATATTCTAACAATTTTTCAACCGGTCTTCAGATTTTGATCAGGTCTGTATATTGTTACTCTGTAGTTCAGAACAGTCTGTCACGGGTGAACAATGAACAAAAGCCATCAGATTATGACATTAATAACTGGTTGGTCAGTGGGTCTGTGCAAGTGGATCCAGTTTTTTTGAACTTCACAGAGGATCCTCAGATGACTCTGCAGACTGGACTACATCAGGGTTTTTCTTTGTAACATGGCAGCGGATCCTCAGTTCACTGCAGAACTCGTTCATCCTGGTGGTGAGTTTGGTCATCTCTTATCGATAACCTACTTCGATTTGAAGCCAATACTGATGCTGTTTGTAGTAAGGTCCAGCAGAGACTTTATTTCTTGAGAAAGATGAACACGTTCAAGGTGTGTAAGGTTCTCATGTCTCTTTTTTATCAGTGCTCTCATGTACTGCATGGTTGTGTGGTTCGGTTGTCTTGCTTTGTCTAGTAAAAATAGACGTGTGAATCTGGTCAAAATAGTGAGCAAGGTGATCGGAGTGCAGCAATCTCAGCTCCAGGATATCTACAGCAGATGTATTCTTAGCAGAGCCCAACAAATTCTGACCTTCCCTGATCACCCTCTGTTTACTGAATTTGATCTTCTCCCTTCTGGACGATGTTACAGAACCAAAACGAGGCGAGCCAGAACTTCTTTTATTCCAGTTTCCATTGAAAATCTTAATTCATTGGCCTGACCAGTTTTTCTTTTCTTGTGCTTTATGCTTCTTGTGGATAGAATTGTTGACTTTTAGACTGTAATCCTAAAATATTTATTGACTTTTTATTGAATCTCTTTTTATCTGCTTTATCTTGTATGTTCTTCATTACTGTTTATCTACTGCACAGCACTTTGATGACTGAATGAACTCTATAGGTTTTGCCTGATTCTTAGTCTTTGTCATTTTCTGGTTTAAGGGCCGTCCTTTTTCACTTGAGTTTAGGATGTCTCCTGATTTTTGGAATACCTGTATGATTTATGTGTCATCATGTACTTGTGTACTGATGCCTGCTGCTGAAAAACATTTTTTTTCCACGGGGTTATAATAAAGTTGAAGTTGAAGTTACTGGCCTAGATTTAAAGGAAAACAAATCTTGACTTGAGAAGATTCAGACTAAAATCAACTGAAATTATCTGCCAGTGCAGTAAGATAATAAAACTTTTATTACAAGATTTCTTGAAATACTGAACAATTTATCTCTTCTCTGCAGGACTTTTTGAGGAGATGCTGTAATGCCATGGAGGACAGTATATGGAGGAGCTTGACACAGTCTCCAACATGAGAAGCATTGTTCCTAAACTGCCTTTTAAGCTCAGAGAAAGATGCCGTAACAAAGCATATGAGCTGCAAAAGGAGAGCCTTCGCAGGGTCAGAAATCAGGACCTCCTCTGCTTTATTGAAAAACAGGCCTGTACAACAGCAGATCCACTCTTTGGTGACCTTCATGACCAGTCAGGCAGCAGAGGTAAAGCTAGACCCCCTGTTAAGTCAAAAGAAATATCACCTGAACCTACATGCCCCTTCTGTAATTCAGGACACAAATTGGATGTATGCAGACAATTCTAAAGGTACTTCCACATTAGTCCCACTTGTTTCGAACATTGCTGCGGCGCGGTTCGCCCCCCTCCCCCTTCCCCGCTGGCTTGCATTCACACTTGCAACATCGAACCGTGCCCGGGCTTACTTGTGTATTGACTCAGTTTGAAACAGCAGGGGGCGATATGCATGTAACTGGTTACCAAACCTGCTACGGAGGAGAATGAAGAAGAGACTACCATGGTAACCATTTCCTACACCAAACAACCAATGTTTACGTTTCGCTCTCTTCCACATTTTCCTTCCAATGTGTTTTTTATTGTGTTTAAGACGGCATCAGCGACCTTCTGGACCCTCGTAAATCATCGTAATCCTCAACCACTCCAACGACAAATTGAGTAAGCAAAAGATTCAACCGCGGGATTAACAGGAAGTAAATAATGAAGGACTTTACCCATAATTCAGTGCTTCCAATATCCACAATGTATCAAAAGTAGATCGGTTCTGACCACTTTGTAACACACCAGTGAAACTGCACCAAATGTAGGGAGATGGAGCGAATTGAGACCACCCCTTCATGGAGGTCTTGGACGGCTGATTGGGTGCACACCAAAGTGCGGTGGTTGCATTCACATTGATACTAACGTACCAAACCCTGGGCCAAAACTTCTTTGGTGCGCACTAAACATGGTTGGTGTGAAAACACCCTTAAAAAACACTCATAGAAGTAAGCTTAGCTGTCTAAAAACTAAAGGCATTTGCTTTGGCTGTCTCTCCGAAGGTCACATTAGCAGAGACTTCAAGAAAGGCCTCACCTGTAGAACCTGCAAACAAACTCACCCAAGCTCCCTGCCACAAAGACAGTAAGGAGGTAGAGAGATCCCCTGATGTCATAGACAGCTCATCATTACAGTTATGTGGCCATATAGAGGTTGGATGCCAAGAAAGTGGACTTTCTATTGTCCCAGTTCAGGTTAAGGCAGTGAGAGGCAGTCAGGTTTTACAGGTCTTCGCTCTCCTGGATCTACAGCCACTTTCTGTTCAGAGACGTTAAAGTCAAAGCTCAACCTGAAAGGAAGGCAAACTCAGATTTTCCTCAGCACAATGAACCAAACCCAGTTTGTTCCAGCCTATGTTGTACCTGGGATTGAAGTTTCAGCACTGGACAGGGACAACTTCTTACCTCTTCCTTCCCTTCACTTAGAAAGAAATGCTCACCACAAACAGCGTCCCAGGCAGGAAAACTTAGCTCAGTGGGAGTACCTAAGCAAAGTTCAACTTCCCAGCATCAATGCAGAGGCGGAGTTATTGATCGATGCTAATGCTCCAAAACTGTTAGAGCCATGGGAGGCTATTAATAGCCAAGGGGAGGGGCCTATGCAGTCAGAACCCTATTGGGGTGGGTAGTAAATGGGCCATTGAGAGGTTCTAGTGAGAGCAAAGTAGCAAGTGTTTCTGTCAATAGGTTATCAGCCATGAGTTTAGAAGAGCTTTTAGTCTGCCAGTATAACCAGGACTTTAGTGAGGTAGCATCTGAGGAGAAAGCTGAGGTGTCAGTTGAGGATAAAGACTTTTAAAGATAGCTGATGAGGCATTTCTACAAGATGGACATTACTACCTAAAGTTACCTTTCAGGAGAGAAAACTCTTGGCCCTTTTCCATTAGCCCTACTCTACTCTACTCAACTCTACCCGGCTTTACTCTACTCACCTTGTGCTGCTTTCTCATTAGCCGCAGTCTCAGTCTTTGTGATCTCAAAAATATGACTCTTTTTCTCATAATTATGACTGTTATCTCAAAATTTTGATTTTTTTCTCATTATTATGACGTTTTATCTGATAATTGTCTTTTTATCTCACAATTTTGACTTTTTTCTCATTATGACTTTTATCTCATAATTATGAGTTTGTTATCTCATACATATTACTTTTTTCTCATAATTATGACTTAGTTTTTATTTTTTATTTTTTTAGTTCCCTAAATTCCTTTTTTAAAGGGCTTCCATTTATTAGCTTGTGTTTCACTGTGTTAAAAAATAATGTTGATGTGCACCTTTCTTGACAAACAAGTACTTATCATAGCCAATGCCCCCACACACACACACACACACACACACACACACACACACACACACACGCACACACACACATGCTGCAGGACTCTGAAGCAGTGACGTAGTTACAAGCTGTGTGACTACCAGCAACAATTGTTTCCGGTCATAAAAATGCTATTTTCTTGAAAACAAAGTACAAACTGGAAAAAAAGAAATACATAACATAATTCAGAGGGACTCAACTCATAAAATGATTACAACTCAGAAAACAATGTGGGCATAAATGGGTTAATGGTTGTACTTTCATTAGCATTTCAGACGCACACATGTAACTTTGTACCTCAGGACTGGAAAACCGCCCCCTGGATGTACGACAGCTACAGCTGATCTGTCTGGTGGTGGGAAACATTGTGATGTACCAGTTTTTAGGACCAAGATACTCAAACAACGGGAATGCAAAGGACCTACAGCGAAGTCAACACACCGGTAATCCCAGATCAAATGCCAACGGAGGATTTTGATTTCAGTTAATGCTGGCTATCTTTAACAATTTATGCTTGTAAATCTGTCGTGTGGCACACACCACATGACCATAAGGCAGGCAATAGAGATGATTCATCCTTCCTACCAAACTTTGGAAAACCTAAACTGACTAAATATACATTAGATGTTTTTGTTGTAATGATACTGATTGTTTGGATGAAATAAATGTAAATACTGATATATCAGCTGATGTATTTTCCAGATCTATTCAGATTTATAAATGGATGACAGACAGAGGCAGTCTGTCAAACGCCATAAGAGAGGAATGTTTGTTAATTTCAAGGAAAATTATTTTCAAATACGTTTCTTTTTTGTTTGTTTGTTTTGTTTGCCAAATAAACTGTGCTTGTTTCCATTCACTCACCTCTGACCTGGAAATAAAGTTTGTAATGTCTCACAGATACACATTTGTACTTTTCCATTAAAGAAAGAAAAACCCACAAGGGTCACTGAAAAACATGAAACTGTCACTTGTGTAATAAGTAATAAGTTTTATTTTCTTTATATTTATACAACATATTTACAGGAAGGGGCAAAAGTAGATCACCTGCAACATTGCCCACTAATAGCACGTGTAATGTTTTAGTTTGCACATGCAAATTAAAACATTGTACTTCTTTTGGATCTCATCAGATCAGGTCCTGATCGTTTGGACGGGAAAATTCTTCACAGCTAAAATAGTTAAAGACACAGTGTTGTCTCAATGACAGGATTTAGCTCCATGTGCAGGATTTGGTAACAATGTAAGGCAAATAGATAAATATTCTAAATACAATAAATACAACCACACACATTCAGTTTTTGCCAAAAGTTTTATTCTTGAAACAAGACAGAAAATATGTGTTGTCTTTTTATGACAGGCCTAGAGACAGTTGTCAAGTGCAGACTGTTAAATCATCAGTTTATGTGGCTGAAGTTTGTCTCTTTACATCACAGTTTTTTTTCTAAAAGAACCCCTAACATTTTAAGCTTATACACACATTAAATCAAATTTAATAAAAACAGAAACTCAAACAGGTTTTATTTTAATGTTTATATGGTTGTGTTAAACATTAAATTCTTCCTGTAAAAATGTATTTAATGTGTTTTACTGCACTGTAGATTATTATGTTCATCATTACACTTAGACAGATGACTTTTTTCTTTCTATCACTTCTCCTCTTTCATCCACGATGAACAGCCCTGTGAGAAGGTTTTTGTTGTTTTGTTATGGTGCACTGATTGACCTGCGAGTGGAGAAGAAAAGACTGATCTTATTTAGCAAACACATTTTTTCACTTTGTGTTTATTGAGGGCATTTTAATCCTGTACATAGACTTTAATAGAATAAACACGCTTGTTTTGTTGTGTTCTAATTGTCATTAGTAAAATCAATGTGTTGGCCTGTGATCATAGACTCAGTTTTTAATTTTGGGTATTTTTTTTTCTATTTGAAGACACAGATTAATAAAGAAACTGCATGTTGTGATTTTTGCCACAAATATTCATATAATTTCACCAATAATGCTAATTATTCTGTCTTAATTTGTTTAATCATGAAAGAATTTTTAATGTTTTAAGAGAAGATCATTTCTGTGACTGGTTTCATGGCCTAACAGTAATTCCAGAATGATGATGAATAAATGATCTAATTGATAAATGCAGTTTGAAATCAGTCTGTAGTGATTTAAAGACTCAAACAGACGCAGACATTTAAAGGCCTGAACGTCTCTTTTTTTGTTCCTTTGACTTCAGTGGTGCTGCAGCCCTGCAGAGATCCTGCTGCCTCGGTCTGACGTGACTCGTCCCAACTGTAAACCAAAGTGTGTGTGTGTGTGTGTGTGTGTGTGTGTGTGTGT
Organism: Scarus forsteni; assembly: GCA_036419115.1. Classification (NCBI taxonomy): domain Eukaryota; kingdom Metazoa; phylum Chordata; class Actinopteri; order Labriformes; family Labridae; genus Scarus; species Scarus forsteni. The sequence goes on from JAZDUH010000541.1 coordinate 63,813, forward strand.
GTGTGCATGTGTGTGTTTTAGCTATCCTCCTCCCCGGCCCCGCCCTCCTTCACCCAGGGGTGCAAACAAAGCTTTTGTCACCCCGGGTGATGCCACGAGCGACGAGGGAGGAGGAGGAGTGCAACGTTCCTCTGAGAGATGGAGAGCAAAACAACACACTCTCTAACACACACGCCTACACACACACTCCTACACACACACTCCTACACACACACCTACACACACACTCCTACACACACACTCCTACACACACACCTACACACACACACCTGTGGTTGGTGAAGGTTTCCCTTGTTTGTCATTTCTTTGTAATTCAATGTTAATGAAGACTAAAATAATACTGGACCTACAGATAAAACATTGATGTTACACACAGATCTGAGTCACAGGGTGCATTCATAGCCAGTTTATTAGGTACACCCCTCCAGTCCCTGCAAAGCTGCTCTACTGCACTGAGATCTGGTGACTGTGGAGGCCACTGGAGTGAATAAACCAGTGTGAGCTGATCTGAGCTCTGAGACATGGAGCTGCTGAAGTCTCCATCTGAAGATGGTCCCCAATTTTTGGTGTTGGTGGCACTTGAGTTTCCCTCATCCTCCATTTTGGTGGCTTTGGCGGTTACGTTCTGGGCGTGGCCCTGCGGAGGGGCAGTCCTGCCCTGCTGCCCCGGGCCCTCCTTTAGCTTCCCTCCGTGAGGCTGTCTAGTCCCCATAACTAAAAAACTATACTTTTTTTTTTTGTTCATTTTTGTTTTGTTTTTTTTGGTCGTCATGATTTATAAAACTAATAGTACTCTTGATCTCCTGCTTCGCAATACTGCCATTATCCACACATATATATATGTACATATATATCTATATCTATATCTATATCTATATCTATATCTTTATCTATCTCTCTCTCTATATATATGTGTATATATATATATATATATAAATATATATATATATATATATATATATATATATATATATATATATATATATATATATATATATATATATATATATATATATATATATATATATATATATACATATATATATGATATATATATATATATATATAATGTAATATATTTGAATTACACACTCACACACACACATTCCTTCATACACTCAGTTAGCATCAATTTCTTCTTTCATTTCCTTTTGACTTATTACCTTTTTTTGTCTTTATTTCTTTTCCTTTTTTTAATTCTCTGCTTTTATTTCCTGTTATCTACACCATCATTAGTAGTCATTAACAATTATAAATGTTATTTTCTTAGTTTTGCAATATTTATTATTTTCTCCTAAACGGTAAAATTGTAAAATGGACCTGCTTGTATGTCTTTTATGTACTTTTGCCCTGTTTTTACAGGTCATTTGCATCGTCTGTTTTGTTTTGTATTGCAATAAAAAAAAAAAAAAGAAATTAAAAAAAGAAGATGGTCCACTGTGGTCATAAAGGGATGGACATGGTCAGCAACAATCCTCAGGTGGGCTGTGGGGTTTGAACCATACTCAGGTGGGACTGAGGGACCAGCAGCAGCAGCCTGAACCGCTGATCCAAGGCAGGATGGATCCATGTTTATGATGTTCTCACCAAACTCTGAATGTGGAGCAGAGATCTAGACTCGTCAGACCAGGAGACACTTTACAGTCTTCTTGGTGAGCCCATGTGAGTAGTGGCCTCAGTTTCTATTCTTAGCTGACAGGCGTGGCACCTGGTGTGGTATTTATGGCCCTTTTCCACGGGCCCTTCTCTAATCTACTCGACTCTACCCGGCTCTACTCTACTCGCCTTGTGCTGCTTTTCCATTAGCCCCAGTCATCTGCCCAACTGGGTGCAGTGTTGCTGTAAACAACTGAGCGGCTCTGCGATGACGTCATTTTGAGCGCGACACAACAATCTGTGGCTTTTTGTCACAAACTGAGTAAAAAAGGAAAGCAGAAGAAGGCTGCAGGTGGTAAGAAGAAATACCCCTTGAGAAGCACAGGAGAGTTTTGGAAGCTATACAACAGAATGAAGCCGAGGACGAGAGCAATCCAGCTGCAAAGAAAAGATGTATGAGGGTAAGCTAATGGTAGCTACCACTATCATGCTAGGTCTTCGCGCTCATGACTCATCGATGACGACATTGTCTGGCCAATCAGTAGCCGGCAGTCAGTGACGTCATCTTTTAGTATGGACTCAGCTCGCTTGGAACCAGAGCAGAGTAGGTACTAAAACTAGCTTGTTTTAGGAGGTACCAGGCTAGTGGAAACACACTGCTAATCGAGTAGAGCCGAGTAGAGTAGGGCCAGGGCGTGCTAGGTGGAAAAGGGCCATTAGATATGGTCTTCTTCAGACCTCAGTTGAGTTCCTGTCTTTCTATCATGTCCAACCACTCGGATCATTCTCCTCTGACCTCTGACATCAGCGAGGCATTTTGTCCCAGAGACGTGCTGCTCACTGGATATTTTCCCTTCTTCAGACCATCCTCTGCATTGTGTTTGAAAATCCCAGTAGCTCAGGTTCAAAGTCTCTTAAACGTTGCCTCTCCATTCTGATGCTCTGTTTGAAATTCAGCAGGTCGTCTGGCACATGCTCACATGACCAAGTGCCTTGAGTTGCAGCCATGAGATTGCCTGATTAGCTGCTTGCAAACAGGTGATCAGATGTACCTAATATAGTGGCCGGTGATTGTGGATCCTCCTGGGCAAACGTTCTGACATGAGAATGAGCAGTTTGATCAGAGTTTTTCTGGAAGTACTCGAGTACTTACTTTAAAGATACTGGAGTACTTGGAGCCTCCTCTCTGCTGTAAACGTGTTTTCCTGTGGTGTGTGTTCTCCTGCAGCCTCGTCTCTCCGACTGTAAAGTTCACATTTCTCTGATTATATGATTATTTCTCTGAGCTTTATTTTCCAACATGAAAATATTGGTTAACTGGTTTTAATTTGAGTGAAACATAAATGCTTATTATGCTGCTGAATCAAAACTAAATTAAAGAGAGCTAATTATGTTAAACGGAAAAAAGTCAGCTGGATAATTGTAATTTTAGAGGCGAGAATATTACAAATCACCTGAAAACACACACACACGTCCAGGTTCTGTCGGAGTGTGTGTGTGTTTCCTCGTACCAGTGGAGGGCAGAATTACATTTCATAAATTAGGAGCTCGGCGTGTTGATTAGAATGCAGGAGCAGGGAGACGGGGGAGTCAGAGGGTGAGGAGGGGGAGGTAAATGTTTTTCATCGCTCTCTGATCGACTTGTTTTTTCTTCTTCTTTTGTTTTCAGGAGACGTGACAACAAACAGGCAGAAAAATACGCAGAGATGCTTTTTTATTCCTGAAGATAAAATCCTCTTTATGACTTTCTGTTTCATTTTCAGACCAAACTTCAGCGGCCGCGTCGACGGATGTTCAGCAGCAGAGGTCTCAGCGGGACGATGACCGAGGTCAAACACTGATGCTTATTTACTTTATTAAACACAAACATGTAAACACTTCAATGAGACACTATATGTGTTTTTTTCATTTGACCTGGAACATCCCCTCAGACGCTGTCCTGTTTTTATTTGTGTGATTTTACTGCAGAGGTCATCGACCTTCAGCTGAAGGTCAGGGACACACAGAGAGCTGACTGATCATCAGAGTCACTCCTCAGTGATGATCAGTTTATTTCACACAGATTTAGGTCAGTGGATCATAAATCCATCAGTGTGACAAAGGGGGGGGACAAAATCAGTCAATTGAAAGGGACTATGAGGAGTTTCTAAGTAATTACAAAAAAGTCTCCCTTTTAGATATATGCCTGATGGAAATACACACTTTAAGATGAGTTTTATAGCCTCAAAATAGGTTATCTATAAATGCTATTCCTTAGCTTCACGGTCGGGTCGGACAGGGCTGGACTGGCCTGGATACTCAACTTCGGGAACAAGACAATTAAAACTAGAGCAAATTTATATTATTCAGACACGTCTTAGAGCACCGGGCAGTAAGTAGCCATATATAGCCGACTACAAAACTACGATGCTAAGTTTTCCAAAAATTGCTTGTTGTCACACATCAAAAACTACCACTACGTAACTAGAAAGAGATACATTACCTCGTCGCTTTGCATCCTGTAAGTTGTTGAAAAAAGAAGTTGTAAAGCAATGCAGAGTTCTGAGGAAGGTCTGAGCTGCATTCATTAGCATCACAACAAACACACGCTTTGGCTTGGGTCACGTCTTTTGGTGCGCTCCAGTTGTAGTCAGAAGTCGGAATTTCCTCCTGGGAACTCGGTGAAACCTCACCACCACCGAGTTGGCAATGGAAGATGGATGCCCCCAGTGTGAACAGTTATTTAGCTCCTGTAATAATCCATTTATTTGCACTTCTGACTGGGGTGTGTCGCTCTAGATCAGCTGTATACATAGTATTGTTAGACTTATATTTACAAAAATGCTGCCATAGTGATAATCACATTCTTCATGTGATATTTGTGAACAACGCAGGGTGTGCTAACAACAGCTAACAATAGCCTGGTAGATCGGCATGTTTTTTTCAGACTTCAACTGGAACGCTGATAAGTCAGAGATGATGTCACTCCCAGTTCTGAGGTTACTGGAACGCAGCATTACAACAGTCGCTGTGCGTGCTCATGGGTAGCAGAGTCTTTATGTTGCTGGTAATAGATTCTCCTCATAGAACCTTTAAATTAAATTATTGTGTTCAAAATGCGAAACTTTAATTTGAGTCACATCAACTACAAGCAGCAATAAGATGCACAAAATCCCATCAGTTTGGTCCAAAACTGTAAATATTGCTTCTCTTTACTTGTTAGCGTCTGTTAAACATCAGGATCTTTAATGAAACTAATAATCCTGATCCCGATCAGATTTAAGGACAGTCCTGATGTAAACTTCAGAGCACCTGAAGCTCCGTAATGAGGCTCTTGAAAACAGAGATGGTCATGGCAGGACGCCCCCCCCCGAGTGCGTGTGCAGCCCTCTGGGTGCACGTGTGATTAACCTAATCCCAGCAGAGAGTCAGATGGTGATACGCTGCTGCAGAGACACGCCGCCGTGTTGGCAGCAAATAAAAACACCCTTTCAGCTCCAGCCGAACTCCCAGCGAGGACGAGAGGCAGAAAAACAGGGAGGCATCAGCCAGTGACAGAGCAGGGAGCATCCTGATGCTGCAGTGAAACAGGAGGCATGCTCCGTGTGCTGCAGAGCTTTAAAACAGGAATAAATCATCTTTTCATTTGACAAACTTTGATCACTTCTGTAAACAGTTATGCATTATTATTAAAGTCATGACTTTTAAAATCAGATGGGAACAAATGTGTGCTGTAAAAATAATCACAGTATATGTATGACTGATCCAAGATGGATCAAAAGTTTTCTGTTTTTATTCTCTTTTTTTTCTTTTTGAAAAGTGCTCATCAAGACAGAAGACCATTCTTTGGGACAGTGCTCTCAGCAGGGGTGCTGCCAAGGATTTTAGGGCCCCAGGAAAATAAATGTCACTGGGTCCCCCATGGGACACTGTTAGGCCGGCAGAACATTTTACATAAAACTACATTAAAATGATATTTGTAACTGCTGTCTGTGAAAAGTTAGCTCTGCAGGCTGTCTGAAATGTTTTGCAAAACTTAGTGTTACCAGTACACTGTAATACAATTTATCTTTAACTGTAAAATTATTACTGAGTGCAGTTATTTTTTGTCAGTATTATAATTGTATTTGGGTCCACTCTAGGTTCCTAAAACAGTTTTCGGTGTCCATGGGTCCCTGGTTTATAGAAGTGTAAACAAATAAAAAGAACATTACTGGATTGACTAAAACAAAGGGAGAAACACAGAATGTTGTTTGAATTTATGGTTTAAAAATATATATGATTAAAACAATATATAAATGAAAAGCTCTTTCTTATGTTATTGACCATCTCCAGTTAAAACCTGCAAAAGGTGAAATCTAGGTGGGATTATTTTAGTCTTACACTTATTGTAAACCAGTTTCCTGACATGCCATGTCTGATTTGCTTTAAGTAACTAAACAAATCTGCTAGAGAAAACAAAAACAAGTAAGGCATCTTAAAATATCTTGTGAAGTAAGGAATAAAAATATATTAAGGACCTTCACGAGTAAAACTTTTTTTTTGTTGACAAATACTTTATTTTCAGAAAAGTTAATTTTTTTGGTCTTGCCAATGCATGTGGGTCAGAATTGCATTGTTTTAACCTTTTATTTTTTTTTATTCCTCCTTACTATTTATTTTGGTTCTAACTACATGCAGGGGTTCAGGTCTACTTAAGTTTTATGTGTATAAAAACAAACTTGATAGCATGCACAAATCTGATCTACTAACAGGGTGCAGCGAGGATCATGTCTGTCAAAAGAGCAAAATAGCACGAGCAGTCCATTTAGCATGTTTGTCTTCACAATTGTGCAGTGAACATGCAGATCATCAGAACGGGCAAAATACTGGGAGGAGGAGAGGAAATGTGATCATTTGTCAGTTGTGGGATTTACCAAACCCACAACTGATTGTGCTGAGTGTTCTTGCATCTACAGGTACATCTCAAAAAACTAGAATATCATGAAAAAGTTCAATATTATTCATCACTCATTTCAGAATGTGAAACTCATATATTACACAGATTCATTACAGATAGAATTGCTTAAAATTTTGGTAATTCTGAAATGAATGATAAAAATATTGAACTTTTTCATGATATTCTAATTTTTCAGATGTACCTGTAAATGTAGTACGTTTATAAAGCAGGTAAAAAGCACAGTGTTATGAATGAAGGGATGCGATCATGGTGGCAAACAGGGGTCCACATTAACCAAAAATTTTACATCACTAACTGAATTTTTTAATGAAAAACATAAAAACTTGGAGGCTGTCTGTCATTATGAAGGACTGGAAAAAGAGGAATGATCCAGTGTGCCATCATACTCAAGCAGACACACGTGAAGTAAACCCTCTCTGTTTTGCACTCTACTGAAGGAGGTAATTTGACCTGTGTAAAATATTTGATCAAGTTAAAAACTATGATCAGGTTTTTCAGCCTAATATTTTGAGGGAATTCTGCATCTGTCGACTTCATCATACATCAACAGAATAAATAGTAATTTAATGGAACTAAAGATCTGGAAATACAAGTCTTTGACAAACATTTATTGAGAGTAAATAAAAGCAAAATTTGAAACATATGTATTGATGATGTTTAATCAAACTATTCACTTGTGAACTACACCAAAATTCAAAATAAAAAATACAAAATGATGTGAAATCTGAATACAGGCATAATACACAATTTACCCTTTGTCAACTTTTTTGGATTTGTGATGCAATATCTTAATATGGTAAAAATGTGAAAATATTTTTTTTTTAAACTTGAGACAAGGTAATTTAAGAATTTTAAAGAATTAAAATACTTTTTATTGAAATTGAAATTTAATTTTAATTTATTTAAGAATTTAAAAGGTTCATTTTCTACTTTGTAGTTGGACATGGTATTGCAACCTAAAGAGTATTAAATGTATTCTAAATATTCGTCTACTGGAGTGGACACCATGCATGAAAGGGTTAAGAGCTGTCAGTGTGTGGAGAGTGTGATGCAGTCAGTGTGTAAAAGGCAAGAGTACCAGCTCAGTCTGTGTGTAACTGTAAGACTGCTCTTCACATGAGAGGTTATTGATGATAAAGCTGTGCAACTATGTGAATGCTGTCGATTAGATTATGTTTGATTGGAATCAGAAAAGGAAAATTTAAAATGACGGATAGAAACATGGCATGAGGGAAAAGTGACGACCTTTTCCATAAAAATGACAGACAGCACTGCAGTGTGTTTATTTATCTCCAACTTCATGGCTTCAAACTTCATTTTTCATTTACGGCCACTCTGCTCACTCAAACTCTCCATGGTGACAGCTGGTAGGACACGCAAAATCCTCCTTTAAAGACGACAGACACACCACTTTCGCGTCTGTTATTGTACACGCAATCATTGTAGATCCCCCACAACACACCCGCTAAATGCACATGCAATTTTTAAAGTTCATGTCCTTCCTTTGTCAACCCAAACGCAGACTTATGTACAGACACACCCCAACTCAAAAAAATAGCCTCAGCCATTGCAGCAACAATTTTTTTTAGGATTTGTCAAAATTGGAGTTAATATTTTTAGGTTCTGAAGAACACACTGCCTTCTACTGGTGAAAGACAGAAACAAGAGCCATAAAAGTCACGAAAACATCATCGTATGTGTTCATTACATGCCAGAAGCTTTTTCTGGTTTATCCATTTATTTCTTCTTTCATGTCTGCAGTTTGTTTCCAGCAAATATCTGTGATGAAGAGCATGGATTATCATGTGACTAAAGTAAGTTATGGAGTTCCTCAAGGCTCTGTGCTAGGTCCAATTCTTCTCTCCATGTATATGCTTTCCCTCTGTGATATCATGAGGAAATACTCTGTTAATTTTCATTGTTGCGCTGATGATACTCAACTGTATGTCCCTTTCTAATCTTTAAACTGTCATAGATGGCATTAGCCTGGCACCAAGCACAACTGTTAGAAATCTCAGGGTTCTATTTGATCAGGATTTATCCTTTAACTCCCACATAAAGCAAATTTCAGAAACAGCCTTTTTTCATCTTGGTAACATCTCTAAAATCAGGCCTATCCTGTCCCAGAGTGGTGCTGAAAAGCTAGTCCATGCTTTTGTTTCCTCTAGACTGGACTATTGTAATTCTCTGCTTTCAGGCTGTCCCAGCAAGTCGCTTAAGACACTTCAGCTGGTCCAAAATGCTGCAGCACGTGTACTGATTAGAACTAGGAGAAGAGACCATATTACTCCTGTTTTAGCTTCTCTGCATTGGCTTCAATAAACTCTAGAATAGAATTCAAGATTCTTCTCCTCACCTATAAAGCTCTCAGTGGACAGGCACCAGTTTATCTTAAAGAGCTTGTAGTGCCGTACAACCCCTCTAGAACATTACGCTCCCAAAATGCTGGCCTGCTCATAGTACCATTAGTCTTTAGAAGTAGTATGGGAGGTAGAGCCTTCAGTTATCAGGCTCCCCGTCTCTGGAACCATTTACCGACCACAGTTCAGGAGGCAGACTCCCTCTCTACCTTTAAGGTTAGACTTAAAACATTCCTCTTTGATAAAGCTTTCAGTTAGGGACCAGCTCATAGTCCAGAGTTTAGACTCATAGTTAAGGAGTAATAGGCCTAGACTGCCAGGGGGGTCCGGCACGTTGGGCTCTCTCTCTCTCTCTCTCTCTCTCTCTCTCTCTCCACATCTGCCTTTGCCCCTTTTGTTTGCTCCTGTACTCGTCTCTGGCTCTGGTCTTGTAGGTGGTCTGGGATCCTTGGTGGAGACTGCCTGCTGCTGTGGAGTCACGAAGCCTCAAAAACTACAATTAAAACATGACACATCTTTGGCCATTTCATTAGGAACATTCCAGTTCATAATCATTATAGCTGTTCATGTAGATATTAGCATGGTCTCCCTATACATGATTGATACATCTATAGTAACTATATTTATCACCACATCGTCAGACAGAGGCCTTAAATACATTTATACTTAACAGAGACAAATGTGGTCTGAGCACCCATGAATTCGTCACTACCATAAATTCTTATTTTCAGTCCTTTTGTCTCTGCACCCCCCAACCTTCCAATTATCAGCAGAAATATAGCACTCAAGATTTCCTGCTGCTTAACAGAAGGTTTTTTCTTGAGCCATGATGGAGGATTCATGATTGGCTATTGTTAGATGGATGTATTTGTATATATATTTATATGTGTTTTTTATATGTGTATATATGTATCCATGCATATATGTGTATCCATAAAATGAAGAGCTTTATGCTCTATTGTAAAGTGTCTTCTTATGAATTGGCACTATACAAAGAAAGCCTGATTCATTGATAAACAGGAACTCACAGGCTGGACCCACAATAAAAGCTCTTTTTTTTCACCTGGGTAACATCAGGGTTCAGGGTTTGTGCACGAGGCTGGTCTTCAGTAGATCAATAGACACACTGAGTCCACTCATAGACCTCATGTTTGTCATCCTGAGCACCTGGCAGTCCCTTGGCGCTCAGTGTGATCCGTCAGTGCTGATTGGACGACAGCAGCAGGCTTATTTATGTGAATGTGACAGCATATCTAAAGACAATGCCATCTGTCAAACAGTAATGAAGAGCTGCCTCCTCAAACAAGGAGAGATTCCTCCTAAATCCTCCCAAACACTTCTTTATGAACCCTGCAGACGCACAAACACTGATTTTATGTTTTTATGACATCAGCACAACTCCGTTAATTATTCTCCATCCAGCAGATTTCCATTTTCCGATTCTCCACTGAGAGAATGTTGATGGCGGTGGGGAGATGATACATGGAGAACGTGATCCTCGACACGGACGTACGATGACTAATCTGAGCTCTGCGATCGGAGCAGCTCATTAGAAATGCGTTAAGCTCACAGGTTTGGTTGGGGGGGGGGGGTTGTTGTTGCTCGGAGGCAGATGAAAAATAGCACCGATGACAGATGAGCGGTTGAAGGTGGATGGAAGGAGACAGGCAGCAAAATGCGGAGGGAGGATCTGCAGTCCGGCTGTTTTAATGAAGAACACAGAGCTGATTCTTCAGGCTGACACTTCGCAGTCTTTGTTCATTTATCTCAGACATGAAGACACAAACACTCCGATGACACTAAAGAACCAGACAACAACGCCATTTCAACGGCAGGGGCGGAGCCACGTGCAACACTGACATACAAATCTTAATAAAAGTCACTTTACAAGGACATGTGGAGCATGACTGTTTATTTTGGAGGTTTTAGAGAAGATGGAGCCCCCAGCAGGACAGCAGTGAGCCCACAGGACTACGCTACCGGAGTACTGACTTCTATCTCAACCCTCATCATGATTTAGCCAAACATCAAAAGTACAGTTTGGATGTATGTGTGCCTTCTTGATGAGAAAAAAAAGAAAAGCTTTTTTAACCTTTTCTGAGCCAGTCTCTGTGTGCTCTGCACTTCTGCCTAAAATTAGGGATGCACAATATTACTGGAACAATATCTTTATTGTCACATGATTGCGAGGGAAGTTGATAATTGATTTTTGCAGATATAAACTAAATAATTTACAGACTGTATTTTTGCCATACACATTGTTGAAAAGCATCCTTTGTTCTCCATTTAACACCTTAGTGTTTCTCCTCCCTGTTTAAATGCCACACTGTTGTTCATACTTCCACTTTTCTCAGCCATTCTTACGTTTTGACCTTTTTGTAACCCTTCAGCTTTTTATTTTGCTATTTACACACTGTGGGCCAGATCCACAAAGAATGGATTGCTCCTGCTAAAAGCACCATTATTTGCACAGAAATAGCTCACGAAATCTTCCCTGTTTTAGCGCCTTATCCTCAAAAGAATTTGCTCTAATGATTTGCAGGCGCAAACACGCCCACACAGTTTGGCATCTGAGCGCACTTCTGACTGCAATAATTCAGCACATAATAATGTTATATAGGTGGGTTTGTCCCTGCAAACTTTGAGGAGACTGATGTTGCCTACACTGAGCAGTAAAAACAAAAAACAGCACAAGAACAATATGCAGTAACAGTAAAGTACAAGACGTGAACTTGCAGCTATAGTGAGTAGTTCAGGTCAGCTGAAGTGCTCTAGCAGGTAAAAAAAATAAAAATAAAATAAAATTCGGGCCTGAGAGCACACATGCAGGCGAGTCATGCAGAGATGATGGGGCCATGAGGAGGACTGCTGCTGCTCTTGAGGCCAGAAATGCTTCTGTTGTAAGAAGGGAAATCAGCCTGAGCCTGCTGCCACATGATGGCAGTTAAGAGGCAGAAAGAAAAATAAATGTAATTTAAAATAACCTTATTTGGCATTCACATTTTGTTGTTGCTTTCACGTGTTTCCAGAAATGGTTCAGGCTTTATATGTTAATTTATTAATTATTTATTATATTGTCCTGGTGATCTTAAATAATACTATAAATATATGATAAATAAATAATACTAATAAAAAAGTTGATGCAGAGCTGTCCATGTTCCTGAATCTTTTATTCTGATCTATTTACATTACAGTAGAGCTGTCCATGGCCCTGTCTATAGATCAACATAAAGCCCACCCTGACCTAACAAGTAGGCCGCTGAATTACAATTGTCAGGATGAGAGGTTGAGTTCATTTATTTCTCAGGTTTGTTTGGGTATTACTGATTTATCCCCTTATTTAATGAACCTTACCTCCTGAGACACAGCTGCCAAGTATACAAATGTCAAAGTATTAATTGTGCCCCTTGTGAAAAATGTAGAAAAAAGTGATTCAAAGTGGTTAAAGGATCATATGTTCATAAGTGTTGTTTATTGTCGTCTTTTTTCTGTTGTTCATCCTATTTGTTTTTTTTATTATTTCTTTTGGCCATTGTTTTTGAAACAGCCAAAATAAATGCGGAAAATGCAACTCAAATGACCAAAAAAGTGGTCAAGGGGGTAATTTTGAACAGACTGTATTTAGACAAATTATTCATGTTTACTTAAAAAAGGTGGAATATTCGCAGAGACAAACACAGTCAGGCATATTACGGTTCATCCTTGATGTCATCAAGTAGTGCAAGGATCATGTGGACAGGCAACCACTATCTGCAAATTATTTCTTATCACTTAAATCAAAAAGTGATTGTACACACCTGCCATCTCGCCTGCCATGGCGCCTTCGCCGGGCTACAATCACTGCTGCCATGATTGCCAGAGAGCCCTGGCATGACAGCCCTTATAAAGGCTCTGCTCCACATTTACCACCAACTCAGTGCAATATGCAGTCATTTTGAGCAAGAGAGAGGGAGAAAGAGAAATTGGGCAGATTTAATACACAGGTCTCACAGGCGGTAATTTGCACCGCTCAACTGCGTGTGGCAGTTAGCACTGGTCTTTGAGGATTAGGTTGTATTCGCAACGAGGCTCATTTGCATAGGAGGGGGTAATTTTGCTCTGGATCTATGAATATTCCCTGATTTACATGCATGCAAATTGGACCAGCGCAGTCAAGAGCAGCAGTGCAGTTTGGGTTCAGTTTGCATGCATTTCACTCTGCGTATGCTTTGAGGATCGCAAGCTATTTTTTTCTGTCATTTGCAAAGGTTTAGTGCTCGCAAAAGCAGTGCAATCCTTTTGAGGCCCTATTTTTTACAGGTCATTGTTTTGTAAGCAGAGCTCTGAAATGCTCTCGCACGGAGGGGCAACAACAGTAAAGGCTGTTCTATTCTGCAAAACAGGAAATGTGACCAGGGCTGGATTTCTGCTGTCCTGGTACAAACACTCACTTTTACAGTCTTCTCTAGTCCAGTTTTGGTGAGCTTGTGTGACCTGTAGCCTCTCGTTCTTAGCTGACAGGAGTGGCACCTGGTGTGGTCTTCTGCTGCTGTAGTCCACCTGGCCATGTTGTGTGTTCAGAAATGGTCTCCTGCAGACCTTCTGTCATCTCTAACCAATCTGGTTATGCACCTCTGACCTCTGTTGCAAAAAGGCATTTTGCTCCAGAGAGATGCTGCTCACTGGACATTTTTTTTTCTTGGCCCATTCTCTCTTCTGGAGATGGTTTTGTGTGAACATCCAAGTAGATCAGCAGTTTCTGAAGCACTGACAACCACGTTAAAAGTCTTTAAATCAGCTTTCTTCTCCATCCTGATGCTCAACTTGGACTTCATCATGGGCACATGCCTGTATGCATCAAGCTTCTGCCATGTGATATGCTGATTATCCATTTGCATTAAGAAGCAGTTGAACAGTTGAATCTTAAGAAGTGTTTGCTGAGTGTAGATGAAGAAATAAGCAGGGCTGCATGCACAAACGTGACATCATCACCTGTGGAGCCCCCTAGTGTCCTGATTATGGCCCAGTGTTTGATCAGCCTGCATGTGCTCCACCTTTATTTTATCTTCTACTCATTAATGATCTTTAAATGCTCAGTTAATTCACACTAATGATAGTCAATACTTATTGTAAACACTAACTTGTCCAATTAGCCCTAAAGAGGGTTGAGGGAGTCATTACAGTAAAGTTTAGGTTTTTGAATTTAAGCTTCTGTGGGCTCACGTATTAATGACAGAGCAGGAAGTCATTTAAATGTTTCTTTAAAATAGTTTTTACTTTTATTAAACCATATTTCAAAAGTTTTAGTGTGGAGTAAACTCTCCAAGGTGGTGAGAGAGAAAGTGGAGGACTTTAAGGAAGTGAGGGGAGGGGGTGAGGACACGTGGAGGGGGAGGGCAGCCTGCCATCTTTCCTGTCAGCCTCTTCCTGTTCTCTTCAACTGTCTCTCCTCTGGTGGCTCCGCCCCCAGGCCACGGGCACTGGTGGGCGGGCGAGGCAGGAAACAGGAAATCATGAGAGGGCGGAAGAGGAAGCCACAGGGGGCGAGAGGAGGCAGCGGCGGCGGCAGCCATGACGTGCCACAGCTGCCATCACGGCTCAGAGAAATGCTCGATGTCCCAATTACCTCGCCGTAAACAAAGGAGGAAGTTTTGCCTCACCGTGGGCTCTTCTCCGCCCCCTCGCAGACTCTCTTCGTCACAGTGGCGGCGCTCTCTCCCTCCTCTCCATCAGATAAGAAGAGCTCAGACGCCGCAGCCTTGCTCCTGATAGCAGAGCTGTCACTTGTGAAAGGCGGCATCCCCGCTGCACATGCCGCCTCCGATGAAAGGTCGGCAGAGCCGGGGTTCAAAGTGCACCCCGCCGCTCTTCTCCTCTTCCTCCTCTTGTCTGTTTGAGGGCGGCGGTCGTGGCAGAGCAGAGGGAGGAGATGAGCTTGAGAAAGGAAGTGAGAAAAGGATCAGAGAGACCATCTCCAGGAGGCCTCTGCTCTGAGGAAGGGGTCTATTTGACTCAGTTATTAACATGACAAGGGGGTCTTTGTGACCCAGATACTAGAATGAGACCCAGATATTAACCAATGAGAGGGGTCTGTGTGACCCAGACATAAACCATTAAGAGGGGTCTGTGTGACCCAGACATAAACCCTTGATTGGGTCTATTTGACCCAGACATTAACCCGTGAGAGGGGTCTGTGTTACCCAGACATTAACCCTTGATTGGGTCTATTTGACCCAGACATTAACCCGTGAGAGGGGTCTGTGTTACCAAGACATTAACCTATGAGAGGGATCTGTGTGACCCATACATTAACCCATGAGAGGGGTCTATTTGACCCAGACATTAACCCATGAGAGTGGTCTATTTGACCCAGACATTAACCCCTGAGAGGGGTCTGTGTGACCCATACATTAACCTATGAGAGGGGTCTATTCGACCCAGATATTAACCCTGAGAGTGGTCTATTTGACACAGATATTAACCCGTGAGAGGGGTCTGTGTGACCCAAACATTAATCCTTTGACAGGGGTCTGTATGACCCAGAAATGAACCTGTGAAAGGGGTCTGTGTGACCCATACATTAACCCATGAGAGGGGTCTATTCGACCCAGATATTAACCCGTGAGAGTGGTCTATTTGACCCAGACATTAACCCGTGAGAGGGGTCTGTGTGACCCATACATTAACCTATGAGAGGGGTCTATTCGACCCAGATATTAACCCTTGAGAGTGGTCTGTTTGACCCAGACATTAATCCTTTGACAGGGGTCTGTGTGACCTAGACTTAACCTGTGAGCGGGGTCTGTGTGCCCCAGAAATGAACCTTTTCAAGGGATCTAGTTGACTATTCTGATGCCTCCACCATTGATGACGCACATTCCCCTCATCAGAGCGGTCAATAAAATCCTCTGAAAGGACAAAAAAGTGCTCTTCCTAATCTAAGCCCTCATTGGCCAAAAGCCTGCGTCCCTTGTCTAACTATCTGAATACAGAGGCAGGAAGAACTGGACTGATCGTCATGTTTTTTTTACCAAATTAAATCCAAAGTCCAAGCTGAACTGTTCACTGCAGTCTAAATGTGTTTCTTTCAGTCCAGTCATAATTCACAGCCTCAACGCGCTGCAGGCAGAGCAGACCAGAAAATAAGGTCTTCATAACCAGCACATACGACACAGGAAACTGTCAACACACAATCAGTTTAATCATACTTCAATATTTAATCGAATCATGACCCCAGACTCTCGGTCCAACTGACCCATGACCTCCTGGACACACACCTTGAGCAGAGAAGCGTCACCAGACAAACATCCCGTCCTCCTCTCCTGTTAGTAAAAATAAATAACCTGTGAATAAAACACGTCATTCTCCTAACGGTCAGCATTTCTCATCCTTAAAGTGAGATCAGTCCCTGTCACTTGTGTCTCCTCTCTGGCTGTGGTAAATGTTGGATTTCATGGATCCTGGCTCAGAGATGAAGTCACTCCTGATAAACTTTTTTCTGTTCCTGTTTTTAAGGGCCAAGACTCACAGTGAAGCTCAAACAGACGGCAAACGATGAAAACGTCATCAGCCAGAGACTTTAGAGAGAATAAAGCAGCATGAAGACGAGGATCAAACAGTGCTTTAATAAAAAAGCAATGAGAAGATGAACTAATCAACAGATAGATAAGTACAGTAACTCTTCTTCACTTCATTAAGGGTTTGTCTCATACGTGTGATGAAGATGGAGAATAATCTACATCTGTGTCAGAGGTCATCTGAGCCTCTCTGAAAATCTGTTTATTAAATGTGCCTATGATAATTTACGCCTTTAACTTTTGATTTCATTCCATTTACTTTTGTTTTTCAAACATTTAATCACAAGTTTTGTTTGTCTTCAATAATTGCATAATTTATAATAATAATTAAAGGAGCCTGAGGGCTGCACGTGTCCGCTCATACGGCTGTAAACACTCATTAATTTAATTCTCGTTTTATTTATCCCTTATATCTTTAAACTAAATAAACATATTGTTATTTTTTTTACACATATTGTTGAAGAAAAAGGAACTCAAATCCAAGCCATCACCCTCTCGTCCACATTCCCTGGATATGATCTCAGCCCGAGGGCCTGGTGTGGCCCCGGGGCCTCCACGGTGCAGAGGGTCCGATGATCAGAGGGGGATCATGAGGCCTTTTTTCTGGGGTAAAAATAACCCCTTAAGTGTTTGTTCATCATCGCTCCTCCCTCATTAACACGGTGTGAATATCAGGAAATCACTGCAGCACTCGCTGCTTTTTTAACACCAGGAGAAGAATTCATCTCCACGAGGACGGCCCGGCTGATCTTAATAATTCATCAGGTTTGGATTCTTCTAGAATAAAAGACTTTGTTTCAAATTAGAGTTTGTTAAATGAGACCAATAAATCAAAAGAAAACATGACTTTATATTTGGCTCATTCTACAGAAATATGCATTTTTCTGTCCCTAGCCTTAAGAGATATATTACTCCTGAAGAAAACAGATTGTGTTAGATTTTTTAAGTATTTTATTTAAAAACATATTATTACAGCTATCACACTATTTGGAGCCATCAGCTTGGTAATATTTGCTTTTTAATCAATTATTTAGAACCCCAACCACAACAAAAGTGCTCGTCCCCACAGTCACTGATGGAGAGAAAGTGCTGTGTTTAGAGTTTAAAATTATGTTTTTCTAAAAACAAAAGTACAAAAATAACTATAAAATATATGATATAAATGACATTTTGAAACAAAATTCCAAATAAGTATTATAAAATATATTTAAAAGTAGTCGTCCCCTGCAGTCATGTCACTGGTGTTACCATGTGACAAAAGTCTTTTATTTTGGAAAAAGAAATCACTCTGATGACATCACTTGACTTCCTTTGACCTCTTTCTTGAAGATCTATGAAGAGGGACCCTGGTAAGAACATTGTCCTTTTCAGTTTTCAGAAATATTAACATTTATCTCATGATTTCATTATGAAGTTTTTAGTTGACATCACTGGTGTTACCAACTTTATTGGCAGGAAATTGCAAACAAACAAATAAAAATGTATTTAGAAGACATAATTTAGTGAATAGATCAGATTAGTAACATGCTGTGTCATGCTCTGCAGCAGCCATTTTGTTAAAGGGCATTTTTATTAAACTGTCACTGGTGTTACCTTTCTTATGGGTAACAATCAGGAACACCAGTGACAATCAGATGTGTGGATTCACTTTATTAAATGGTGTTTTGTGATAAATGTACCAAAAAAAATCATTAAGCTTTCATTTATGTGTATTCATAAAGTCAATGACATATGTAACAATGTAGCTGAAGGTTAAATGTTAAAAAAAGAAATAAAACAAAAGACATTTTGCACGTTTCTGTAGAATGACCCATTTGTATGTTTGAATCAGAGTCAAAAATCAGAGTGTGTCTCTGCCGTGCACACTCTCCACCGTGCACACTCTCTGCCGTGCACGCTCTCACTCACTCTGGTGCTTTCCTGGCGGAGCTTGTGGCTCTGATTGATTTAATTAGTCCAACATACATGTGCATAATTAATGCCACATATTAGCAGCTCTAAATATATCCACACACCTCCTCGCTGACGCTCCGAAGCACATCACACATCACAGAACGAAGAGGAGGAATAAAACCTTTACATTTACACTCCACCAGGAAATAGAGCTTTTGTGTGATAGTAAAATGACATTAATGTTATTTTAAATAAAAGTAAAAATACACTCTCACTGTGTTTCAGCTGCAGACGAGCTCCTCCTCTTCCTCACTGAAGCTTCATCTTCTCATGTCGTCTTTGACTTCTTAGCTCATCTTCAATTTCTTTCTTTATTCATTTTTACTATTTTTGGTGTCTTTTCTTCTTTTGTCCCTGTCTCTTTCTCCCTTATTTTTATATTTACCTCTTATTTTCTCATTCTTCTTGTTTCCACTCTTTTTTCTGCCGCAGTCACGTCTCCCTCCTTTCCGATCCTTCGTTTATTTTGTTACTTCTGTTTCTTTTCATTTCATTTTCTTCAGTTTATTTTGTCTCATTTTCTCTTTTGTCTTCTTTTGCTGCCTTCTCTCTTCATGTTTGTTTATGTTGGGGTCTCTAATCATCATCAGTCTTTTTCTGTTCGAGAATTTTTGTCCCTTCTGCTCCGAGATTTTCCATTTCCTCAAAGTCACTATTTCTTCCTCATTTTCTTATTTTTTATTCTGTCTTCATCATATGAACTTTGTTTTTCTTTTCTTTTCCATTCAATATATTTTAAAATTTTATCTTTATTAATATGTTTAATTAATAAAATAATATGTGTGTATGTGCGTGTGTTTATCTGTGTTTATGTGTGTGTGTGTGTGTGTGTGTGTGTGTGTGTGTGTGTGTGCGTGTGTGTGTGTGTTTATGTGTGTGTGTGCACTGTGCAGTTAGCCAGTTTTATTTTTACTGTCTCAGAGAGCTCACTGAGCCACAGGATGTGGTTCGCTCTTCTTTTTCCGTCAATCATGTTTTAGGTTTTTGTATTTTTCACAAATATGCATCCTCATTTCCTAAAACTAATTTGTACTAACACTAATTTTCTCTTCATTTATATCTAACTATTTATTTCACACAGATGTTTCCCTGTTGTTTTATTTTCTAAATGTTCTCTCCTTGTCTTGATCTTTGTCTTCTTCAGTTTATTGTTGATTTCTGTCCTTGACAATTTGGGTCCTTCCTCTAGTCAATGTCAATAAATGTTCCTTGTTCTTTTATTTATTTTTTTTTATCTTAACCCTTTAAAGCCCAAGACCATAGATTATAGCCAGAAAAACTCTAATTTTTTGGAGCTGAAATGTTTGTTTCACTTTCTGCTAAAATACTAAAAATATTAAAATGTAAGATTTTCTGTTTCTCATTTGATACATTAGGTGTTTTTGGCAGCTGATAATCCATTCAAGGACATTTTTATCATTTATCTGATTGTATTCAGATGTTTTTTTTTGTAATTTGTAGATCATATTGAGTAGATAGAGGTATTATAAAAGTATGTATCAACCTTTATAGGGTTAACATTTTTATCTTTTTTATCTTTTTCCCATTTGCAAAATTTACTCTTCTTCCTGTTTGTTATTGTTTTTTTCCCTCCTTCATTTTTTGCTGATATTTGTATTCTTCTATAAAAAAATGTCCTTATTTTATTCAGTTTTTATTGGATTGGTGTCTTTATTTTCTGAAATATTTCCCACGTATTCTGTCCTTCTTGGTTTTGTTTATAATTTCTCCCGCCTTTATTTTATTGTCTGTCTAATTTTTGTCCTTATGCTGTCTTCTCTGTCGTTCTTCTTCTTATATTTTCTTCTCCTTCTCTTCCTTGTGTCTCCTCCCACTGTTGTCTTCTGAATCTTCTCCTCTTCCTCCCTCCATCCGTCGTCTCTCTAATTGATGGTATCTCCCCAAACGGCGGGGTGCTTGTCTCATTGTGACACGGCGACTCAAACACGGCTGATCTTTGTCTCCTGCAGACAAAAATAAAAAAGTAATCCAGCAGCGAGCGTGCGGCGTCTGTCACACACCTTAAAACACACAAATAAGGAACATGCACTCGAACTTACCCCCCCGCCCCTCCTCGCCCAGAAATCAGAGCGGATTGAGGCGGGCGGCGTGTTGGCGGCGAGGATAAGCACCGTGGTTAAGGTTTTGCTGATTTTCATGTAATGACTGGCAGCCGTAACACCTGGCACTGTGAAATCTGGAAATTAGCACACTCCGGGGAAACAAATTGTTTTGTTGATGCAGAACGTGAGAGCGAGAGAGGGAGAGGGAGGCACCGGGCCGGCGCCGCTCTGGAGGAGACGCTAAATCTTTTATTTCGACCAAAGTCTGAAACTCAAAGTTTATGATCAGCAACACATGATCGGAGTTGTCTGTGGGATAATCGGTTTGTTCAAAAATCACTCAGGAGAGAAAACACGATGGTTTAATCTGGATCAACAAAACCTGCCTCAGATTTTATTCCACATAAAAAAAGAAGAAAATTATTTTAACCCTCTAAAGCCGATTGTATCATATTTGATACATACTTGATCAACAAATTACAATAAAAACATCTGAATACAATCAGATAAATGATAAAAATGTCCTCAAATGGATTATCAGTTGCCAAAAACACCTAATGTATCAAATGATACGGAAAATCTACATGTTGAATTTTATGGACATTTTGATTTTTATGGATTTTAGCAGAAAGTGAAACAAACATTTCAGCTCCAAAAAATTAGAGTTTTCTGTCTATAATCTACGGTCTTGGGCCTTAAAGGGTTGATAAACCCTCCATGTCTCCATCAGTATCAGTAAAGTCTTCTGCTCCCTCGTTGATATGTTAGTATACAATCACTGCATCTTATAAAAAAGAAACAGTTATCTCTGACTAATAAAGTAAATAATGACTTCGCTGTAAAAAAAAAAAAAAAAATTGTAAAAAAATGGTAATTTCCTGGCAGCTGGGGCGCCAAAAAAATACTGTGAAATAACAGAAAATTGCTTTCTCATAAAAATACAGTTTCTTTCAGTTATTAAAATACAGTTTGTAGTTGTAATTTTAACAAGATTTTGACTTAATTTAAGGTTCTTTAACCTTTAATTACAAACATTTAACGTTAAAAAACAATTAAATGACCCATAAAGATGGTAAATCAACATTGTAAAACGCAGAATTATGTGTAAATTTACAGGAATAGTTGGTTTTAATGACATTATTATTTTTGTATGTATTTTTTGGGCATTTTGTACTTTCAGATTCATTAAAAAGTCATGCTGTGACCCAGACGTTAGATAATAATAACACATTCATTATTTTTGAACAAAAATCAAACTGAGTCTTTTCTGAGTTTATTGGACCAGAGCTGCATCATGAAAACATTTCACTGTTTGACACCAAAAGAATCAGAGAGTTTTTTTTATTTAATTTTTTTATTCCAGATTCTGTCACATGCTGTACATTCATAAGTTTTGTCACATTTTCCATTTCATGATCAAAAGGGCAGGAAGAAGAAAACTTATTAATACCAGCCCCTTTATTGACATAATAAAGCAAAAATACTTGATGATCTGTCCTTCAGATATGTAACAACCAATGCTTATTGAAAAAGCAGAAAGTTAGAAATAATAATACATAAATGATACATAAATAAAATAGAAACAAGTAATCACAAAACAATTAACAAGCATACACAACTATTCACCATCAACAACAATAACATAAAGCAAAAGAGGACCTTTCACCTATCATCTTCATATTTCCTTATTATTTTGTTTTTATACATTCTCTTAAACTGATTAATATTAGTACAGGCTTTTAAATCAATTGTCAAAGAATTCCACAATTTGACACCACACACTAAAAAACACATTTGTTTTAGAGTGGTACGTGCAAATGGATGTTTAAAATCAAATTTACTTCTATGATACTTATTTTCTGAACTAAAAGCAAAAAAATGTTGTATATTGTCTGGCATTGTTCGGCCTTTTACCTTGAACATAACTACTAAAGTCTGTAACTCAACAATGTCTTTAAGTTTAATTAATCCTGACTTAACAAAAAGTTTGTTCGTATGTTCTCTCGCCTCCACTTTGTTTATAATTCTTACTGCTCTTTTCTGTAAAATAAATAATGGCTTGATATTAGTTGTGTAGGTATTCCCCCAAATTTCAACACAATAACTAAAATAAGGCAAAATAAGCGCACAATACAAAACTCGCATTGTCTCTTGATCCAAGATATGTTTCACTTTGTTGATAACAAAAATATTTTTGACACCTTAGTTTTAACATAACCTATATGGGATTTCCCTGTGATGTTTTCATCTATAATTACACCCAAAAATCTAAACTGATACACTCTCTCATCTACAGATCCATCAATAGACAAAGACATATTACCATCCCGTTTCTGTTTGGAAAATACCATGAACTTAGTTTTTTTTAAATTAAGGGATGACTTATTTACATCAAACCAATATTTCAATGCTGTCTATCAAAGTTTCCAAATTATCTCCTGAACTAATACAATTTGTGTCATCTGCAAAAAGAACATATTGTTTCATTTTTGATACCTCACAGATGTCATTAACATATAAAAGAAAAAGCTTAGGCCCAAGGACAGAGCCTTGAGGAACCCCACACACAATTTTTCTACACATACAAAACATAAAACCAGTAAGGTTGGCACGATGTGTAAATCATAAATAAAAACAATGATTTGCAAATCCCTTTCAACTTATATTCAATTCATTACAATTTATTTTCAAATTATTCAACCTGTATGTACCTTTCAGCATTAATGGTGCCTGCACAGATGTGTAAGTTACCCATGCCTTGGGCACTAATACACCCCCATACCATTACAGTTGCTGGCTTTTGAACTTTGCGCCTATAACAGTCCGGATGGTTCTTTTCCTCTTTGGTCCGGAGGACACGACGACCACAGTTTCCAAAAACAATTGTAAATGTGGACTCGTCAGACCACAGAACACTTTTCCACTTTGCATCAGTCCATCTTAGATGAGCTCGGGCCCAGCGAGCTCATCTAACATCTGGGTGTTGTTGATAAATGGCTTTGGCTTTGCATAGTAGAGTTTTAACTTGCACTTCCAGATGTAGACGAACTGTAGTTACTGACAGTGGTTTTCTGAAGTGTTCCTGAGCCCATGTGGTGATATCCTTTACACAGTGATTCCGGTTTTTGATGCAGTACCACCTGAGGGATCAAAGGTCACGGGCATTCAATGTTGGTTTTGGGCCTTACTGCTTCCGTGCAGTAATTTCTCCAGATTCTCTGAACCTTTTGATGATATTACGGACCGTAGATGATGAAATCCCTAAATTCCTTGCAATAGCTGGTTGAGAAATGTTGTTCTTAAACTGTTGGACAATTTGCTCACACATTTGTTCACAAAGTGGTCCTCGCCCCATCCTTGTTTGTGAATGACTGAGCATTTCAGGGAAGCTGCTTTTATACCCAATCATGGCACCCACCTGTTCCCAATTAGCCTGTTCACCTGTGGGATGTTCCAAATAAGTGTTTGATGAGCATTCCTCAACTTTCTCAGTCTTTTTTGACACTTGTGCCAGCTTTTTTGAAACATGTTGCAGGCATCAAATTCCAAATGAGCTAATATCTGCAAAAAATAAAGTTTACCAGTTCGAACATGAAATATCTTGTCTTTGCTGTGTATTCAATTGAATATAGGTTGAAAGGGATTTGGAAATCATTGTATTCTGTTTTTATTTATGATTTACACAAAGTGCCAGCTTCACTGGTTTTGGGTTTTAAGATTTTCTGTATGTTTGCTCTCCTTTTCAGAGTTTCATTGATGCAGTGCAGAGACAACAGAACCTAATGGGTGGAGGACGTCGGGGAAAGAGGGCTCTAAAGGAAAATGGCCTTTTCTCTTGTTCTAGGTAAAAAAAATATATCTCTGTTTTTAGTTATTCTGTGTCATTTAACTGACACATTTATAGCATGAAGCAATAAAAAATAGGAATCCTTCTTGAAAATACTAGCTAATTTCAACAATTACGACTGTAAAGTCGGAGCACTTGAGGTAGGCGCCAGCTTCATGTTGTGGGGAGGGCTACAGGAGGCCTAGAACATCACCCCACTAGATTTTTACAACACCTAATAGACATCTAGTCTAAAATTGGTCTACCAGTGGTATAGAAATGAAAGTTCTTTAGACATCTAAATTTAGACTAGACCTCTAACAGTCATCTAATCAATGTCTAAGTCTATACCTGGGTTTATATTTGGCAAAAGCATGAATGTCAAGTGATCATCTAACATGCAGACTAAATTTAAACTTTTATTTCTATACCCGGTAGACCAATTTTAGACTAGAAGCCTAAGGAACATTTAGACGTTTATTAAACGTACTGTATAATAGACCTAAAAATGCTCAGTGGGCTTTGTGACTCTAAATTGACTTTTCAGACCCTTTTTAAGTCTTCTGCTTCAAAATGACACACTCTTAAAGAAAAGAGTGTATCTCTGCAACCACAAGGTCTATTTGAATTATTTTGGTGTCATAATAAAAGTAACACTTGAGAGATTTGTCCAGATGTGGAATTATCAGTATATGAGTTACTGAGACAGAGTGAATGAAGACAGAACACAGAATAATTGGAAGATTTAATTCTCGCCTACCCACTACTTTTTAATACTGAATATCCCTTTGAAATGATTCAGTAGCAGCTTTAGAACTCTAAAAATAAATAATAAAATATGTAAACATCATCTCTGCAAAGGACTATTCTTATAAAGTGATGCAGACCAAAATTAGAATGGCTTTTTAGCAATAAGGTCAGGTTAGTTTATTGAAAAAGACTGCATTTTGATGCAAAGGTCAAAAATTATATGTTTTGTCAAATAAATGCAAAATCAAAACGAGAAAGTGTCTAAAACGCGTACGCAGCACTTCCTCTATATACTAACCTCTTTTGTATCGTTGTTCTGACATTTTTTACTCAAAACTGTACATGAATAATCCTACAAATATATTTATATATTTATATTTGATGATCTGACGTCACCATTGAGGCCTCCTGTGGTCACATCTAAGGACTATATCTGTTGATTGGCCCATTTGGATGATTCACGCCTCTATCGACTCATCTTAGTCAATAGACTTAGGGCCCTAATTTCGTGGCAGCAGGGGGCGCAAGCCTGGCGCACCCCGCGCAGTGTTAATTTCGTCCGGCGCACCGCCGTGCGCTGCCAATTTGCCAATTTGGTAGACCATCTGCGCAGAGATGGGTGTGACGGCGCACCAGGGGGAGTCGACGGCGCACCGGGGAAAGTGCCGACAGATTCATGTTGGCGCAGTGAAAAATTTCGTGCCAAAAAACTGTGCGGAAGTTGCGCCGAAAGCTCGCCAGCTTCAACCTGGTCTATTCTCGGTGCAAAGCGGAGCGCACCCTCTGCAGCTGTAATTTGGTGACAGGCGCACATGTGCGCACACATCACCAAAGCCTCAGAGGCAGGTTTCCAGAGAGTCAGGCACATTTTAATGCAACTAACAATCACAGCAATCACTATTTAAAGTAACGGTCTGAACCACCATATACATTTGTATCTATATTAACTGTCCCGTCACATCTGATGTCGGATTAAAGCCGTTTGTCATAATGGAAACTTCACCTGACGGCAGCTGGAAGTTTGATGCACATCTTACAAGTCAACAATAAACAGCCTTAACATCTGATACTGAGTATATATCTGGCTTCTCTCATTTCATTAAATTCAAAGAAAAGAGGGAGAAAAAAGACGAAGAAAAAAGAGAGAAAATAAATGTATGTCACTCAGGATTTACCTGTTATTTCCCATATTCCTCTATTTTAGTCTTTATTTTTAACGTGATCTAAAAAGATAGAGTACATTATTGCAAGGAAGATGAGGAGGAGACACCGGGAGAGTATACAGTTTATCACTAAAGGCTCTGCTATTTGGAGATGACAAACCAGGAATGCAGGTGGATCACAAGTATTCTGAATGGATAAGCCAGCTGCTGTGTAACTGTCTCTTAATTTAGTACTCCTATTAATGACAAAGGAACAGATTACATCTGTCCCGGGAGCTGGCCCACACGGTGACGTGCTTCGTGGAGAATGATCTCCAGCGGAAACGGTCAGAGCAGCAGGGATCATTCAGACCAATCAGACACTGCGCCTCGGCCGCAGCGCATTCAAAGGTGAGGAGAGGCGCTCATTCGATTGGTGGAGACAACACTCGGCTGTGTAAAACCCACTCACGTCTATTCTCCTCCCACTCAGACATTTGCGTGGAGGGGCAGAGACGTGGGCGTGGATGCGCTCCTTTGTGCCTTGAGTTCTCCTGTCTTGGCACTGCAGGAAACTTGCAAAGTGCGCCGGTCACACCCTGTCCGCGCGGAGAAGGCCGGTGAAGGGCAGGTGCGCCTGTGCTTGCGCCTGGTCTACGAAATTAGAGCCCTTAAACTTAAGTGCTCAAATCCCTCCCACTCAGCTCACTTATAAAGAGCTCCAGGATCAGTAGATTATGTAAAAGTGTAGTTCTTTGTGCCCTAAACAAACATGGAGGCTGTTTGCATCACCCTGGGATAATCAGAAGCTCTCAAATATGATGTTTTATGACAAAACAGTAAAGGTAAGACACACTTTTGGACTGCTGCGACAGTCTACCGTCTGCTTTGGCTGCTGGTTTTTCCTGAGTTCTGGTCGTAAAGCAACAATTTGGTGTCTGTGAAAAGGTCTCAGCTCAGCTTTCCTCAGATAGATCCTTTCTGTGTGCAGCTCGCTGTAGGCCAGAGCAGAGTGGGACTCTAGGGGGCGCTCTACAGATTTTATTTTGATGATGATTCAATTTCTTGGTGTTTTAACTGTGTTTGGTGTGTGTCACAAAGGCTTATATGTTTATGTGGCTGAGTTTTTCCTGTTTAAAGGGACTGTGAGGAGTTTCTAAGTAATTACAAAAAAATCTCACTTTTACATATATGCCTGATGGAAATACACACTTTAAGATGAGTTTTATAGCATCAAAATAGGTTATCTGTGAATGCTATTCCTTAGCCTTCCGGTGGGGTCGGACAGGGCTGGACTGGCCTGGATACTCAACTTCAGGAACAAGACAATTAAAACTAGAGCAAATTTATATTATTCAGACACCTTAGAGCACCGGGCTGTAAGTAGAGATGTATAGCTGGCTACAAAACTACGATACTAAGTTTTCCAAAGATTGCTTGTTCTCACACATCAAAAACTAGCGCTATGTAACTAGAAAGAGATACATGACCTCATCATCCCGGCATCCTGTAAGTTGTTGAAAAAAGAAGTTGTAAAGCAATGCAGAGTTCTGAGGAAGGTCCGAGCTGCATCACAACAAACACACGCTTTGGCTGGGGTCACGTCTTTTGGTGCGTTCCGGTTGTAGTCAGAAGTAGGAATTTTGAGTTCCGAGTAGGAAACTGCAGCTGGAACGTCCCCGAAGTCTGAATTTCCTACTGGGAACTCGGTGAAACCTCCCCACCCCAGAGTTGACAATGGAAGATGGATGCCCCCAGTGTGAACAGTTATTTAGCTCCTGTAATTATCAATTTATTTGCACTTCTGACTGGGATGTGTCGCCCTAGATCAGCTGTATACATAGTATTATTAGACTTATATTTACAAAAATGCTGCCATAGTGATAATCACATTCTTAATGTGATATTTGTGAACAACAACGCAGGGCGTGCTAACAACAGCTAACAACAGCCTGGTAGATCGGCATGTTTTGTTCTGACTTCAACTTGAATGTCGATAAGTCGGAAATGATGTCACTCCCATTTCCGAGGTTACTTGAATGCAGCATTATGACAGTCGCCGAGCGTGCTCATGGGTAGCAGAGTCTTTACATTGCCAGTAATAGATTCTCCTCATAGTCCCTTTAATTTGATGTGCAGCATGACTCAAGTCTTTAAGAAAGGTTCTGTGCAACCGTTTCGAGGAGCTTTGCTCTTGAGCCCCAGCAGACCCAAAATTGGGTCCACCGGGTTTGTAGTAATGTGAGGATGTTTGTTTGTCTCTATTTGTAATCCCTGTTATTTGGCTGTGTTACTGCCTGAGTCTGAAGGGAGGAGCAGCTCATTCTGACATCAGGCACCAGGACTGTGAGAATAAAACTGTTTTCACTCAAATCTAAGGTCCTGTGATATGGATGGAAGCTGATTCATTTTTAAAAAGGTTTTTAAGCGTCTGCAGAGTCTGCTTATGTCTTTTGAATCTGTCGTGAATTAATGAATCTCTTAACTTTCTACATGTGTTTCCTGTTGAAAATTGTTTTTCCCTGATTCATTAGTCTCCATCCTGTTTCAGTATTTTTAAACTAACCAGACTGTTTTAAAAGAACAAAAAGGAGCAGCGCTGAAGCTTTTCCTGCACCATCAGACTGTTTTGAAGGTTTCTCCTGAGCCCCAAGGACTCAGACAAATGTGGACGATGATCACGACATCACAGAAACATGGAGCTCCTCTGTGGCTCCTGTGAGTCTGAAGGGTGCGAGGAGCCACCCTGGGGCTCCCACTTAAAAACAAGTCAACTTCTGGGACAGCACCGCCCTCATCAATGTCACAGTTCCTTCACTGACCAATCAAAATCAAGGAGGACTGGGACGTCTGTGTCAACAGCAATGATGGTGAAAAAAGCTGCCTCAGACTCAGAGGTAGCACTTGACTCTCTTCCAGAGGTGGGAGAAAGTCTTTGTTTTGTTAGTCTCAAGTCTTTAAACCCAAGTCCAAGTCAAGTCTCAAGTAAAGACAAGACGAGCAAAGTCAAATCCGAAGTCAAAGGCTTAAAATTTTCAAGTCCTTGCAAGTCATAAGCACTGTTTACCGAACTTACCTTTCTTTGTGCAGCTTCAGGTGCTGAACAAAGTTTGACGTTGTCGCATATTGTCTTGCGGGAAATTACAAAATAAATGTCACTCAGTGGAATACTTTGAATGGGAGCACATTTTATTCAACAGTTGTACTGAAAATTTCAAGTATTTTCAAGTCATCAGACTAAAGTCAGAGTCAAGTCCCGAGTCACTAATGTCAAAGTCCAAGTCGAAGTCTTTGATGATATTGTCAAGTCAAGTCCAAAGACATCAAAATTGTGAGTTGAGTCTGACTAGAGTCTAAGTCACATGACTCGAGTCCACACCTCTGCTCTCTTCATGTTTTCAGGGTGATGTTTGATTTAAGAAAATCTACGCACTGAGCAACTAAAAACTACCATAGAGATGTTACTGACACTTGGACGTCAACCCTGGTTCCATGGCAACATTTAGCACAGAACACTGAAGCTATGAGTGCTTACAAGAAGACAAACACCCCCAGCACACACTAATGGCCCTTTTCCACTAGCACGCCCTGGCCCTACTCTACTCGGCTCTACTCGATTAGCAGCGTGCTTCCACTAGCCTGGTACCTCCTAAAACAAGCTAGTTTTAGTACCTACTCCGCTCTGGTTCCAAGCGAGCTGAGTCGATACTAAAAGATGACGTCACCGACTGTCGGCTACTGATTGATCAGACAATGTCATCATCGATGAGTCATGAGCACGACGACCTAGCATGCTAGCAGTAGCTACCATTAGCTTACCCTCATACGTCTTTTCTTTGCAGCTGGATTGCTCTCATCCTCGGCTTCATTCTGTTGTATAGCTTCCAAAACTCTCCCGTGCTTCTCAAGGGGTATTTCTTCTTACCACCTGCAGCCTTCTTCTGCTTTCCTTTTTTACTCGGTTTGTGACAAAAACCCACAGATTGTTGTGGCACGCTCAAAATGACGTCACCGCAGAGCCGCTGTCTGTTTACAGCAACACTGCACCCCATTGGACAGGCGACTGGGGCTAATGGAAAAGCAGCACAAGGCGAGTAGAGTAGAGTAGAGCAGAGTAGGGCTGGTGTATAAGGGCCATAACACATTAACACACACACACCCATATCATGGTGGAGGTGATAAAAGAGCAACAACAACATGCTACGGTCCATCTTCTCACCCTGTCCATCCTGCTGGTAATGATGGGGGGAGGTGTCACTAAATGACCTCACACAGCTAAGGACATCACATCTGCTCAACACACACACACACTAATACACACACACCTCTACCACAGACCAAATGCTGCCTCCTGTCCGATGCTCTCCTGTCCATTTGCCTTATTTTGGGTGAAGAGGGTGGGGGTGTTCACCGTGTCTGGACCCCCCCGCCCACTGTCAGCTCTCCTCTCATCTGTTGTTGAGCTCTCGAGTAAAGAGGGATCAAGTGTTGCGTGCTAAACGGACATCCCTTTAAATCTGGATCTGGATGTGGGTTTTCAGACGCGCACACACCCGTCACATCGTCTCTGTTCGGCCCTCGCTCTCTCTCGCTCACCCTCGCTCGCCCGCTGGCTGCAGGGCCTGTCGTCACTCTGAGTCTCTTTAAACACATAAACAGGTCAGAGGATGGGGACATGGCTCTGTCAGGGCCTGTTAGTCCAGGATGCTCTCAGACATTAATTAGATTACAGACACACAATTACAGCAAGGACACACACACACACACACACACACACACACACACACACACACACACACACACACACAAGGACATTTGTTTGTTTGTTTGTTTCTTTATTTGGATGTGAACTTAACGTCTCTATCCAGAGGTTGTCCTCCATGGTGAGTCCACATCCTGTGCAATAAAAGCAGAATAAAGTCTGAGATCTTTTATTTTGGAGGGCGGAGCTTAACTGAAGGACGTTTGGTCCTGTCCAATCAGGTCAGGTTACATCACTGTGTTCTTGAGACGCTGTTTGTCCGTCTTCTGTCCGTCTGTATTCATGATGCACTTGTGTATCAGTCCTGCCGGGAGGGTCAAGGCCTCGTGCAGGACCAGAGGCAGTGGGGTCAGAAACAGGTCCACATCATGTCCTTCCTTTTGTTCTCTGCCTGATGCTCTAAATGATCAAACCAGGACTCAGTGTGATCGCACCTTTGCTCAGAGATCAGGAGGTTGGAGGTTAGAGCCCAGCTCCATCTGTCAGAGAGCCCGTGTTGCTCACACTGCTGCTGTGAATGTGTTGATGTGACCTGTGGCGTGGAGCAGATTTGAGTCATCAGACAGGCTGGAAAAGAACGATATAAACTTTACTGGGTAGGGGAGAGTGGGGTAAGATGAGCCATTTTTTTACTTAACAAAAGTAAAAGTTCTTGTGTTTCAGATACATGGGCCAGACGTGGCCATCGAACAGGCCGGGTGGATCTGGCACTGTGTAGTTCCTACAGCTGAGGCACTGAGGCAAGGAAAAATGTAACAGAGATAAAAATGAAAACATAAATTCTTATTTAAGAATGTTTGCTGTGAACTAAAATTGTAAGGACTTATGTCAAAGAGCCTGGAAACTGTAGCCTTTCAAAATAAAGTTCTCCTGTGGCTCCAGGTCAGGGGTTAGTTAAGCCAAGTCTGTGGGTAAGTTGACCATGTGACTTCATAACTTTAAATCTGAGAATTATTAAAAGATAATGTATTGTTGTAAAAAGGGTCAGTTCACAAGAGATTGTTCACTTCACTAATAGTCATATTTATTTTTTTAAACCTACCTTAAACACCCTATGAAAAATCAGTAATTTAAACATATTAATGCCATAAATTGACACATTTGCAACTTTTTGGGAAAATTAGATCCTCATATGAAGTAAAATGAGAGCCAGTCAAGCTTTGAACAACAAACAGAAATAAAATCAGTTCTTGGCAGAAAGAAAACTTTTATTCCTTCTAGAAAATTTAATTTACTCGTATGCTTTAAAGTTTTACAAGTTCAGACTTGCTAAAACAAGCAAGTTCAAACATCCCTCTTCTTCATTTACCTCTGCAGGGTTGACCTGTCAGTGTTTCACTTCTTTGTAACAGATCTGATCGACTTTAACTCAAAACTTCCTTCATTACTTTCTTAATCTCAGCAGGGTGTTGAGCCCCAGTTGGTTTTCCTCTTGTTCACTCTCAGCATGATTTTCTTCTGTTTAACATTTGATCAGACAAGTCAGTTGGTTAACATTAAAAAGTATTTTATGATTCTGTACATTAAAGGTACTATGAGGAGAATCTCTTACCAGCGACATAAAGACTCCCATGAGCACATGGGGCGACTGTCGTAATGCTGCGTTCCAGTAACCTCGGAAATGGGAGTGACATCATCTCCGACTTATCGGCATTCCAGTTGAAGTCGGAACAAAACATGCCGATCTACCAGGCTATTGTTAGCTGTTGTTAGCACGCCCTGTGTTGTTGTAGGAAGAATGTGATTATCACTATGGCAGCATTTTTGTAAATATAAGTCTAACAATACTATGTATACAGCTGATCTAGAGCGACACACCCCAGTCAGAAGTGCAAATAAATGGATTATTACAGGAGCTAAATAACTGTTCACACTGGGGGCATCCATCTTCCATTGTCAACTCGGGGGTGGTGAGGTTTCACCGAGTTCCCAGTAGGAAATTCCAACTTCGGGGGACGTTCCAGTTGCAGTTTCCTACTCAGAACCCGTAAATTCCTACTTCTGACTACAACTGGAACGCACCAAGAGACGTGACCCAAGCCAAAGCGTGTGTTTGTTGTGATGCTTATGAATTAAGCTCGGACCTTCCTCAGAACTCTGCATTGCTTTACAACTTCTTTTTTTCAACAACTTACAGGATGCATAGCGACGAGGTAATGTATCTCTTTCTAGTTACGTAGCGGTAGTTTTTGATGTGTGACAACAAGCAATTTTTGGAAAACTTATCGTAGTTTCGTAACTTAGATGTATCTGAATAATACAAATTTGCTCTAGTTTTAATTGTCTTGTTCCTGAAGTTGAGTATCCAGGCCAGTCCGACCATGAAGCTAAGGAATAGCATTTATAGATAATCTATTCTGATGCTATAAAACTCATCTTAAAGTGTGTATTTCCATCAGGCAAATATCTAAAAGTGAGACTTTTTTGTAATTACTTAGAAACTCCTCACAGTCCCTTTAAAGTCAAACTGGTCAGATTCTGTGGATCCATTGTCTCTTGATCATCTCTGACTTGTGAACTCGACATGTGAAGAATTCTTCCAGGGATTTCTCTCAGGCTTCCCAAACGTCCTCTCTGACCTGATAATAAATCGATCAGAACTGACCCTCCTTCTTAGAGACCTTCTCAAACAGGTCCTGCTCTCCTCGTCCTCAGGACAGGTGTGACGTCCTGTCACTACAATCTGGAACATTCCCAAAGGCCTTGAAAACTGCGGTCATAAAGCCTCTCCTAAAGAAGAGTAGTCTAGATGCCACAGTACTGAACAACTACCGGCCCATCTCAAATCTGCCGTTCTTAGGCAAAGTCCTTGAAAAAGTTGTTTACCAACAGCTCACTGACTTTCTCCTAATGAACAACTCATTCGATGTTTTCCAGTCAGGTTTTAGACCCCATCACAGCACTGAGACCGCTCTTATCAAGGTGACAAATGACATCCGCCTGAACACTAACGCAGGCAAAGTCTCAGTCTTAGTCCTGCTAGATCTGAGTGCTGCTTTTGACACTGTCAATCATGAGATCCTTTTACAGAGACTAAAGGACTGGGTGGGCATCTCTGGGACTGCCCTACACTGGTTGAAGTCCTATCTAGAAGACAAGAAGTACTTTGTAGAAATTGGTAACTGTGTCTCAGACCACATGGCCTTGACTTGTGGGGTGCCCCAGGGGTCAATCCTGGGACCCCTCCTCTTTAATCTGTACATGCTGCCTTTAGGCCAGTTAATACAAAGTACTAATGTGACAGGAGGTGAATATGGACCAGTGGATTCACTCTGTCACTGCATCCAACAGGTCAGTGTGTGGATGCAGAACAACTTTCTCCAGCTAAATTCAGACAAGACTGAAGTCACCGTGTTTGGTCCACAGAAACAAAGAGAAAGTGTCAGCAGTCACCTCCAGTCTCTCTCTCTAAAACCTACAAATCAGGTTAGAAACCTTGGTGTAATAATGGACTCAGACTTGAACTTTGACAGCCATATAAAATCAATAACATCAGCAGCCTTTTACCATCTAAAAAACATCGCCAAAATCAGAGGTATGGTGTCTAAACCTGACCTAGAGATACTTATCCATGCATTTGTCTCTAGTAGGTTAGATTACTGTAACAGCTGCTCACCGGCCTACAAACGAGCTGTAAGAGCTGCAGTACATCCAGAACGCTGCTGCAGAACCAGGAAGAACGAACACATTAGTCCTGTGCTCAGGTCCCTACACTGGCTTCCAGTGGCTCAGAGAATAGACTTTAAAGCAGCTCTGCTTGTGTACATGTCTCCCCATGGCCTAGCACCAAAGTACATCTCTGACATGTTAGTGCCATATGAACCATCTCGGACTCTGAGGACCTCAGGGGCCGGCCTTCTACTGGGGCCCAGAGTCAGGACTAAACATGGAGAATCAGGGTTCAGTTTTATGCAGCTAAAATCTGGAACAGTCTTTCTGAAGATGTGAGACAGGCCTCGGCTCTGACAATGTACAAATCTAAGCTCAAAACAGCTGTTTAACTGTGACTGTAAGGATCGTATCTGCACTCTTCTCTTTAAATTTATTTTATAATGATTAGTTGGTTTTATTTTGTACTGTGATTTTAATGCATTTTTCTTGTTCTGTAAAGCACTTTGAACTGCCTTGTGTATGAATTATGCTCTACACATAAACTTGCCTTGCCTCTCTGCTACCAACACTCAGATGTGATCAGACCAGTTTGGAGAGCCTGTAACTCTGTAACAATGACATCACAGATAAAGAAGAAGAAAAGTTGTAAATGGAGCAGCATGGTGGAGTTGGCTGCAGCGTTGAGGCGCTCTGTAAGAATACGTTTTATTTTTATCTTGTGGTTGTTGGAGCTTTTTAAAGGTTCTGGCAGAATGAGGGAGCAGGTGGGTGGAAGAATCACAGGCCACAGAGTCGTACTCAAACACATTAGCCTTGCAGTTATATTAAATTAGAATCAAGAGACTTTACTTCTTTATTTAAACTATCAAATGAAGGATCGTGCTTCAGGATCCATCACCTTACTTAACTCAAATTTTACATTCTTTAGTTGGTACCTCCAACCAGATGATCAGCTGTGCTGTATAAACGAGAATAATGTGCACGTGAGCCAGAGTGGAGGCTTTTTCCAGAGTTACATAACATCATGTCATGTCATTAAAGTCAAATATCTGATGCACAAGACTCAGAGTGTCTGCTAGTTAAAGAAACATGCAAACAAAGAAACTAAAAACATTAACTTTTCTGTTGAAATCTGTGTCAGAACCAGCTGGATTAAAGCCAAACTGTAAAACTGCTAAGAACAAAAGTCGAGATGCATCCAAGATAATGTTGGTAGTTTTCTTCAACGTATGTTTAAAGTACAACAACGTATCAGGGGCACTCCAGATATTAAAACAATGGTAAAATAATATGTACATTTTCATTTGAACTTAATTTTTTTAAACCAGACAGTGTTTTGATGAGTACTCTGCTGGCTGAAGGACACATTGGCTGTGCTGTGTCCTGAGGTAGTGCCAACACAAAACAGCTTTTAGTGAAACAGTAAGTCAGTGCAATTGTGTTGGGTGCAGTGTTTGATAGCCCCACACTGCTTCATGACTTTTATTCACCTAAGACTTCTTAAATTACACAGGAGACCTTTATCTGCAGGAGTGTGTAGGTGTAGCTTCTATGACAACTATTTCTATAAAGATGCAGAGCTGATCTCTAACAGTGTGGCTAACATTCAAGCTAATGCTGCTGACCTCATACAACTCCTCAAAATTCTTTTAAGATTAAAAGCCAATTTCTTTTAAGGCTAAAAAATTGTAAAAACCAAACTTTACTCTATTGAGATTATTCAGTGTTACATAAAACCAAACTATTCCGTAATAACACTAAACTTGACAATGTTGAGATGAATAAATAATTTACTGAAAGAGAGATTGGTTATTGTTTTAATACGACTAAACCTTACATTGTTGTGATAAATCAGTGTTAAATAAAAACCAAACTTTTTGCTTTAACTATTTAGTGTTTACGCCAAACTTTAACACTGTTGAAATTGTTGAGTATTTCTTAAAATCAAACTACAATCTTGAGATTTTTGGTACTAAATAAAATCTTACTTTACATTGTTGAGAACACTCTGTAAAATATAACCAAACTTTAGACTGTTGAGATGATTCAGTGTTAAATAAA
Organism: Scarus forsteni; assembly: GCA_036419115.1. Lineage (NCBI taxonomy): Eukaryota > Metazoa > Chordata > Actinopteri > Labriformes > Labridae > Scarus > Scarus forsteni. The sequence continues at coordinate 100,433 of JAZDUH010000541.1, forward strand.
ACCAGGCTTACCCTGTTGAAATTGTTCATTGTTCAGTTTAACCAAACGTTACAGCGTTGAGATTCTTCCGTGTTAAATAAAACTAAACTTTATGCTGTTGAGATTATTCACTGCTTAATAAAACTAATCTTTACACTGTTGAGATTAATCAGTGTTCAATCAAACCACATTTCAACAAAAGGCTTTTTAGACTATCTAAACCTTTGTTAAATAAATCTTGTAAAGGCTTTTTAAGACTTTTTAAAATTTCTCAAGGTCCAGAATGTCAAAAATCTGATTCCAGTTGTCATGTCCCATATTTAATTAATTTATTTTATTTTATTTTTTGTTTCCCATGCATCATGCTCTGTTTTATCTTTTCTCAGTTTCAAGGAGCTGCTCTTGGAATCATTCTTGAAATCTTAAAAAAAAACTTGGCCCCACTACAACTCCACCTGCACCATAATCTCACTAAAACCCCTGCAAAGCAAACGCTGCCTCTTTAAATGTATTCGTTCATGCCGCTCTGTGTTGCAGACTCGCCTCGGTCAGGCATATTTTTCTTCGTCAGGTATCAAAGTCGTGTGTTTTCTTTGTCACCTGCCAATAAGACGCTCTGCTGCTAACAATCCCTCTCACTGTACTCGTCTGCTCCCCGGTGAAAAACTAACGCTGTGAGTAAAACAGATTTCCACAATCTAAATCAATCGTCCATCCATCCATCTCCGTGCGTCCTCCTCAGCCTCCCATCTCGCTCACAAAGCCATTACTCTCAGCTCACGCTAACCCTGGCGGTGCAGCCACAATTAAAACCTTATTTCTGCTGAAGGAAATTAGATTTAATGAACGGCAGGCCAGGCAACAACAGATGGTTCGTCTTATTGGAGGCACAAAGATAGGCGGGCTGTTTGAACGCCTTCAGATCAAATGCCAGTGGTTATCAATTAGCAGCCGAGGTAAGCTGCGACAACATGAAATGGAGCGAGGCCTTGCCGCCGCGGCCTAACCTCCGTGGCTGTGAGAGGCGGCGCGAGGAGACACGTGGACGGTCCATATGCTGCGCTCTGAACGGCCCACATGTTTGGGAACCAGGAAGTGTGGACGGATAAGTCTGAATTATCTTCATGACGACCAGGTAAAACACGAGCCGGCTCCACACCACACAGCCAAACTTTTATTTTCTTCCCAGCCGGCTGCAGTAAATGTTTCCTTACTGGTATAAAAAGTCAGGATGAAATCATTAAAAGAAGCTAAATTTAAGGACTTTTGGGAGGCGTCCACTTCCGCGCCGTCATTCTGCTTCAAAGAAAAAAGATAAATGATGATGCCATTAAAAGTGAACTAATTAAGGAAGGCTTCTTTTAAGAACTCATTAACTGCAACCTCATTTACATAATGATGCATATTAATTAAGTTTTAATGAATCTGAATTTCCAGCAAGCCGCATTTCTTTGGCTGTGGAACAAATTGAACAAATTATTTAAAAGTGTTCTTGAATCTACTTTTCTCTCCAAAGGGGAGCGAGGATGCAATCATTTGTAGAAAATCATATTTTTCTCTCTGCAGCCCGTGCCCATCTGTTAATTATTTTTAATGTAATCATTTAGCCTTTTGTTTTCCTGCTCCTCCAGGAGGCGGCGGGGAGGTGCGGGAGCGACTTGAAAGGCGTCAGAGTGAGGAGACGGCGGAGATGAAGAGGGAGAGCAGAGATTGTGTTTTTGGATGTTGTCATGTGGGACGGTGAGCACTCTTCTTCTCTGGTTCAGATATTTTCCTGTTTCCTGCGTGACGACTGAACCATGTGTGTTTCCTGTCACAGCACATATTACAGGAGCCTGCAAGTGTAGTGACAAAGCTGAGCTGCAGAGGAGGAAACAGAACGAAGAGGAGCTGCTCCTCTCTGTTGGCGAAGGGTGGAGAGCCATGAGTACTCCACCACTGGTCAGCCAGTCACCACTCTAGTCCTGGTGATGGTGTCATATTGGGCTTGGAACGGTGATCAAGAAATAGTTTGGAGCAGCAAGTTTCAGAACAGCTGCAACAAAACCCTAAATATCTGCAACATAAAAAGGAGCTCCATCATGACTGTACACAGTCCAAACAGGAGGGAACAGTTCAATCCAACGGAAGGTTCCACAACAGAAACACAAACAGGCAAAGTGCAAACAACAGGGATGTAAGGTCATGTTATCTGCACAAAAGAAGCCAAGCACAAATAAAAGGAATATTAAAAAAAGTAAGCACAGGCAGAGCAAATAAGAAAGACACAGAGTGTAAGAAAGTAGAAAAATCTGAAAAAAACAAGGAAAAGGAAGTCTGAAATAAAAATAAAAATACAGACATAATAAGAACATAATATTATTAATTCATTAGTGGAAACTCTGTATGTTACTGTTTTTACCTTTGTCATGATAAAGTAAGTGTCAGACTTTTTTTAACTTAAAAAAAGGTTTGGTTTGTTGATTATGACCAAATTATTTATTGTAATTCAACGATGGTTAAATCATTATATATGGAGATACTGTGAGCAGGAAAAAGGATCCATATTATCTTGAACCTAATATTTTTAACAAATATTTACAGCATTAAAGGTGCTATCTATTTCCGGCGACATAAAGACTTTGCTACCCATGAGCATGCATGGCGACTGCCGTAAAGACGTGACCCAAGCCAAAGTGTGTGTTTTGCTGTGATGCTAATGAATGTAGCTCAGACCTTCCTCAGAACTCTGCATTGCTTTACAACTTCTTTTTTCAACAACTTACAGGATGCAAAGCGACGAGGTAATGTATCTCTTTCTAGTTACGTAGCGGTAGTTTTTGATGTGTGAGAACAAGCAATTGTTGGACAACTTAGTATTGTAGTTTTGTAGCCGGCTATATATCGCTACTTACAGCCCGGTGCTCTAAGACGTGTCTGAATAATATAAATCTGCTCTAGTTTTAATTGTCTTGTTCCTGAAGTTGAGTATCCATATATATATATATATATATATATATATATATATATATATATATATATATATATATATATATATATATATATATATATATATATATATATATATATATATATATATATATATATATATATATATATATATATATATATATATATATATATATATATATATATATATATATATATATATATATATATATATATGTATATATCTGAAGATTGGATGAAAGACCTAACCTCTGGTCCAGCTGAAAACAGGGTGTCTTAGTCCACCTCAGATTGGACCAGAATCAGTTCTCGGTGGGTGTGACTCTCAGTCTTTAAGTTGGAGCAGAGTGTGGTCACATGTCACTCTGCTCACAGTGCCAGCTGATGCTGCTTTATCTTTATTTGGTGGTGCAGATAGTTCAGCTGAAGGATCCTGGTCATAGCAGCAGGCGGTAACAGACCAGGATGAAGCCTCGTCACAGGAACCTTTGGAGCTGGATGCTGCCATATTGGTCATCTCAACCAAACTACCTCTATCTCCTCACAGGGAGGCGTGTGGGGTGGGACCTAAGGCTGTCCAACCAGTGACGATTGCTCTAAGACTGCAAAGGAAGCTCAGCTTCCCCTAAAATGTCCCCAAAAAAATCGGTGATATGTCCTGCTGTGTGTACATTTCATTGATTAAATATGCGCTAGAATACCTTCATCTTTTGTTCAGAATCAGCTACTTATCACAGGTAACTGGAGCGACTTCCTTCTCATTCATCCCTGCAGCGTCTCAGTGCTTTAACACAGTCGGACGCTGAGCGTCTTCTGACTTCGATGGGGAAGCGTAGAGTGGGCTGTTCCACTGTGGAAACTGGACGGGAAAAGACACCTAGTTGGTACAACAGGGTCACAGACCATTTTCTTGAAAAGGAATGGAAGGTAGAATTTACATTTAAATGAATAAACAAATTTATGATGTAGGCCAGGAAAAAAAATGAGCTTTTGCTCCTTGACTGACCAGCAGCCACCACTGTGTCCAACCAATAGCAACTTAGCCTTTCAAAAAATGGAAATCCTCAATTTACCATATGCAAGATACTACAGTAAATACTCACCCTCTCACAGGCACTTTTTGAAGCAGGCTGTGAGGATGATTGTTTTGGATTATAAATTGTCATTGGTCTGCAGCCAGCCTTAAGCCAACACTTGGGGATAGTGGCCCTTCCACACAGGCCTCCATTTTATCCCTGGAGGTCGCTGCCTGGTCATAGAGCAACAATGAGGAGGATGGTAAGAACCAGGACTACAACGACAGCCCAAACCAGCGGTGGGAGGCTTTTAAACATGTTATATTACCCAATAAATTACATTTTAACCAAACCCATATGAACCAGGTGTGCTGACCTTAAGGTGTAAAGTGACCTCAGACTTTTCTCATGTGAAGACTTCTTCTTCAGCATCTTGTTCTTTTTCTGTTTGACACTTAAACACTTCTGTAAATTAATATTATTGATCATTTTTGTTAATAAGAAAACTAGCTGAATTTATACATCCATCAGCCTCTGCCAGACAGCTAAGCTGGGCAAATGAAACAGCCTGTGAATATTCACTCTGTGAACGTCACACAGTCCATGTTTAATGATAAATCTTCTTTCATTTCAGCAGGCCGAACCCTCTGATAAATAAAACACTTTATTTAGAGGGTTTTATTCATTTTGAGAAGGCCTTTCTTTTGACCTCTCACCGTGCTCTGGAGGAACAGCACTGACAGTTTCTCGTTAAAGACTTTTCTCAGAAATTCTTGAGCTGACGACGCTCTGCCTCTGCACAGGCTAAAGTTTGTTCCTCCATCTTTAATATCTGACTCAGATGAACAGAATCAGACTCACTCGTCTGGACTCGTCTGGTCTGCGAGAGCGTGAAGTCAACAGCTGCTGGAGTTTCAGGCAGAGAAGCTTCGCCCCGCTCTGTCTCCAGCGCACACACCTGTTCTACAGGTGAGTCTGGGGACTCCGGAGAGCGAGGAGGACGTGGGTCGTTTACAGGGAGAGGCAGGCCGCCGCCTCAGGAGGCCGTTTGAACCAATAGAATCACAGCACACACAGAGACTTCCTGCGTCTGTGTCCTCTGGGACGACCAACGACGCCTCTCTGAGGGCCACCCGCCGCCGCCTCCTCCTCGTCCCCGCGGCGAGCTGCAGGTCTCTGTAGGGACGGAGGAGGGAAGGAGCTGGAGGCTGGCGTCGGCCGGGTACTCGTGACAGTGAGCGGCGTCCTCGGGGAGGTCAGAAGTCGTGGATTTGTACGAGAGGAGTCGGCGAGGCAGAGTGACTGAAAATGGAAGCAGATGTTCGTTAATTAGAGGAAATGTGACTGACAAGACTGGAGCGTCGAGGTACACCAGCTCGCCCGCCATCCAGCAGCTGTTGTTACCCGGCTTCATTGTCAGCCTCGCACACGCGTCCCGCCCCCCCGCCGCGCCGCGCCCAGACGCCCAGCACCCACAATTATCAAAACAGAATTAAGCTTGATTGAATCGACTCTCTTTCTGAGTCAATGAGCGCCTCCTTCTCCTCGCTCCACTTCCTCTGCACTCCTCCCGCCTCGGCGTCTTTAAAGAGTGCCGGAAAAAGAAGAAAAGAGTTCTGATCCGGGATCTCACGTGCCCCTGCACCACGCTCCTGAGCCATAAGACCTGCATTCAGACGCCTCTACATTCGTCACACACTGAAGCTCATCTGCAGCATCTGTTTGCCGGCTCTTCTCCAGTGGTGGACAAAGTACTCAATACCAGTACTCAAGTCAAAGTATAGATACTCATGTTCAAATACTACTCCATACTAATACTCAAGTATTAAAAGTACATTTTCCCGTTGACCTTACAGAACGTAATGACTGAAACAATCTACAGAATGCACTGACCTGCTTATAGATCATGTAGAATAAAGAGTTTGAAAATATGCTACAAAGCCCATGGAAATGCAGACTGAACACTAATGAATCAACAAAAGGACAACCATTGACATTTTCTTTTTTAAATTTAACTCTTCTAATATTATAAGCATTAACTGAAATGTGTAAAAGTGTGTATATCCATCGTTTCTGTTCGGTGAAATGCTGCCAAATCTCATTAAAATGCCAACTAACTTAATAATGTTAGTGACCGCCACATTAAACTGCAACTACTACAAGCGCATAAAACTGTCTAATATCTATCTGAAAGTAAATAAAGTTTACACTATTTTACCTTACCTCCACATGCTTTCTCAGGTTGGATGGCGAGTTTTTAGGCGATGAAGTTTGCACGCGGCAAACAGAGCACACATTTGAACCAAAAAGAATCATTCTTCATTCGGACCACCTCAAACATGGACTTCAGATATGGCCATGGGTGCTCTGGTGTGGAATTGTCGTCTTTATCTGCCATAGTAGCCATCATTACTGCCAAGACAAACTATAATCACCAACGATAGCTCAGCCTTTACCTGCCTGATCGCAGTAGCGGATGCGCGTCTTCTTCTTCTTCTTTGTTGTTTAATGGCGGTTGGCAAACCAACTCAAAAGTGCATTACTGCCACCAACTGGACTGGAGTGTGGAACAGGATGCACGAAGTATAGATGACACCACTTGAACAAATCACATTTTAGAAAAGAAAATAAATTTCATCCGCTGACTTCACGGAGTTAAAAGTAGAATATTTGTCTTTTAAATGTAGTGAAGTAAAAGTCATAAGTTCCAAAAAAAAAAAGGGGTTAGACAGAATATTAACAGAATGTTATATGAGCTCACTTAAAGGGACTGTGAGGAGTTTCGAAGTAATTACTAAAAAGTCTCACTTTTAGATATATGCCTGATCGAATACACACTTTAAGATGAGTTTTATAGCATCAAAATAGGTTATCTATAAATGCTATTCCTTAGCCTTCCAGTCGGGTCGGACAGCCGGCTACAAAGCTACGATAATAAGTTTTCCAAAAATTGCTTGTTGTCACACATCAAAAACTACCGCTACGTAACTAGAAAGAGATACATTACCTCGTGGCTTTGCATCCTGTAAGTTGTTGAAAAAAGAAGTTGTAAAGCAATGCAGAGTTCTGAGGAAGGTCCGAGCTGCATTCATTAGCATCACAACAAACACACACTTTGGCTTGGGTCACGTCTTTTAGAGCGTTCAAGTTGTAGTCAGAAGTAGGAATTTCCGAGTTCCAAGTAGAAAACTGCAACTGGAACGTCTCCCAAAGTCTGAATTTCCTACTGGGAACTCGGTGAAACCTCGCCACCCCCGAGTTGACAATGGAAGATGGATGCCCCCAGTGTGAACAGTTATTTAGCTCCTGTAATAATCCATTTATTTGCACTTCTGACTGGGGTGTGTCGCTCTAGATCAGCTGTATACATAGTATTGTTAGACTTGTATTTACAAAAATGCTGCCATAGTGATAATCACATTCTTCATGTGATATTTGTGAACAACAACACAGGGCGTGCTAACAACAGCTAACAATAGCCTGGTAGATCGGACCACCGATAAGTCAGAGATGATGTAACTCCCAGTTCTATGGTTTCTGGAATGCAGCATTACCACAGTCGCCATGCGTGCTCATGGGTAGCAGAGTCTTTATGTTGCTGCAAATAGATTCTCCTCATAGCACCTTTAAAGGAATGGATGACAAAAGAGCAAATAAAACTCTTAACATGATGTTTAAGCATTTGATTAGCAGATGCTTCTTGTATGTATGCATATGTATGTGTAGATATGTATGTAATTTAAAGTCTGTATACACATGGTGTTGTTAAGATTTGGCTGTGTTTCACACAAATAAAAAATATTGGATCACAAAAAAAAAAACTGTCAGTTTATGCTATCTCTTGTGTGATGCAATACTGCCTAAAAACAAAGGGCTGTCCCATTCCTGTCTATAGCACTTCAAGCCCTTGCAGCCTCGTGCACTTATTGACTTAAGTCACTTTCTAGGTGCAGTCACTTAAGTCAATGAGGGCTCAGGGTTTAGGGTTTAGGGTTTAGGGAGGAGATTGAGATTCAGCCTTCCTCTTCTCTTTCACAAGTCTATCCACTGTCATTCTCTCCTATCAATAAAGGCACAAAATGCCCCCAAAAATGTATTAAAAACAAACAAAAAAAACACCCGGGACAAGTGATCCCCCCGTGCTGTGGTCACCACTGTAACGGTGAACTTGATGAATGGCTGCACATTAGGCCCATTCACACAGCAGATGTTAATGGTCTCCACATGAGCGTTATCAGATCATGTGTGTCAGCAGCAGAATATGAATGAGGCGGATTAACTTCGATCTGGGCTCTCTGCTGGCAGGGCCCTCCATGCTGCGGGCCCCTGGGTAACAGTCTCATTACTGCAGCAGAGTGTGTGGAGGACACGGGGCCCTCAGACCCTCGGAGCAAGGTGCCTGATGGGAGATGGAGTCCTGTTATTGATGCAGAGTGAGCTGGTAGGTGACGTAACTCGCCCTCCGGTGGTGGAGTCTGAGGCCCTCAGCGTGGGGAGCAGTGAGTGCACAGCTGCTGGAGCTTTGACTCTCAGCTGATGGCCTCTGAAGCTCTGGATTAACTCTGATCTGATCACATCTTCTGACCCAGAGGCCCCTTTTTTAGGCTCAACAATAATCACATTATTGAACAGGGACAGTTTAAACCAAAGGAATGATGGAGCTAATTTACAATGCCTTTTATTAGCAGGGCCAGAATCTGTGGAGGCTCCCCCATCACCTCCTTCACCTTGTTTCCTCAGCCGCAGTAAAAAGTTAAACCAATCAGGCAGATCGGCCTCTTGTAGCATGAGTCCAAATATTTCATATTCTGCAGTGTAACTATGAAGGAACAACTCACCTCTGTGATTTCTTTGGAAATGTGCTTCCACTCAGAGAACTTAAAGACCCACAAAACTATTGACCGACACACACTCACACAGACTAACAGAACTATTGAGACTGAGGCTGAACAATTAATTGCAAATTAGATTAAATTAATATGGCTTGTTGCAATTTTCAAATCACAGAAGGTTCAATATTTTTGGCCCAAAATGTGTTGAACATTTTGGCATTGTGATGTAGTTTCTTGCAATTTCACACTTATTTTTTTTTTTTACCTCTATTCATACACTTTTTTCCCCACTTTTGGACCATTTTTACCTTTTTAAACCCAGTTTTTACAACTTTATGCCTATTTTGCCCCCAATTATCTTTTTTGGCCACTGTCAGAACCATTTATACATGGTTTTATAAATTTAATTTCCAATTTTGCTGCCATAATCAATATTCCTAAGCCACTTTTGGACTTTTTGGCCAATTTTTCCCCATTTTTTCCATTTTCATATCTATTTTGCACCTATTTATTAACCTTTTTCCGTGTTTATATCATTTTTACCCAGTTTTTACAATTCTATACCTATTTTGCTTCTGTTCTTCACTTCTCCACTTTTTCTCAAATCTTTTATCCTTAGATTAATTTAATGTCATATTGATTTTACTATAAAAAGATCTACTGCTTATGTTTGTTTAAGAATACATAAGATGAGGACAGTAAGACAATTGCAGAGTAAATCGCAATATTGGGGAAAAAAAATCGCAATTAGATTATTTTCTCAAATCGCCCTATTTGAGACACACACTCTCACAGACTAATAGAACAATTGAGAGACACCAGTTTTCCTTTATAACATTGTTGAATTTACAGCAGCCTGTGTACGGTGCCTTGCTGCACCACTGTCACCCTGGCAGTTTGCGGCAGATGGTCTAATAGCTCCTGGTGCCTGTAGGCTGGGTGGTGTAAACCATCATTGACCAAGAGGACAGGTCATGTGCCAAGACTCCACTCAACAAGAACATGAAATAATGGTCAGTTGTCCTGACAGGTGAGAGCATCAAACCCCGCCCCCTGCCCCCATCCATTTGACTGTGAACCAGACAATTGCCCAATTCCCTCGATCCGAGTCCCAAGCAAGTCTCGAGTCATTTGATCCGAGTCTCAAGCAAGTCCCAAGGTTTTTCTGTTGTGGGCAAGTCAAGTTGAGTCGAGTCACAGGTTATGACGGGTCGAGTCCCTCACCATTGTTCCCCAGTCCACCCAAAAAGCACTCAGATTTATATCTTGAAGAGAGAAACCTTATCTTCCCACTCATACAAGTCACGTACACCCTCTTTACTAATGTTAGCTTTGCTAGCTTTATTTGACCACAGGTCGAGCTAATGTTCCTGCCATATTGACCTATGGCAGGAATGTTAGCTACCTGGCTAATGTTTGCAGTTTCACTTATTTGGCCTCATGTGTCCTCAGATGGTGGATAAAGTTTGATGTTGTGCCCTCTTTTTCGCTTGCAGGTCGGGCACTTGGTTTGTCTTTGCTTTCCATCTGATTGAAATTCTTTATATGCAAAGAAAATAACTTTGGGCACAGAAAACAAAGTGGTTGCCAATTTGAAACCTGCGTTCTGCGCACCCTGCCCACTGATCATCACTGTAGCAGAAGCGGGTGTGTGGTAGGAACGTGTGTGTGTAGTACTGTCGTGGGACAATAATAGGTGACGGACAAGTGTACTGTGAATGGAGCATCAATAAAATGAACCCAAAAGGAAAGAGCGGTGTATATCTCCTGTCTGGCTCTTCATATAAAGCCTGAGTGCGTGCATTAAATCATGTTGTCTCAAGTCAGGTCGAGTCTGGAGACATTTTCTCCCGAGTCCGAGTAGAGTTGCAAGTCGTCTCATTAGCGACTCAAGTCGCCTCGAGTCCCTATGACTCGAGTGTCTGCTGTGAACATGTGTGGGGTGTTACATCATGGCTACACTCGTCTTCAGGTCAGACTGCTCCTGTTTCCTCCTCTCTGCAGACTTTCTGAGGACTGACGGAGTTAAATCTTCACAGCTATGGTGAATGAAAGCGAGCAGCAGTTATTTTTATTCTTTTTACCAAACCAAAGGGAAGAACGAGAGAAGAACAACCCTCCTCCTCTGACTGCGACATCGAGCTGCGTCCCCTGAGGGCTGCAGCCGAGGCGGCAAAACAAAGAGCCAGATTTCAAAAAAACGCTGCAGCGTTGAGAATAACTCTGAATATGAAAGCACGGACGACTCCAAAGGTAAAGTGTTGCAGTCAGAGGCAGGGAGGTGCTGTAATTAGATCAGGTGAGACGCAGGGAGAAAAGTTTAACTTTGTGAACCTTTTTTTATTTCCCCTCTCCTCCTGAACATCTCGGCTGAAGAACTGAGTTGAGGTTTTTCACTCTCACCTGAAATATCAGCCCTCTCTGCTCGGGCTTTAGGCAGAGGTGAAGCTCAAACATCTCTGAATGTTCTCCACCTTTTTTTTGAGGCCCGCTCAGGTTTGACCTTTGGCATCAGCTGATTTCTCCAGAGTCAGCTCCCATCATCATGTGGATCCTTCAGCTTTAACCCTTTAACTACCAGCTCAACTGTTTGGCAGATGTTGTCAGTAACTTCAGGGAAATGTAATGTTTTAAAAAACAGAACAAACTAGAAAAGCAGCACCACAGTTCTCAGCCATATTGTGATTTTCACCATAAATATTAGTCCTACCTTTATTTCATCTCAATATTTAGATTCCTTGACCATGAAAATATGCCATTAGCAACTGGATTCATCATGATATCTATTTTAGTTCAGCAGTTATTCACAAAAATCACATTTTTCATCATGGCGGATCCAGACGCTGATCCGTATCAACACCAAAATTGAATCACTTCTTCCTTTTCCCCATGCTGAACATTTCCTGAAAATTTCATCAAAATCCATCCATAACTTTTTGACGGACGGACAGATGGACAGACAAACAGACAGACTCTACCGAAAACATAACCTCCTTGGCGGAAAAATAAAATTAAAAACAAACTGTTCAAAAACATTTTAGAAATCTTAATAATAAGATAAGAGAAAGGCTGTGGCAATCATATTTGTGTTCCTTTTGCTCTAGTTTTGTAAAACTTTCTTGTACCCATCAGACATTTAAATCTGAAAACTAATAAACAAAATCTAGACAAAAAAAGAACAACAATAAGGCCAATATAGAAGATACCCCCCCCCCCCCCAAAAAAAGGTAAATATAAGGTTTGTCATTGAACAACATAAAATCTGTTTTTATAGAAAAATAAATGTGATTAACTGCCACTTGCAACCCCTCATTTTCACGAATCTGTCTTTGCAATGGTCCTTAAATGCCACGTGCCACATGTAGAGAAGCCACTCCAGTATCTTCAGTCGGTCTGTTTCCACAGCCTGCACCTGCCGAAAGGGCTTTTCATTAATGCCTAAGGCCCCATCCACACGAGGACAAACCGAGGTCTAAACGCATACCGCGTATCATCCATATGAAGATGGCGCGTTTTGGGGGTCTGCAAAGCGATCATTTTTGAAACCAGGTTCCAGAGTGGAAAGATTTTGAAATGCCGTATACACAGCTCCGTGATTACGCTTACGTCATAGTTTGATATCTTCACTGACACGCATGCACCACACGCGGCAACGACAATGGCGGCGTACGGTGTAGCATATGTGCTGATGAAGCTAGTGACCCTACTATCCCTGTTGCAGCAAAATCTCCTTCTTCTCAATCACCACAAAGTTGAACAAACAATTATCGAGGACACATTACGGCACTTTATGATCACTTCATCACAATCTCTGTGTACAACTTTTGCCACAAGTGCCCATCTGTTCCATCTGTTTCCGCTTGTTTCCGTCATATCATTACAGCGCCCCCAGAGGTCTGGCATGCGTTTTACAGCGTTTTGATGCGTATTGACGCCTTCATCTTTATGACGATCGTTTTGAAAACTGTTAATCGTTTTGTCTTCGTGTGGATGGGGCCTTAGTGACACATTCCCGTTTCTCATGGCGATTGTGCACGGCTGTACACGATAGAGGAGGCAGGTGTGATCGCCATGATATGGGATGAAATGACTGTCTCACCTGACTAGGTGACTAGACACACCCCGTAAATACACCGTCAGTAGCGCTTCTACAGCGCTTCAGGGGCGTCCGTCCCGCTCTAGCTAGGTTAATACAGTGATATGACGAGGAGTCCATGAATTTTATTTCACGTAAGCCCCGACTTGTGCCGTCTTGGGCACAAACAGATACATCCTTGTCAGTCGTCCTCATAAAGCTTTCAGGATTGAGCCACGATCAGCCCGACTGAGCTCTGTACATGCCACGCTAATACCGTTTCCTTTAGGACTGCATTAGGCTTCCACCCCGCTATACTGAGAGCGGCGATTCTCCACAACTGTCGGGACCCTTCCACGTTCCCTGCCATTCATCCACGACTCTACAACACTGATCCAGACCAAGTAGCACATGCACCACGACCAAAGCAGGTTCTATCAGGATTATGACAATTGTGCAAAATCGCCATGAGAAACGGGAATGTGTGACTGGGGCTAAACTCTGACTCGCCGTGTGTGTGTGCTTCTATATAGAGCTTTTATAGAGAGTTCCTGAAGAACCACAGTTAACCACAGTGACATGATTAACTGAGCAACCGAGCCAAAAATCGAAAGCAGAGCACTTCAAACAAAGGAATTTGTAATTTGGGCTTTTACTCTGAAAGATACAGACAGGAAGTGTAACTGAACCATTTCTGCCTCTTCTCATGCTGTGGACACTCAACTCTGCTGAGACAGTGAGCATGGCTCTGAGTTTGTGGTTCAAAAACTAGCCTCTATAGAGGCAGACTTACTTCACCAAATGTTACATTTAATGACCGCAGACTGACAGAAGAGGCTTGTTGTTAAGATAGGAGCATTCCTTTACTGCAGATATAAATGTCAGCCTGTGGCTCAATGCCCGCCATAAACCAAGGACTTTCTTCAGACCGACGGAGGGTCACTTCACCGAGGTGTTAAAGACGGGGTCTGTCACCAGGAAGACGGTTCATGTTTTTAATTTTTATGCAGCGCAAAAAAACAGCAGCATAGCAGCAGCTGGCCCGGCTCAGTCAGAAACTGATTTTCAGAGGGACTCCTGCTGTTACACAAAGTGAAAACAAAGAGACACAAATTAGCATAAAAACAAAACAGAGTTAGACAAAAACACGGCTCGTGTACAAAAGATGAAGAAGAAAACCTGAGAGTGATTTTGGTTTCAGTTTAGATCCAGAGTCGCTCAGAGAGCCGAGTGTCCTGGACAGGGACGTGTGTGTCAACACCGAGCTGATTTTATGAAGAATATGTTAGGATATGAAATAAAGTATGATACAGTTTTTTTGTCTTTGGTGAGTAAATGCTGAAGCACTTCTTAGCGAAGCAGAAAACAGTGCTCTATGTACCTTAACCCCCATGATGGATCTACACAGATAGATACAAGGGTTTGAAATGTCAGAAGAGACATCGACATGTTTTTTTCAGAACACTTTCCAACATAAAATACTGAATTAAAAACTTCAAACATTTAAAAAAAAAGATAAAAATCCATAAAAACAGCCAAATCACATTACAAGCTCAGAGCTTGATCACTGTTTCTAAGTTTCATATCCGTCCTTCAAGTCCAGCTGGATCTCGTATCACAAGGAATAAAAATAAAAAATTAGGCATTAAATTAGCTGCATTCATCAAAAGATACCGATCAATGACATCAAGTCAGCATTCGCCTCAGCCGCTGAGATTTAAAAAAAAGAAACATTTGTTGTGTTTAGATGGTACAATGGGGATACATTAGTCACCCTGAGGTGCTCCAGTTCCTTTGTTTGTGGCTGCATATTTTTGTTATAGTATTAAATCATATCAGCTCACCAGTATAAACGTTAAGGTCAGTTAGTGGCTGCTTGCAATTCAGCGCTGCTTACTTTGTTGACTTAGCATAACAGCAGCTTATTCTTATTCACTTTACAGGTAACCGTTTTCTTTTCTGATTGGCATATATTTGCTGAAATGACAGGAAGCTGAACGGGTAGTTTTGGACTTCCATAATGTCCTGTTCACAAGGAAATGAAAGACAATGTCTGCAAAGACCCCGAGGCTGTAGCGCTGTCCTGGACATGCACCAAAACTAGAGAAGAAGACACACAGCTTGTGCACAAAACATATGAGATGTAAACAAACACAAGATAACCTGATAGATAACATCTGTCTGCAGTCCTTCATGCCGTCTCATTTCTCATGGTGGTCACAGAGGAGCGTCTGTACTGCCATGACAGGCTCACATGACACTTTTATCATCTGTAGTCAGATGAAGGTGCGTTCACACCGGACGCGACTTTGCCGACCTCAGCAATCACTCACCATGCAGAGTCAAAGTACAGCCATGATCGGCCACAACTACGTACGATCGGATCTCATGCCATGCGACGATGCGTTCTGGGCGATTTGGTTGAGTCTTTGAAGATATTGGGGCGCAGCCCCGTTGGTGCAGATGGGACTCTGGGGTCACTTTGGACATGAAGCAGGCGGCTGTGCTCCACTTTCAGAGATGAAATATTTTAACATTTCAGGCAATTTTTCACCGTCAGAGCCAATCAGTATTGTGTGAGTGCATGATTGACAGACTGTTTTATTCCATTTCTCAGAGTAACAATCCATGTCCGTGTGGAAACATTAGTCAGTGAGGACATTAGTTCCTCCTTGACAGACCACAGAGAGCTGACAGACGATTCTGCTGCAGGGCATCAGCTGCAGTGTTTGGTTGGTAGGTAAGTGAAAAGGAAACAGTTGGAATAATGTCAGCTATTACATCCTGTTACATGATATGGTATGATCGTGGGGTAAAACTTGAGCGGACATGATGTCACTGAGCGACAGTGACAGAATGAGCTTTGCACAGGAGACAGGACTTTGGTTTGCAACTCAATCTTGGTCACAAAGTCGCATTCGGTGTTAACGCACCTTAAGACAAGGGTGGGGCATGTAATCACTGTGTCTGGAAAAGACTGTATTCAGTCACGAGGGCAGCACATGAGGTGGAGCCCTGGTGGTCACCCAGAGAGAGGAGATGATGAGGGAAAAACCTGGAGATGAACTGGAGGGAGGAGTTCTTCAGATCATGAACAGCTGATGTGACGATGATGACCTCAGGTGTCCACTGCTGTTCATCATGATTACTTTTGCTAATAAAAGTTTCCAAATGTCTGAGCTGATAGCCTCAGCAGCTGGTCCATCGGTCTGTTTGCCCGATGTTTCTTTCTGAGGGTTTTGGTTTGCGGTATCGTCTGAGCTTCTACAACATTTTCCTCTGTTCACCACTGTAGCTGTCTTGGTGTTACGGTCTAATGAGGAACCGTGTCAACTACTGACTTTGAGCCAACTGTCTCATAGATTTTGCCGCTTTAGAGATGCTCATGTTTTGCCACAAAGCAATTACTTGGTCCTCCGTCCTGACCTCTGTCTATAACTGCCCTTTACTATTGTTATATCTATGTTTTCTTTTAAAGTGGGGTATACACATATTTATTTATACCTGTTCAAGACCCCACACTTGAAGATCAGTCACTGAACAGTTTTGATCGTCCTGTGTGTGGTGTGCTCTGATGATCTCAACACAGCACACCACACACACAACCATTCCAATAATTGGGTTAGGAATAACTCAACATTGTAGTTAGCATAAGCCAACTTTTGTGTTAAATAATACAACCCAAAAATTGGGTCGAAATAAAAGAACCCAACCTGTTGGGTTAAAATAACCCAAAAAGGGGTTTGTCCTTTTCTGAACCAGCAGTTGGGTTAAAATTGGGTTATTTTTTAACCCAACTGTTTTTAGTGTGCATGCTGATGTTTCTGCTGGGGAGTCTTGGCTGATCCTGGATCATTCTGCTCAGTGTCTTTCCTGCCTATTGGCCTGGTAAACAAGAGTCTGGTTCTTTCTGAGATTTCTGCCTGTTTCAAAATTACCATGTGCTGTGTTCATGTTTATTTTGGGTCTATGTATATATGAATTTCAATTTATACAAATGAAGATTTAAGTATTAAAGCCAAAACCAAACTGGGATCATTTGACGTCCCACATCTCCCCTCCGGATTAACTTTTTTAGTCTTTACTGATGCATTTGGCTCTGAGACTCAAAGACTCTACTAAAATAAAAAGTAAATCTTTAGCATTGAGAAGTGGGTAATCACATCCACTTCTTCTGTCTTTTCCAGCAGATGTCTTTTGGAGGGGACATGTCCTTCTGCTGAATCAGCGACTCCGTGAGTGTCCTCACCAGACGTCTGTCCTCAGTCGTCCTCTGGGTCTGAGCGGAGCATCAGGAGACTGCTGGATCACGTAATCGCAGACGTGATGGGATCAGACCACAGAGCAGCTGGACTGAGGTCACATGACCCTCGTCCACACCTCACAGAGCTGAGCGAGGTGTCAGGACGCCGCCGCCGGACATCCAGGGCTCACTGTGAGGCAGCTGGACTTCACACGCTGATCATCAGAGTCTGCTGCGTCAAAGACTGTCCGGATCTCAGACGGCGCCTGGATGACCACCCCAGGCTTAACCCCGCCTCCCAGACAGGCCACACCATAACGGGACTAATCGGGCTGGACAACACGGAGGGACGAACAATCTTTTCTGACAGGACCCCCAAACACAACGACATCTGCAGCTTCATTAAGGCTGAGGTCTGACCAATCAGGAGGCTGGTTTACAGCCCGGACAGTAATGGTGTCACGCCTCAGCCCGAGTGGGTGATGTGATCCCCCTTGACTCTCTTTAAACAGGACGGAGGCTGACCTTAATTGCAGTAATTTCGTTAGGAGCCATACTTTATGACTCGTCAGCCGGACCGCAGCCGTCCAGCAGCCATACCGTCTGCCGTCCAATCAGACGCCTGCTCTCATTACGCAGCCCAGGGCCAAATGAGGGACCGTCATGAAGATGTCCAGATAAACGCTCCCATTAAGTAATCAAAACAGACTCCGAGTCTGAGCGTCAGGACGACACACGGAGGGCCCACATCCAGAAATCTTTAATGATGGCTTTAATTTGGGTTTCAAATGAATTATCATGTTTTAAATGAAGGGCCATAATCAGATTAAACCTGAAAACAGAAAAGCATGAGGAACTAAAAATGAAACAGAACTTGAGGCTTTGTCCTGAGTTGATGTTTTCTGGACACTTCAGGGAGGTCATGGTTTTGTTTTTGTTTTTTTAGTGAGATGTTCAGGAAACATGATGATCTGGATCTGGATGTGAATCCATGACTGTTTTAAAGTGTTTGTTAAACACTGTGAGATCAGACTGTGTTCTTTTCATCATAACTCAGCCAGTGACATCAGAAACTCCTCATGGTCTTAATCATCAAGTCAACCTGGATTCAAGTTAAGAGTCAAGGTCATATAGTCTTGATGGTCATAGAGTCTTGATGGGTCTTGCTCATCACATAACTCGTCCATCCTCTGTCCGCCACCAACCCTGAAGTCATCGTCTCTCCACCATGATGTTAAAAAGAGTTTTTAGTAAAATCTAGTGTTGCTAAGACTCTCAGCTGTTTCAGATTATCATCCATCAGCTGACATACACGTCCTGGTCTATAGACCTTCAGCAGGTTTATTTAAACTGTTGCTGCTGCTTTTTATCATTTATAACAACACTGCTTTTGTTTATATCATTTTGGGTTTCATGGATGAATTGTTTGGATTATGTTTTACATATGGACTCCAGGTACTTTGGTAGATGAAAAAAACCTTTATGGATGCATGGTGCTGCAGACAGATGATTCTGCATGGATGCAGAGACAGTCAGTCATGGTTTATCTGCAGAGGCCGCTACAGTTCAGTTTCCTAGGAAGAAAAAAACAAGTTTATGAAGATGAGACTGGAAATTTATTTCTATTGGTTAACAATGAAAAGACACTCCTGCTGCTGTTGATCCCAAAATTTCTATATGATAAAGGAGTTTGTGGTTAACTGACTGCTTGCATTTTTGTCTATGAAGCTGCATAAAGCACAGAAATATCAGAAAATCAAGGAGAAGACTCAGTGTGATGCATCGATATATCGGACTGAATTGACTCATTAAAGAGACTGTGAGGAGTTTCTAAGTATTTACAAAAAAGTCTGACTTTTAGATATATGCCTGATGGAAATACACACTTTAAGATGAGTTTTATAGCATCAAAATAGGTTATCTATAAATGCTATTCCTTAGCTTCACGGTCGGGTCGGACAGGGCTGGACTGGCCTGGATACTCAACTTCAGGAACAAGACAATTAAAACTAGAGCAAATTTTTATTATTGTATTATTTATATTACACGTCTTAGAGCACCGGGCTATAAGTGGCGATATATAGCTGGCTACAACTACAATAATAAAAAATTGCTTGTTGTCACACATCAAAAACTACCTCTACGTAACTAGAAAGAGATACATTACCTCGTCACTTTGCATCCTGTAAGTTGTTGAAAAAGAAGTTGTAAAGCAATGCAGAGTTCTGAGGAAGGTCCAAGCTGCATTCATTAGCATCACAACAAACACACGCTTTGGCTTGGGTCACGTCTTTGGTCTTTGGTTCCAGTTGTTGTCAGAAGTAGGAATTTCTGGGTTCTGAGTATGAAACTGCAACTGGAACGCCCCTCGAATCGGAATTTCCTACTGGGAACTCGGTGAAACCTCGCCACCCCCGAGTTGACAATGGAAGATGGATGCCCCCAGTGTGAACAGTTATTTAGCTCCTGTAATAATCCATTTATTTGCACTTCTGACTGGGGTGTGTCGCTCTAGATCAGCTGTATACATAGTATTGTTAGACTTATATTTACAAAAATGCTGCCATAGTGATAATCACATTCTTCATGTGATATTTGTGAACAGCATCGCAGGGCGTGCTAACAACAGCTAACAATAGCCTGGTAGATCGGCATGTTTTTTTCAGACTTCAACTGGAACGCCGATAAGTCAGAGATGATGTCACTCCCAGTTTCGAGGTTACTGGAACGCAGCATTACAACAGTCGCCGTGCGTGCTCATGGGTAGCAGAGTCTTTATGTCACCGTCAATAGATTCTCCTCATAGCAGCTTTAAGTCAATAATCATAATCAAACAGAATCCTGAGACTATTTAAGATGCAAGGCTCTGTCAGGTAGCTGCTAATGTGGATCCAGACAAGTACAGAAATCTGATAAAGTCTTTGGAAGAAAACTTCTTCTCTGGTTTCACTGGACCAGGTAAATTTAATTAAAATATGAGGTCCAAAGTGGCCAAGAGCAGTACAGCTTTCAAGAGAAAGCATTTTAATGAGCCCCCGCTCCTCCTCCTGACCCTCTGCTCTGCTTTAACCCTATAAAGCCAATTGTATCATATTTGATACATAATTTTATATTCCTCTTTCTACTCAATATGATCAACAAATTACAAGAAAAAAACATCTGAATATAATCAGGTAAATGATAAAAATGTCCTCAAATGGATTATCAGTTGCAGCTAATGTATCAAATGATATACAAAAAATCTATATGTTGAATTTAATGGACATTTTTATATTTTTAGTATTTTAGCAAAAAGTGAAACAAACGTTTCAGCTCCTAAAAATTAGAATTTTCTGGCTATAATCTATGGTCTTGGGCCTTAAAGGGTTAACCGTCTGACACTCATAAATCTCGATCTTTATTTGTATAAAGGCTAAATGTTGTGCGCTTGGACACAATAATAGAATTTCCAGGTGCATGGGTTTTAAAGTTCAGCATTTCAGCAAAATATTCTGCACATTCACACTGTCAATATCACAACATAGCAGGGTATAGATCGTTACACTTTTAAAGTCCTCTGTTTACTTGTGTCGCTAATTTTCTTTACAGTGTTTTAACGCTTTTGCTCACCTGTAAACACAGAAGCACAGCATTTGAGCTTAGCGTGGCTGCAAACTCGGTCTGCTGAGATGGCGTGTGCAGCCGCACCCTCAAAACCCCCTAGCTAAGCTGCCCAAAGTGCCAGACCCCAAATATACCTAATTACAAATGTTAAGCTTGCTTCAGTGCCAGAATATTTATCACTGTAACAATTAACAAGATATGTACGAAACACAAACATACAAAAAATACACAACATGAGAGTGGGGGGTGTCTGTGTCCATAAACACGTGACATTACTGTGGGTCCCACATAAACCATCAGAAGAAGTTCTACTGTTTCATCAATCAAAAAGTAAAAGAAAAAATAAAAGTCATCAAAGTCAGGAGGAGAAGTAAACGTGAGAAGAAGAACATTCTAGAGGAACTTTCCCGAGCGTCCGCAGAAGAACAAAGATGTGAAATTGCCGTGGAGATCATCCTCTTGTATGTTTTGAAGAGCAGGTTGTAAATTTCCTTTCAGACACAAACATGTTTTTTGGAGTGTTGTTGCGTGTTGTTTGGATCACTGTAATAAAAAGTTAATAATGACTCTGATTCAGACACACTCCTTTCATTGTGCTGCTGCTGAATGCTACGCTACGCTAACTGCAGCCAATCAGGCGAACAAACAAACATCCCCGAAAACAAGTCATCCATCCTCCATTCTCCGACTCCTTTCTCCTCTTTTCTTCTCCTGCAGGCAATCTTCCCTCCTCATATACATCTGTACAAATTGATTTCCTCTTTACAAGGGAAGATAATGACTGTGGCAGCAGAAATACCTGTAAGTGAGGGATAATTACACCTCCAGACGCCCCCCGCTGCGTCCCTTTTCTCCGGCCCCCCAACAGCAGCTCTGGTCCTGAATAGCACTCAGAGCGTCGCAGATTTGATTAAAATTATAGTTCCTTTTGCTCCGACTTCATCTATTAAGATAAGCAGCCCGTTCAGGACGGTTTTATGTACGTGTGAGGAGCGGCCGCTACAATTTCACATTCCTCCCCCGCTGTTCAGCATGAAAGGAAGCTCGGGGGGGTCCGAGCGTCTGTTAGCTACCTGCACATCCACCTCCATTGCCCCTCTCTCTCTCTCCGTATGACAAAAGCAAACTGGTGTTTACACCGAGACAACATCCAACTCACCAAACTGCAGGAGAGAGCTGCTCTCACATGATGCAGCTCCTAAAAAGACGACTGAAGCAGAATGATTCAGGTCGTGATGTTTGATCGTCACGGATCAGGAATAAATTTAACACTGTATTTACATAAATCAGATCTACACAGGTTAGGATCACAGTCGCGTCACAGCCTTTTTACTTCACATTTATATTGACTTATATTTCCATGGTCTTCATTCTCCACTTGAATCTGATTTGGCATCTTGATCTGGGGCTTGATTCGGATCGCTCACACATAAAAGATGAATTTCTTGTTTTAAATGTTTCATAAACTAAACGGACCTGGAAAGGTTTATTAATCATTATACGTATTCATGATTAGATATGTTAAACTGTAGTGATTAAAGTGGTTAAAGGTTTTAACTGAAATCTTAAAGAGTCAGTATTAATTCAGAGGAGCCTCGGACATGCGTTTGTTGCTTAAAATGAATTTTATGATCTCACAGTAATACTGATTTTATCTGAAGCCCATTGTAAGACAGGTTACTCTTGTTTGTGGCCATTGTCAAACAATAAATGCCATAGAAGACAGCCTAAAAAAGTTCATTTACCCCTAAAGTATAGCTAAAGATGGGGCGGCATGGTGGCACAGCTGGTAGAGCATGTGCCCCACAGCAAGAAGGTTCGGTTCGGTTCCAGAGGGCCCTTCTGTCTGAAGTTAGCATGTTCTTCCCATGCGTGGGTTCTCTCCGGGCACTCCGGCTTCTCCCACAGACCAAAAACATGCTCATTAGGTCAATTGGTGACTCTAAATTGCCCTTAGGTGTCAGCGTGAATGGTTGTTTGCCTCTCTCTGTTGCCCTGCGATCGACTGCTGACCGGTTGGGTGTACCCCGCCTCTCGCCCGATGATAGCTGGGATAGGCTATACTGATGGATAACTAACATAGAAACTCTGAACCATCAGCGAGTGAATGTGAGGGTGAATGGGTGTGGGTAGGTGTGACCTGCGGTGTAAAGGAGCTTTGAGTAGACCAAGACTAGAAAAGCGCTATATAAGCTCAAGTCCATTTACCATTTCAATAACAGGTTTAAACCTCTCATAACATTAGCGGCTAACATATCAGAGAAGTTTAGTTTAATTTTATTGTCAGCAGGGATCCAAGAACACACAATAATTTTCTCTTAGAGATGGAGCTAGATAGATGCTAACTCCAGGGCTGGACTACAAAAACAGTCCGTCTCTGCAGGCTCTATACGAGGCCTGCTGTTTGCTGACGGCTGATGAGGGCGTACGATGCTTCATTTTACCTCCCAGAGTCTCTGGGATCATACATGGGGAGGCTGTGGGTGGTTTTTCACCGGCACAGTCACCTACTCGGGCTGCCATATGTCAGCAGAATCAGCTGCTGGTGACACACCTGAAGGCCTGCTCCGCCGGACCCCGGCTCAAACGCAGCTGCTCTGATTCAGTGTTTATTCTAATTAGGTAGAGAAGCACTCAGAGAGGGCAGACCTCCGACAAGCAGCTCAGTTATGGCAGTGGCTTTGCCGCAACTCCTGTAAAAGACTGTATTGAATGGTGAGTCTGGAGCGCTCCTCTGCCATCACTGCACAGGCAGTCACATAGGCTTGAAAAACACTGATGTCAGTTTGCAAATATAATACTATTTGCATAATGAATTAAAAGGGGAGAAATGAGTGGGATTTGCCATTATAAATGTAATTTTTTTATAGTGATGTCAATCTGATGAATTTACCTTCATGAGGCATATTAAATATATTATCCTGTGAACTTTGAAGCAAATTCACTGACCGATTGCAGACGGAAGATTTTTTTAAACATGTCCCAATGGTAACTTGCAGGATTTGTAGAAAGTTTTGGGATTTTTTTCATCACCACCAAAACTTAACAGCTTCTTCCATGGACTAAACCACCCAGTAGTTCTTGTGTTACCTTGCTAAGAAACAGACAAATGGACACATGCCAGCAAAAACATAACCTCCTTGGTAGAGGTAATAATTAACAGTTCTTCCAGACTCCACCACTTTAACAAACACCAAATTCCATCTTTAGAATTAGCTTTGCAAATTAAAGATTAACTTGGGCAGATATTTCAGCTGACTGCAGTGATGCGGCTGATCCATTGATGGACCATCCATGAGATTAGTAACATCTAAAATCAACATTTTAATACAGACATAAAGTTTTTATATATGCAGTTTTTTTTATCTTTAATTCTGTCCTTTTTTTAAAAAATCCAATCTCTCACACATGTATACTTTAACATATTTACATATCTCTTTTTTAACCTGACCTCAAATCAACAAATCTTATAGGTGCACAGAGCAGGTACTTAACAAGCTTCTTCTGCCGGGGTCACACACTGCACGACAACGCCTGACCCGACAGTCGGGGGTCAGGACATCGACTTCAAAACTCGGTCTTTTGATTATGTCAACACCATCGGACCAGTCTGAGACTCCACAAAGTCCAGCATGTGCTCTTTATTTTATATCTGAATATTGGTTTACAGTCCAGTGTAGATTTTTGACCCCTGCTCAGAGGGATGTTTCAGTGTCTGTAATCAGGTGACAGCCCTGAGAATGAAACGAGACTTCAGAGTAAACAAACATGGCGGCTGTGTCAGGAGGAGCTAAAGCTAAATGCAGCTAGCCGTTAGCTTCCTCTCTGACTTGAGTCCAGCTCCTCTCCTCATCAGTCTGTTGGATAGTGAGGGATGTTTTTGTTTTTTGACACAAATCAACAAGTTTGTCTTCTGTTCCTGTCGTCTGTCTGACTTTATGCTTCTGACTGGATGGTGCGTGATGTAATTCTCACCCTCCTCCTCCCCTCTCTTGTGTGAATTGAAAGCACCACATCTTAGGGTGTCACTGAAGCTCCTCTTAGATGATAAGATGACACACCACAGTCAGGTCAGGTCATCCTTAGGACCAATAAACATGATGACTCTATATTTCCTGAACTATCTTTGACTGGACGATGTCTCCTCCTCAACCAGTCCTACAACATGGAAATGAATTGGACTTCATTTTCTTCAATAATTAAAGGTGCTATGAGGAGAATCTATTACCGGTGACATAAAGACTCTGCTACCCATGAGCACGCACGGCAACTGTCGTAATGCTGCGTTCCAGTAACCTCGGAACTGGGAGTGACATCATCTCCGACTTATCGGCGTTCCAGTTGAAGTCTGAAAAAACATGCCGATCTACCAGGCTATTGTTAGCTGTTGTTAGCACGCCCTGCGTTGTTGTTCACAAATATCACATGAAGAATGTGATTATCACTATGGCAGCATTTTTGTAAATATAAGTCTAACAATACTATGTATACAGCTGATGTAGAGTGACACATCCCAGTCAGAAGTGCAAATAAATGGATTATTACAGGAGCTAAATAACTGTTCACACTGGGGGCATCCATCTTCAATTGTCAACTCGGGGGTGGCGAGGTTTCACCGAGTTCCCAGTAGGAAATTCAGACTTCGGGGAACGTTCCAGTTGCAGTTTCCTACTTGGAACCCGGAAATTCCTACTTCTGACTACAACTGGAACGCACCAAAAGACGTGACCCAAGCCAAAGCATGTGTTTGTTTGTTGTGATGCTAATGAATGCAGCTCGGACCTTCCTCAGAACTCTGCATTGCTTTACAACTTCTTTTTTCAACAACTTACAGGATGCAAAGCGACGAGGTAATGTATCTCTTTCTGGTTACGTAGCGGTAGTTTTTGATGTGTGACAACAAGTGATTTTTGGAAAACTTAGTATTGTAGTTTTGTAGCCGGCTGTCCGACCCGACCATGAAGCTAAGGAATAGCATTTATAGATAATATATTTTGATGCTATAAAACTCATCTTAAAGTGTGTATTTTGATCAGGCATATATTGAAAAGTGAGACTTCTTTGTAATTACTTAGAAACTCCTCATAGCATCTTCAAGTTATAGTCTCTAAAAAGCAGCCGTGCTAATGCTAATGCTAATGTCCGAATTGTTAAAATTAAATTAAACTGCGATCCAAAGCTGGGGACAGATTCATGTCAGATCTCATGTTTATCATTTATACTGTAATATCTGTGCTTTCTAACTGCTGTACCTGTAAAGATGAAGCTGTCTCGCCCTGACTTACCTGGACCAGCCTTCTGAGTGTGTGCAGCGTTGGAGCGTGCGGTTTGATGTCCCGTTAAAGAGACCTGGCAGACTTCAGACCAGTCAGTCAGAAAGTGAGGCGGGGACTCGGGGGACGCTCATCATGAGACTTTGGTGCCACTCACCCGACTCCAAACCGGCAAAAACATAAAAACAGGAGGAACATGAAAAACACGACAGCTCCTGGATCTTTGGGCGAGAAACAGAGAGCGAGGGAGGCTCGGGGGGACGGGGGAGGGGCGGGGGGTACTTAGAGATATTTAAAGGCAGAGATGGGCTTTGTTGAAGATGCCGGTCCCCTGGGTTCTCCTGCTCGAGTCGCGGGGATCTGATACACCTCGCTCCTGTTGGAGCAGCACCTCCTTTGCTGGGGGGGGCGAGGAGGCGTGTAATTATACTGCGGGGCTTTCAGGGCCTGACACCGCCGTCACCTGGGAGGAGACGACATCTGCATACCTTTTAGTTCTCACTTCAGAACACAGACTCGTCCGCTCTCGTTTGGTTCCAACATCACGTCTCGGTTTGTACACTCGCCTGCAGAGCCGTGTTTTTAAAGTTTGTTCTCTCTCGCTCATTTGAAGACTTCCAGTTAAAAAACAGAAAGAAGAAGAAGAAGTGCGAGTGGGCGAGCATCTTTGATTCTGATTTGTGAAATGGTGACTAATGAGAGGAGATAATCATTGCGGCTCTGTCACCCATTCAGGAGCCGTTTGAAGGCGCTCATTTTATCATTTGTACAAAAACAAATTGAAGTTAATAAGTGACAGTGATAATCAGACATCAGACACGAGCGGAGCAGCATTAAAGTCACGTGAGCACCGAGCAGGACAGTGTTCTCCACAGAGAGGAACACCAGATAATTATCTGCAGCAGCTTTGTGTCATCACCGCCGTTAAAACACCTGCAGCCTGGAGCATGACCGGCCTGAGAAGACGTCCCAAAGTCTGTGAGCGATGTTTGACTTTATTAACAATATCAGAGTGCAAATTTGTTTTCATCAGTTAAACATGTAATCAGTGATCTTCTAATCTTCTAATCTAAGGCACTATTTGTCAAATTCACCGTATTTCTCCTCTCCATCCACAAGATGTCCCCACTGACAGCATGTTGAAAAAAAAGTCTGGTTTCAATACACAGCCTTGGCTCTGAATTTTAGCAGGTAAATACTGTGGCTCGGGCCGAGTTACCAAAACAGGGTACACCCCCCCACATCCAGGGGGCGATCATACTCATGTGCAGATCAGACAGAGGGGGGACAGAGAGTCGTAGGTTGCATAGCGTGCGCAGTTAACGTAAGAGAGAGATACAATAGGTGCAGTAGCAATGGCTTAAAAACAGCCCAAAAGAAAAGGTCAGAGGAGTGAAAAGTGAAAAAGAAGGGCTATGGCCATGAAAGAGCGAAGACCCGGGTCAACATTGGTGTTGCTTTCCGACGGTGGAGGGAACTCCGCGAACTGAAAGACCTGAAAACAGACGCGGATGTTGCCGTCTTTCTGCTGGATAGGTTAGCAACATTAGCTTTGTGGTGCTTCACATAACACTAACAGCCGTCAGACATCCATCTTATTGTCTAATCTGACAGAGTGTACTGTTGTTGTGATGTTATCAATAATGGAAGTCGAGTTGTCTGACGAGTCGGGGTTACCTTAGCTACGTTGGTCAGCTACACAGTTTCTACGGCCGTTTCCATGACGATGCACGTCCATCAGCTTTCGGGGGTGGAGCCAGGGGTGAGGTATGAAGAGAGAGGCGGGTCTAAATTCATTTATCAGCAACCTCTCCACTCATTTTCTCCCACATCGCTGACTACATCTTTAAACCTCGGTTACAGGCTGAGCTGCTCTCACTCTGTACCTGCTCTGTGCACCAGTGAGTCAGCGCGCTGGGTGAATTAACCCATAACTACAAGCTAAAGCTGAAGCAAATGAAAACAGCACTGAGGATGTGGCCAAAATCTCCCTAGGCTACCCTGCTCACATGAAGGGTCTTTTTCAAACCGGCCCCTACACACTCCGCCTCCGTCACGGAGTCACACTCACAGCTGAATGTAGTTCACTTCATCAAGGTGAAGGGTCGGACTACAGCAGTAAGCTTTGGGATAAAACTTCCCTCCCTCAGGCGAAAACAGGAAGTGTATGTTGCCATGGTTTCGTAGCGGCATCTTGCAGGAGCTGCAGTTTTTGCATTGATCCACCAAAACATGAGCAGATTAGATCCTCCAATGGTGCAGAGTTTAAAGGCGTCTTTTACGTTTGATTACGCAGCAGTGAAATGTTAGCCTCTGTACTTTCGCTGCTAACGCATTCTGTAAAAAATATCTCTGGATATTGATTTTATTCATCTTTATTAAATCATATGAGATTGAACAAAAAAAATCGTCCTTTAATGCATAATTTAATGTAAGGTTAATTTATTAAAAGTTTTAAACCCTGGCATAATAATATGTATTATTAATATTTTAAGAGTGAACTTGAACCCTGATGGTATGTTGTGTTTTAATTTTTAATATGTTTTAATGTCAGAGAAGCAAAAAAGCAGCTAGGCTATTTTTTCCTGTACTTTGAGTTTCTGAAAAAAAATCACAAGTAGATAATAAAAATAAGAAATGGCCTAAATATTAGCAGAGAACCTTTCTGCAACTCGATTTTGATCAGCCTATATGTATCTTCGTGCGGATATTAGCCTAATGAACGTGTCTCAGGTAATTAAAAAACTTTTTTATCCTAGGACAAAACTGATTATGTCACTTCTGCTTTATTATTCCTTTTCTTACTGAAGAGTTTTCATTTTTCACTCTCACTTTTATGAATTATTTGGTTTCTGTTACATTCCTTGTAAATATAAAACATTTAATTAAACTGTTTTTTGGACTAATGCAGGGCAGGCCTTACTTTCATCATCAGTGACATGAAAATAGTTGTCTTAGTTTAATAGAGTTTGTGCAGGCACTTATGTGGAACTTACATTTGTATGTTGGTTCCTCCATGGCTGACACCGGACACACTTTAGTGCTGCACGTGCTCAGCGAGTCGACATCCGTACACATTCACTTGTGGAGGGTTTTACAGCCCACTACCCCTCCCTGTGAATCACTTTGGTATGGCCCTTAATATGGCGGACCCTCTGCGAGGACGCGCAAACGGACGGGTAGTGTGTAGGGAGAGTGTGTAGGGGGCGGTTTGAAAAAGACCCGAAAACCTCCAGTCAGCCCACACTTGCTGCCCTGCCGGTTAACCAAAAATCTCTGTTCATGAAGAGAGCAGCTTCGACTCTTTTTCTGTAAAATTCCCTTTTTTGTTCATTTCAACGTAAAAATAAAGATGTAAGTGTAATAACCTTTAATAACCAGTAAGTGCTCTGTCATTTTTTCTGACTATGTCCCCCTCTTCTGCCCTTCAAATCACAAGAAAATGACCATTTGGTGATTGCAATAATTTTATTTCTGGGCCTTTTGGTGACAAAATTGTCCTTCCCTGTTATAAATGCATCATTCTCGTTTAATTTATTTGGTTTAATAATCAAATGATAGCTTTTATCATAATTAAAACACTTTTATTCCTCTCTGATGTGATGCATACTATAAGAAAGGTACTAATCAGCCTCACCTGATCCCTCACCTGAATGATTTAAATTACAGATTTACTGCAATGCACAGTCTTAATTTCACAAAATGTTTTCAACCTTTGAAAACATTTAAAAAAACAACTTGTCCAGATTTAAACCCTCCTACCTCAGTTCAAAGAAAGTAATGAAGTAAGTGGTTATTGTACATTTAAGTGTTATTCAAGAATTTTTGGTTCAAACAACAACAACAAAATAAAGAAATTAAATTACTGATTTATTTTTATGTTTGTGTTTGTCTGCTTTTTTATTTCTACTTAGTTCCACAGCAGATCCAATGGGCCCAATGAGTCCTCATGCAGGCATAGTTTTGGCCACAATTACAATTTAAAGGAATAAATATTTAGTCAATATGTCTGCTAACATCACTTAACACAATCACGACTTAAACCATAACACCAGTCAGACTTGTGGTTTGAACACAAGTGAAGATAAAACTGATTTTGCAGATCAATCATAATAAAAAAGCATGTCATGGATATTTTTACCAGATAATGAAGTGCTCAACAGAATCCGTGTGTTTTAGTGTTTTCATGTGGACAAAGATGTTTTATGAAATCCCACAATATGGACGGGAAACTGTTTAAAAAATGATCACCTATGTGTGGACGCAGCCTCTGACCTGCTGGTTTATGAAACAGTGAGACTAGATTAATGTGGGACAGGGTTTATAATAATAATAATAATGATAGTGATGATAATAGTAATAATATATATTTTTTTCATGTTTAACAAATCTTAATTAAATGAATGTCCTGTAAGTTTCCTGAAGAAGAGCAACATTTTTGTTTTGTTTTGGTTGAATCTTTTTTTTGTCTTCAGCTGGAGTTTAGAGACATTAAACTCAGTGATTTATATTTACTCCAGTGTTTCATCTTTATAAGACACAGTTTGGAATGTTTAACAATGTCTGATGGTATTAAAGAAACAAATGAAAAGCGTGTTGTGACCACGGTGCACGTCCACACACGTGATGAGGAGCAGAGCGAGATGAGCGCTGACGTGTGCGGGTCAAAATAACCCGAGGCACTCAAACACAATCATTTCAAAACCACTCGTTTAAGACTGCTCGGTATCAATTAAACACATCGCAGTGTCAGATTTATTTCACTCTGTGTTCCTCTGAATCACGTCTGCTGTTGGTCTGACACAAAGAGACAGCAGCTATCAGAGGACTGTCTGTCGGGGCGCAGAGCAACAGAACAAACACAGAAATCAGGATTTACAGTGTTTGTAGATTTAAAGACTTTAAATGTTATATTACTGCAGCCTTTAACCTCACTGAGGCTCTCATCATGTTCCTTTAAAGTTCTGCAGGAGGACGTTTGTGTGAATTTATGTTTATTAACCTTCATACAGGATCAGTCTGATTAAAAACACATCACCCTGACTTTAAAGTTTATTATTACAAGAATCACTGTTATCTGCGTCAGTGTTTAGACGAGTAATTTAAACCCAGTGATCACCAGAGAGCAGGTCCAGACCCCAAAGAGGTC
This sequence comes from Scarus forsteni, assembly GCA_036419115.1. Classification (NCBI taxonomy): domain Eukaryota; kingdom Metazoa; phylum Chordata; class Actinopteri; order Labriformes; family Labridae; genus Scarus; species Scarus forsteni. The sequence continues at coordinate 131,552 of JAZDUH010000541.1, forward strand.
CTGAGATTAAGACGAGGACAAATACAAGCCAATATTAAGGGTTGTTTAGCCCATTATTTTAAAAACAACATATATAGTAATTGAACCATTTCTAAAGCCTATTGAGAGTAATGGATTAAAACCTTTAACCCTCTCAGGCTCAAATTAAGTTTTAGAAACAGGAAAAATCAGATATTTGGGGAAAATTATCATATGGGGTAGTAATACACAATTAACAACAACAATAACAATAACACTGAAGACTAAAGATGATATAAACGCTAACTCTTATATACATATATATACATATATACATATATATATATATATATATATATATATATATATATATATATATATATATATGTGTGTGTGTGTATATATATATATATATATATATATATATATACATATATATATATATATATATATATATATATATATATATATATATATATATATATATATATATATATATATATATATATATATATATATATATATATATATATATATATATATATATATATGTATTGTAGGGCTGAACGATTTGAGAAAATAATCTAATTGTGATTTTTTTCCTCAATATTATGATTTACTGTGCAATTCTTTTAATGTTCCTCATCTTATGTATTCTTAAACAAACATAAGCAGTTGATCTTTTGAAAGTAAAACCAATATGACATTAAATTAATCTAAGGATAAAAGATTTGAGAAAAAGTGGAGAAGTGAAGAACAGAAGCAAAATAGGTATGAAATTATAAAAACTGGGTAAAAATGGTATGAAAGCAGAAAAAGGTGAATAAATCGGTACAAAATAGGCATGAAATTGCAAAAAAAAAATCAAAAAATTTAAAAATTAAATTTCAAAAACCATGTAAAAATTCCAAAAATGGTTCTGACAGTGGCCAAAAAAGATGAAAAATAGGCATAAAGTTGTGAAAACAGGGTTAAAAAAAAGGTAAAAATGGTCCAAAAGTGGGAAAAGTGTATGAATACAGGTAAAAAACAGGCATGAAATTGCAAAAAACTACATCATAATGCCAAAATGTTTAACACATTTTGCCCTTAATCAGTCATGTTCATCATGTATGAAACCTTTTCGTTAGGTTCACTTCTTGTATATTTTGGGACAGTTTAGGTTAAATCAACCTAATCTTCTGAAAAAGACAATTGAAAATGAACAAATACATAATAAATAAATTTGTACTTAATTCCTACCAGAGTAGAAGTATTTGTTGTAATTGCTGGACCATATTCAACACTTAACTCATCATCTGATGTTCTTTTAATTAGTTTTACAAAATATATGCTGGGTCTCAGTCAATGACCACCATTCAACTTTCCATGAATTTCAGAGTTTAAAAAACTACTTTTATTATCCTTCAGTGTTCAACATCTCTTCTGTGACAAAGCCGACTCACTGACGTATTCCTCCACGCAGCGTTGAGCTGCTGAATCACTCCGCCTCACTCTCAGCTGTTCCTGTCTACAGACGCTGGCTGGAGCCTCGTGTAACTTCATCAAACACTGTCATTCTGTTGTTCTGACTCTTAGTGATGCGAGGAAGAGACAGCATGAGAGGTTAGAAAGGAGTGATTATGACAGCACTGATGAAGTTCCCTTCACTTTGAGCCAAGAGGATACCTGTATGACCTGGAGTTCACAGGAGAAGAGCTGCTGCAGATGGAGACGTCACACCGTCTCTATCACTCATCAGACAGACTGTCCTGCTCTGCTGACTCTCAGAGTTTTAAAGACAGTCTTCAATTTCCTGAAGATAAACTGGAGAAACATACCAACCTGCCTGAAGAGAGCATCAAGTCTATGCTATATATATATATATATACATATATACATATATATATATAAATATATATATATATATATATATATATATATATATATATATATATATACATATATATAGATAGATAGATAGATAGATAGATAGATAGATAGATAGATAGGGCTGCATATCAATTCAGATTTTCTGGATCAATTCGATTCACGATTCCATTCGATATTTGTTCAGTCTGGGTTATCTCAGTAAAAATAATGCTGTAAAAGACTTTTTGACCTGGTACATTATCAAAACTGTTTTTACATTAAGAACTGAACTCAAAGCAGTTACATTAATCACATATTAATAATATGCATTAATGCATATTCTGCATGGTACTTGTTTTTTGTCCAACTCGTCTTTTCTTTCATGCTTGTTTAATCTGAAATGTCCAGACGTTAATCACTAAACTCTCTGGTGGTGCCCCTAAAGTGCTTCTCACTTCGGCAATGTTTTTTTTTTGATTGCTGCAGTAACATCTCAGAGATCTTGTTCAGTGGAAAGCAGAGCTAAACACAAGACTAGCAGAGTTGATACCACAGGCTGCTTCTCAGACCGTCCAATGAAGAAAAAAAATACCCATGTTAAAAGATTGATCTTTGGATTTTATGGATCGATTATGAACCATTTAAAGGGAAATTGATTAAAATCGATTAAATTGATTTTTTTTAACCCAGCCCTAATATATATCACATTTATGAAAAAAAGGACATTAATGACATAAGACATTCAAACATCCGATAATATTGTATTGACAGCTGAGGGGAGGAAACGTGTGCAGCTTTTTACGCAGTCGTACAAAAATAAGAAATAAAGCATCAGTAATGTTTAATGATCATGACATTACTTATTGATGTTCACAATTGTCATTTTAAAAGATAATATTGGACATTAAATACTAAAAACTGACCGACTGAAGAGGTGAACATTGAGCAGCCACCCCTCTGTGACTCCTCCATGTTCAGATGATCATGTGTGTCGTTTCCGTGCACTAATCCGTGACGCTCGTCAAAGCATCTGCAGACTCGGGAGGATCTGTGAAGGTGTGCC